>SNQJ01S0007082.1:0-25983 GCA_010110895.2 Picea sitchensis
ATCGCACAAGGAAGACTCTGTGACCTTTCTAGCTAGCACGAATCCAACATTAAACGAAACATGGGGGAATTTTGGCTTGTACTCGTCCCTGCAAGGGAAAAGACATTTAGTGGTTTTGGCAAGTCTATTTGGACACCCCTTAAGGCTAGTTATCCAGTTTTTCTACCCTCAACATTTTTGGGTTTCTCCTCTCCTCCCCCTAAATCCCTCTCTTTGCTCTCTGCCTTGCATATGCTACGCCCAGAATGTAACTTAGTGGTCTCAGTTGTCTATGTTCATCACCTCCCAGTGCTTTGGGGCTCCTCCTCGACTGGTTCTGACTCTTCTTACTCATCGCACTGTGTTTCGACTTTGTTTCACTCAGAACCCTTTTTAGTGGATTATGTGGACTCAAGACTTTCTGGACTCACCCTTGCTTTTTCCCTTTCACAGTTTTAAAAATTCGCCCATCCAGTGGCTTCTGTGGACTCTAGTTTCTATGGACCCGCTCATTCTCTCTTCTCTCAATAGTTCTCCCAACTCGTTGCAGCCCTACATCTCCCTCAACAGTTTGGACGCCTCTTGGAGATTTCAAAGCAACTCAGCACTTAAAGTTATGCAGGGTGGTAAACGCCTCTTTGTGGAATCTGGTTAGTTGGACCCCAAGGAAGAATTCATAGGCTATCGCAGGATGAGAATTCAGTTGGGAGCTCTCAATTCCACTCTGACATTTAAACTCGAAACTCTTTCCCAACACAAGCACCTGATCGAAAGGCTTCAAGATGAAAGTTATGCCCAAAGGATCCATATTGAGGAATAGTGTAGCATCATGGAGATAATGCAGCGCCATTTATACCAGCTTGAAAGACTACAGCATCAGCCAAGAAATCTGGAAGCCATCAAGGAGCATCCAAAAATGAAAACTCAATCTCAGTGAATCAAATTTTGGACCTCAATGAGCCCCACTCAGAAGCAATTCTGGAGCAACAGCAGATCAAAATGGAATCGAGTAGTTGAGCCCTTTAAATTTTTAGTTGTCATGTTTTGTTTTTCGATATGTATCAACGGTGTCTTTTATAGAATGTATTTGTGAAATACAATCACAATAGTTTAGCTAGGGAAGGAGGACACACCATGAAAATAATTTTTGTTTCAAAACCTCTAGATGTCAAAGTATCTACTTTTTGAAGGTCTGTAATGGCCCCTCTTTTGTAAATCAGTGGATTTATCCACACTTTTAAGATATTTCTCCCAGTTTTGTAAAAAACAAAAAAATCTAATGTTAAAATTAATTATAAACGATCTCTGAATGGGGTGACATCTGGTGACCCTGCAATACCTGGCACACATGCGTTCGGCATAGTTAACGTCTACAGCCTCCAACTTTCCTCCATGTCAACTCACCATGTTTAGCATTCACTCTAGAAGGGAGGTAGTGTGCATGCACATGAAGGAGGGTTTAATGACGTACATACAACACCGACCGAGGCTTACTAGAGAAGGGACGAGGCATCTCGGTGCCATCACTTCAGTCTTTATGGATCATTTCCCTATCACTTCCACGGGTTTTATGGAGGTAAGGCCTTGCAATGGTTATTTCATTCTGAACATACACTCAGCTTTCCATTCCTCACCTGATCCTTCTCTCCACTAGTGTTGCACTATTGTTCTCGTCGGTTCTTTCTCCCTTCTGTTGTCTAGTTATTTTCTACACTTAGCTATTGTTTTTTTCAGTTGTTTCTCCCCTCTGGTGTCTATTTATTGTCTACACTCAGTTATTATTCTCATATGTGTCTCCCCCATGCCACGCAAATGAGGAAAACCCAAGAACGGGTCGGCCTACTACAGCTTTGTGGCCTAGCACCATCGTCCTGGCCCCTCTTCACCCCCCTCTCCGACCCCCATCCCCTTCACCAGCCCTGTTGGCCCTCATCAATCTGACCAGAATTAGATTGATGGCCCCTTATGCACCGCCACTGGCCCTCAGAACCCCCTGTGCAATTTGGAACAAACGCCTCAAAGGGTCGATCCTGTGACAGAATCGAGAGTTTGTCTGATTGAGGAAGAAATTCCTCCAAAATGGTTGGAGGAATCCACTACACCGACTGCATCAATTGTTAATGCTCCCCCCATCATCCATCATGCGACAGAATTGGGTGGTTCTGTGGTAGAGGAAGAAATTCCTCAAGATTGGCTAGAGGAATCAATAATGGGGACTGCTCCAAATTTCAACCAACCTCCAAACGTCTATATCGTGACAGAATTGGGTGGTTGTCTGGTTGAGGAGGAGATTCCTCTAGATTGGTTGGAGGAAGCAACATCATATTAAACTACACCAGTTCTGAGCCTCGATTATTGTCCTAGTCACCAAAGCGCCCATTCCATATGTTCTCGGAAGATCATCTATGACTAATCTTTTGATATGATGGAACCTTGGCCGATAACCATCCAGGTGGACACCCTCAATCGTCGTCGACTTCATTGAAACTCCACATCCAAGCAGTCCGATAGCGACATTTACTTAACTTATTTGTCAACCATTCATTTCCTCCAGCCAATAATGGTGCCGGGTTTTTTATTAGTTTTCTTATTTTTATGTTATCAGGTCCAAAGAGACCACAGTCACAGTTAAACTTGGAACTAGTTTTGTTTTGGTACTGGAATCAAAAACATAATTTCCTGTTTTGTAGACCACCTATTATGGTTTTCATTTGTATAGGAGAGCAAGTGGAAAATTTTGAAGTAATGTACTATCAAACATAATATATATATATATATACCATATATATATATATATATATATATATATATGCCTTATATATATATATATATATAATATCAAATAATATATATACTCCACCACATATATATATATATAAAATTTTATATAAATAAAAAATATATGGTAAACATATTTTAAAAATGATTAAATTAATTAATAAAATGATTTTTTTTTTTTTTTTTATATTTGATAAAAAAAAATTGATTGACAAAATGATTTGTTAAAGTGAACATATTTAAATATCATATATTGATTATCACAAAAAAGAGAGGCACCAAGTATATTGCTTTTGTTTTATTTTATTTTTTAACCCATATTAATGGTTATTATTGGTTAGATTTTTCCCATGGTAATGCGCAAGAGTTGTCCATATTTATTTTCCAATATGAGTTGTTTTCTAATGAATAAGATATAGTTGAGATCATCTAATATCAACAACAGGTATAAAATGGATGTTTTGAGGCAAAAATTATTGAAAGCTTCATGGAAGAGATATTTGTATATTGATAAGATTAGCAATATTATTTTTTCTATATGATTTAAGTTTGTCAAAGCCTCTAGGGCGTCTAAATTGGTCAAGTGGATCTTTAACTATATATAATTAAAATATACATATATAAAAATAAAAAAAAAAAAAAAATAATATTATTTTTGTTTTTTTTATTTTATAATTAAATTGTTTTTCATAATTAAAATGTTAATCTTATTCAATAATTAAGGATTTGGATTTCATATTGTGGTAATTTTGAAGTTCAATTGAAGAGATAAATTTTTACATGATTATTAATTGATATACATATATTCCAAGCATAATATGCCATTATATAACCCTTAAAGTCACTTAGGAATCCTCCTATCCTAGAATACCCGGGACTATTCTTATAAGCACCATGAAAGTTTAGCTTGATGGAAAGCTTGACTATGGACACCCACATTGTATTTGTTGAAATGGATTTCAATGGGTTGCCTTGTGTTTGTAAAATATTATTCACGTTAATTCTTTAGAAAGCTAGTCCAGTTGATTTTATGGTATTCTTATCATATTTTTTTGAACATAATTTACTATGTATACATGGCTAAGATAAAGAAGTTATTTTTTTCTTAAGTGTTTGGTCATGGAGAATATTGTGATGGTCCAAAAATTTACATTTACAAATATCGTTTCATGTAAATTTACACTACCATACTAATTGTCAAAATAAAATTAAAATTTAGACAATGATCTTGGTTCCAAGCCTTAATCCAAATTTGATCAATAATCCTCAATTGGAAATTATCCATTAATACGTGTAAGCATAGCTAATAATGAAGTGTTCTATGCCTTTTTCCCCAATAAAGATGTAGTAGATTACTACAAGAAATTTCTGTAAACTATTTGTAGGTGTTCTTCTCACACTTGGGTTTGGGTCTTGAGGCTGATTAAATTTTCCAAGCTCAATATTCTCCCACTTACAAAAACCAATATCATTCCTAAAAAGTTGTTAGTGATCATATTCTTCCTTGATGTTCAAATTAAATAATTTATTTTGTGTATTTTCCCACATGCGGGTTTGAATTCTTAAAACCTGATTAAATTTTCCAAACTCAGTATTCTTCCACTTACTCCCTACGGATGAGATTATGCAGCAATACCCTAAGTCCCAAGTGTAAATATCCAGTAATGTAGTGTACTGCTTATATGTTGGTGAGTTGAAGTAACAATTTTGTTGATTTGGTTCTGCGCGCATTAAGTCAGTTCGCGTGAATATCACACCAAGACACACAGTTTTAAAATGATTATAGCACATATTTTAATGTATTTGGTGCACACCTGTGTAAGTACACAATAATTTCACATTGAAAGTAAAACAACTTAAAGAATGTAGCACACACAAGAGTTGAGAGAAGGGATGGCCCACCAAAAGGAATAGGTGCACAACCTTGGAATCAACGCGCACTTGTTTAGTGCACAAGGTTTTGAAGGCCAGATAAAGATTTCGTATATAAGTCATGATCTAACATGCACCTGTGTAAGGGTGCAAAGGTGGCACACTAAATAAATAGTGTGTGCATCCCACAAGTTATGTGCACACTAGTTTACTGCGTGATATTTATGTTTTGAGACTAGTGAGCCTGGATGAAAAAGATCAGTACTTATGTACTGAGATGTAAATGTAATCACTTGTGATTTAATTTAAATACATCCCTGTGAGACCGACCATGTAAAAAAGTTTTGGGGGCTTAAACTTCACTGGTTGAGGTCAAGGGGGATGGGTTAAAGGGCTTAAAACCCAAAATGGATATTTTATTAATATTTCTTAAAGTGTAAAAATGGAGATATATTATTATTTTATCCTGAGTCCTAAGGAGGGGAAAAGTGGTTGAAGGAAGTTCTCAAAATGACAAGTGTGGGTTTGGAACATGTTGTTATTGAATGAAAGGCAGTTCTCACCTTGGCAGGAGGTGTCAAGTTAGAACATGCAATCAAAAGTTTGGACTGAATCCATTGACAGTATTCTAGATGGAAATCATTGAAGATGAGCATGGGGTAGCCGAGGTTGTGAGTGAATGTTGTAATCATCATTGATTATTCTGTCAGACACTTAGTTATTCTATCCTTAGAAGCATTTAGTGAGTGAACCCAATTGTTACTATGTCTAGTATGTTGGTTATTGTCGCAGATATCTGTATATGGCTCATCTTAGAGAGCTAGGCTAGGGTATGGGGAGCCCATGGGTTTATTAAACTAAGCAGTGGGTTTTCAAGCCCATGGGACTTTGGAATGAAGAGGCAGGTTGTCAAGCAGGTGAGATTCTACATTCTCTCGAGGTGAGAGAGTTTGTTGGGAATTGATTTCTCCTAGAGGGAGTCCAACAGTAGATATAGAGCTCTGGGAATTCCTGTTTTGGATTGTTGTTGAAGCTCTTGAAGGGAAGTGGGGAAACAGAGGGATTGTTGAGCATAGAATGGGCACACTTCATTGGGTGTGATAGTTGTGTGAGGAATGAGAGATTGTAGGTTGTCCCTAGGTCTGAGTGGCATCATAGACTTTCTAGTAATTGAGTCACCTATGTCTAAGTTACTTGTGGTTGAGTTCTCATTGAATGAGATACTTTAGCTTGGTTGGGAACCCTTACCCAAGTGGGTTTTATCCCCTAGCTTCGGGGTGACCAGTATTTGAGATTATAGATGTAATGTGGTCTAAAATTTTGGAGGCATTGGAAGGTACATCTAGAGTTGATGTCTTATTCAAAAGATAAATTATTAAGTGTGTGTATTGTTAAAGTATGCTACTGATAATATTTATGCAATTGTTGTTATGGGTTTATACTATTTATGATTGTGCATAATTTTGTTTATGATTGTGTATAATTTTGTCATGAATATGTATATAATCATGTGTTGCATAGTGTAGTTTTATGTTTTAATTAGTGAAAGATTTGTGTCAAAGCAATTTTGTTGGAATTGTTGGTAAATGGTATCAAAACTGATGACAAGAGAAGTTTGAGTAACGTGACTCATTAGTTGATTCGTTGTAATCAGTTCAATGGATGATCAAATTGGGTATCAATCTAGATCCACACTTGTCCACCTGACCCGTTGCACCAGTCACAATAACTTCGAGGTCTCATCAACATTACCGCCTTCACCATTTATGGAGGAGAGGGGCATGATAAGTAGACTAGGTTTGAAGATGGGATCATTTCCCCCTCGTTCTCACACAGAATTGTTGGAGATTATGTTGTTCCCAAACCTATGAATGATAGCAGTAATGAAGGGAGGTTGTGTGACTCTTATGATGATCGATATGCCCCCGTGATCAAGAATGAATAACTGGGAATCAGAGGCCAAAGGTGCTCATAGCTGGAGCTTGGCTATAAACTTATGGGCTCTTCCCTGAGACCACAGTCATCTCCCTACTAGCTCTATTTGTTTTATGTATCTTAGTTATTAAGCATGTGTCATTGCTCTCACTGTAACTACCCCTCTCCCACTTTATAGTTTAATTATGGCTCCTAGAGGCCACGAACCCTCTCGACCTCTTGTCACTCAGCCCTCTCGCATTGAGAAAGCAATTATAGATGCAGTGGAGCTCTACGAGGAGATTGTCTTCGAGGCCGACAAAGTCAAAATGGTTGAGCTTGAGGAGGAAGTCCAGGTAACCATAAAGTTTTAGGACGATGAGGGTGTAGAGGCTTTTGTTGAGCTTCATCTAGATTTAGGTTTCATACAATCCTACTTAACTCATTTTTTTTTCAAACTTCGGAGTTAAGACTTTGGTGGACCTGGGAATGCTCCCCAAAGAGAAGGACTTTCTCCAACTAAAGAGCAGACAGGAAGTGTTGGAGATTTAGTGTGATTATGTTGCAGAGGTGGTCACATGCTTAGCCAATCAACAATGGGGAAACTTCACTCCTCCTACCATAAATTATGTTGAGCTCGACTATTCTCAGGCTGTTGTGGATCACGGAATAGTGGACCTCATGAGTCAGCATCATATCAAGTGATATCTTGCTCTATTTCACAACTTTTTTATGTTTTTCGGACTTGCAAAGATAGTGTTTATTATAGACTTTCAAAACCTAGTTAAATATGATATTTTTAATTCAGTTAAAGCTTGGTTTCCCCTCAAAGGCGAGCACTATTATTAACTTTTTTAGATTTATCCCTAGAAAATGTCATGGTCTCTAAAGCATTGAATTTATTAAACTCCTTCTATATTTTTATCTATAACCTCTATTTATACAAATACTAAAACTTATATTTACAAAAAAAATATTTTCCACTTACAAAGTACTATCATTCCAAAATAAAAACAAAAACATTAGTGATTATATTCTTCTTTAATATCCTTTGAAATATCAAGGAAACTTCATATTTCTCAATTTGTCAATGTCATTAATCATATTCTTAATTAATATTCTTTGAAATATCAAGGGAAGCATTGTTATCAATTTTGTTGATGATTTATGACGTTTTTCAAGAGGAAATATCAAAGGGAGGCTTCATATTTATCAATTCATGGGATGTTATTTAATATCTTTGGAAAATATCAAAGGAAACTTCATATTTCTGCTCAATTGGTCAATGTCATTAATCATATTCTTAATTAATATTCTTTGAAATATCAAGGAAGCTTCATATTTATCAATTCATAGGATATTATTTAATATCCTTTGAAATATCAAGGAAACTTCATATTTCTCAATTTGTCAATGTCATTAATCATATTCTTAATTAATATTCTTTGAAATATCAAGGAAGCTTCGTATTTATCAATATTGTTGTTGATATTCTTCCTTGACGTTCTTTGAAATATCAAGGAAGCTTCATATTTATCAATTCCTTGGGATGTGGTACTCCTCTCGAATGGTATAATGAATAAATTAATCAAAGGACAGTACCTTGCCATCTCATATTTCCAAAAATTTGTTTGGTTCGATGGCTACAATATTCCATATATGAAAACTATTTGGAAAATTCAAAAGCTCTGGGTATATAAGAATTATAAAAAAACTATTTGGAAAATTCAAAAGTCTAAGGTATATAAGAATTATCAAAAGCATTTATAGAATGTAATACTTTAAATATTTATTAAATTTATTTAAAGATATGAGTGAAAGTGGTTAAATACACTATATCCACATGGAAATTGAAATTATATATATATATGTATTAGGATTTTATATGATCAATTATATAATAAACCATATCAATATATAAATTTAATTAAATTCTTAAAAATAAAAATAAAAAAAAAAAAAAATGGGTATATATATATATATATGTATATATATATATATATATATATATATTAAATTTTATGTGGTGAATGGAAATTAAATGAAAAATATATATATGGTTTAAGAGAAAAATGTTTCTGGAAATTTTTAAAATATTATTTTTAAATTTAAAAATAAATATGTTTGGTTGGTTAGTAGTCATATGATTGTCTTAAAGATTAAACTATACATTTCTAAGTATAAAATATTAAAATTATTTTTATATAAATGATATTTTTTTAAATTTAAAATAAATATCTCATATACTTGTCTCAAAACTAAAACCATACTATTTCTAAATTATGAAATATTAAAATCAAGATTAAACCATGTATTTATAGGGTATGAATATTAAGGTATTTCCCTATAAAAAATTATAGAGATAGGAACTATAAAATACATAGATCATACATAATAACCACTTATACTATATTGAAGTAAGTGGTTGATCCTTCGGAGAGGGACAACAGCTAGGGTTCTACCCTAGTTGCTCTGCACCATTCTAATATGCTTTTATGCCGACGTCGTATGGATTGGTGATCTTGGGGCTTAGGTGTGGAATGATATGAATGGGTTGCATGGTTCGGGGGCAGTTTGTCGCTCCAACAACGTTTCTGAAGATTTTTGAGCTCCTTTCGTTGGTTCTTGGGGCGGCTAGGGTATCTTCCTTAGCCTATTTTCCTTACTTCTCTCTCCTTTTCCTCATCCAGGATGGCAGCTTCATGTCCTTGCCATTGGTATTAGTGACAATGTCTCTTTGCAGGTTTTGGCCCAATCTACAGCAGTCGAATTAGGAGTGGAATCACGCCTTCATACTCTCAAACTTCATCTTGATCCGATTTGGGAGGTTTCTCATGGTGGCTCTTTCGGTGGTTTGATGGCAGTGTTGGGTCTTTGGACCCTAGGATCGATACATTCGTGTCATTGTTAGGGTTTTCTACCTTCTTTTTAGAGATTGAATTGAGCTTTGAGGAGGTCCACTATTGGGTGTGCAATGTTCTCGCACTTTGAGGTCCATCTTAGAGCGTGAAACTTATGAACTATTTTCTTGTAGATGCATGGTTTTCCCAGTCTATTTTGACTTGTTTGTAACTTTGTTTAGTGGATTATTAGCTAGATTTGGGCCCTCTTGGGCCTCTTTCAATTCTCCTATTTTTACCCATGTTTGGGGTTGTGCTACAGGCACTAGTTAAATGTAATTTGATTTTTTTGCAACTCCCTTACTAGTTACTATATACTTAGTTATTTTCTTATAGCTAGTATGTACCTGCGAAATGTAATTGTATACCTCCTTAATAAAATTACAATTTTTTTGAAAAAAAGTCCACTTATACTATATTTAAATTTATTTAAAGATATAAATGAAAATGGTTGAATACAATATCTTCACATGGAAATTATGGTATTACAATATTATATATAAATTATTTGGAAAGGGTAAAATAAGTAAATAATTTTTTTTAATGGCAATATAATTTAAAGAAAAAACTGCATTTTATAAAATTTTAAAAATGATATTTTTATATTTAAAAAAATAAATAAATATATATATATATGGATTAGAGAATTGCAAAAAAATCCAGTTTCCTTAATCAAAAACACTACCTTTGTTATAGTTTAATGCAAATCTTTGCTTTTATATATATATAGTTTGTTTTTATTATTTTCTTTTAATTTATATCCCTTAATAACAATGTAAAAAATAAAATAAAACATCAATACATATATAAATATTAACCACTTGTATATATATTTTGTAATTTTACATTTAAAATAGGGTTGAGGGCATATCTTTGGTTCAAAGTGGTAATATAGGTTAGTTATAGAGATCCGAGATTGGTTTCACAAAGTTGGATTATATGGCTTATGTTATAATTGAATTGGATTTTATTATATAAGATCATAAATATGTTACAAATTAAAGGTTTAAATATTTGTACTAAAACAATTTAATAAATTTATTTTTTATTTTTTATTTTTTTTCTAAAACAATATAATAAGAGATTCATGTTTTTTCCTATTATAACTTTTATAAAGACTAATTTGGAAGTCCTTCGAATCGAGTTTTCTGATATCTCGATCCTCACACTTGTGGGTTATGGCCCACGAAATGCAGAATGTTTATGGCAGCAATGAAACTCCTCGATCTCCCTCATCGAATGCACCTTGAATCTATAAAGGAGTCTCACCTTCAGATCTGTCTCGTAAATTTCATATGAACTTCACCACAATCGTTCCTCGATCTTGTCCTTCCCAAACCATCGTCAGGATGGAACCATTTGTTATTCTCAGTACCAAGCACTCCACCTTATTCCATGTATAGGACCATGGATTAGAACTACATCTAGATCCTCCCTTTAAACACTTTGAACCTCTCTTTTAAGCATCGGCATTAGTTTCTTTATCCTGTGATGGGAACGAATGATCCTCCTATTTGCGTAACAAACTCAATTGATATCGTTTCAAAAGTTCCTATCCAGTTGATGTGAATCTGGAGGAGACTCGGATCGTGATGGGTTTCTGAGACCCTGCTATTGGTTCACGTTCACCTTCTGGTTTCGATCTTCCTTCAAACTCATCACAAGAATTCGCAACAATCATCAATCCTTCCGGTGATCGACAGTTGGATCACTTCGTCCTTTGATTGGTTGCTCGGGTTTGGTTACGTCGGCGACCATTTCGTTGGACACTCAACAAATCAAATCGTCCAAGATTGTCTCGAGTCCAAGACTGTCCCAATATGATGACAAAACTAGATAATCTTCATTCATTTCCAGAATATCAAAATTTGGTACCTTTGTCAACTGACAGAAAGTCAACAGGTCTGCAATCATGCTTCTCATTGACACACATTCAAACTTATTGATCAAAATGGATCTAGGAACCAAAATGGGTCAAGAAAGACCTAAAAATAATTTCTCAGAATCTCTTCAAAATGGACGTGGGCATAGGCCTCATCGTTAAAAACCCAGCAACTTAAATGGGGCTCAAATGGTTTCCATATCGCGAAGATGTCGTGTTTGTTAGTTTTCAAACATGCAGAATTTTGTTGGTATGCAGTTCATCACAGTCTTTATGAAGCCATTACATTATATGCGGCCATACGATGACATGGAATTTGATGCATTACGATACATTGTATAGACATCATTGACAAGCGAGGTGCACTGGCATCTTGGTAGGTTATAGTTGGCAGCAATTGGACTAGTCATATTGTTGCCTTGGCATATTTTGGGCTAATATGGTATGGTGCCGCATTATCGATTGTGGAGTTACCGTAACTCTGACCAGTTATTATTGGAAAAATTTTATGGACTCCATAGGAGTTGAACCCATGACCTCTAGGTGTGGGGAAGAGTCTTGGTAGGGTTGGTCTACTAGCCTGCCCACAAAAGTTCTTAATGCTCTATATTCAAAAAAAAATATTTGAATTAATAAAGGAAGCTTATTTAAACGGAGTTTAGGGCCAAGGCTAGGCCTCATCCCCTGGCGTGTTTACATATGCCTACACAATATGCCCACACATTTTACCTTTGACGCGGATTTGCGTGGATAGCGCCCGGTCGGCCGGGCTATCCTGCCAACCCAAACTTATACCACATGCGAGTGTGTGGAGACTAATTGGCGTCGCCATGACCAAGACATGACGAGAGATTGGTGGTTAAGGGGCGGTGCATGGCGTTTAGCCACATGGACTCTCACAGCATATGACGAGGGCAGAATTGAGGTTGCACCCTATTTTTAACATTAAGTGGGTTTTAAACTATATGTTATCAATTTTATTGATTTTTAGCCTGATATTAATGGATTTTGGTCAATTTGGAGGATCGAGCCTTTTGACCATATCTTAGAGGAGAAGTTGGGAGGTTGTTTTCAAATTCAAGCCTATATAAACCAAAAGTTATTGAGCTGAAAGGGGTTGAGGAAAGAGGGAGAAATGTTGAGTGTAAACCAAAATACATTTTCTGAGGAAAGCCATTGAGAGGAAACAACTACGAATGGCATTTACGGGAACCGTTCATGGATTTTTAGTGTCGTTAGTTGTGTTGGGTTCTTGAGATCTAGAAGAACATAGCGAGATCGGTTTGTAATCCATTTGACGCGTATTTTCTGATGTACTTTTGAAGCTTTGAAGAAAAAATAAGAAAGCCTCTTGAGACAAGGCACCGGAGCGTGATATTTTTGAACTCCGTTAACAACTTTTGTTATGGTTTGTTGATTCTTATGATTATTTACATATCTTTATATTCTATTATGGCTTCCATGTTTACCTGTTAATTCTTCATATTTCGTCAATTTCTTAAATGGTTAATGAACTCATGTGTTAAAACTCAACCATAATTTAAAATATCTTCGAGGATCAAGTGGTATCAGTGAGCTAGTTGGCCGGTTTTGAGTTTGCATGATTACGGGGAAAAAGTTGAATCGTGGTGAAGGTGAGCTTGTTGAAGAGAATCTGAGATTGGATTGAAAGATAACTTTTCAAGGTGAGAAGATGGCATGGAAGGGACTTTCTCATGAGGAGAAATATTTTTGAAAGACTTTCTTCGCCGTGTTGGAGATGGTAGAAGGTTCTATATGATGATTACTTGGAGTGGAAGAGAGCGATTCTAATTCAGATATTCAAGGTCAAAATTGAAGAAGGGGAGGATCCTCCTAAAACTCCCCGCTCCCCTCCTTCTCCATCAACTTCTTCTTCTTCAAATTACAAGTTCCAATTCCACCACAAGGAAAACATTCCCATAAACATAAACCGCGATATGCCTCTACTTGAAACGATGTGTTGAATTACCCATGTATGATGGTGAAATTCGATGCTAAGAGGTTTGATAACTAGGTCAAGCGGTTGAGTTTATTGCATTGTGAAACAAATCAAAGATGGCCATAGCTCAAATCGTTGGCATCGCTTCGATTTGTAGGTACAACACTCATCTGGTGGTAAAACAAGTTGCAAAATGGCATGCAACAAGTGGGTAATGTATTTTCATCATGGCAATTTTTGTTTCGCATAGAAGAAATTTGTCAACTGGGTTATAAATATAAGTTTAGTGAATGGCCAAGGTCTTAAACTAAGAAATGGACCAAATAGTGCAAGAATACAAATGAATTTTGTAAGATGGCATTAATGTTAGACATTCCATTATATACCCAAGAAACTCTCATGAAGTATGTAGGGAGGTTTGCACATATTCGTAATATTGTGTTATGTTTGGACCTACTAATCTTGATGAGGTTTTATGTTCAAGCAACATACATTGAGCGGAGAAAACAAGAGTTGGTGTATCAAGGAAATCTTCTTTGAGAAAAGAGGGACAAGAGGAAGTGGATTGGAAAGAAGGAAAATTCAGTGCCAAGAAAGGAAGAGAATCTCTCTTGCAGAAGAAAAATTTGCTGTGAAAGAGGAGAATGATGAGGACCATTGTTGGAAATTGCATCCAGAAGGGCCAGTGGTTCAAAGAAGGGGAGGCCAAGCGATTCTGTTAGCATCGAATATAGACTTGGGATCGAATTGAGGTGATGAGTCTAAAATCACGTAATTGGTTTGACAAGTAAAATTGGTGATGGATATGATTCTAGAAAGTAAATTGTTTCACATAAAGGGTCATAATGGGGCATACTAAGGTCGACACATTGTCAGATATTAGATCTCAATCTAACTTGATTTGAGAAGTGGTTATAATTGGGATTAAACTTGAGATGCATCATAAACCTCACTTAAATGGATGAAATAATCATAGAATTGCACATTAAAAAGAAATGCACATTAAAGGTTGCAATTTCATCTAAGTTTGTGGATGAAGGTAGCGATGTGATGGTGCCACTCAATGAATGTGGGATAGTCTTAGGCAGTCCTTACTTGTATGATCATAGAAATCCTAGGGAAAATAATCAATATCCCTTAATCAAAGCAGGCAAGGAATATGTTGTTATGATCATCACTTAAAAAGAAAATCAATCTCTTCAAACAATGGAACAATTAAAGAAAGGCATCTCATGAGAAACACACCTATAATTGAAGAAAATCAATCTCTTCAAACAATGGAACAATTAAGAAAGGCATCTCATGTAAGAAACACACCTATAATTGTGCCAAATCAAGCAATTGATCTTAAGCAAGAACATGAGATGATTGTAGAATGGAAGTTCAATCATACTTTTCTTCAATATAAGCTAATGTCATGCAAGTATTACAAACATATTAGCTCATTTGCAGTCATATTTCTGATGTCATCATTGCTAATGTTATCAACGTGGATGGTAGTGGCTTCAATAAGATGTGACAGAGTACAAGTGGCTACCAATTTGTTGTCAGTTATCAGGGTTGTCTTACAATTGCTCTCGATGAGACAAGTGCACAGGACATAGTTTAAAGACAAAGAACAAGTGGTGTGGCTTATCCCGCACTTGATGACTGGTTAGTATCCTTTTGGAGGACCTAAATATCTTAGTGGGGAGGTGTCATCCCAAATGGATCCAGGAACTAAAATGGGTCCAGGAAGGCCTAAAAATCAAAGTTCTCATAATCGCTTCTAAACAGACATGTGCATAGACCTCATTGTTACGAACCCAATGCAATGTGAACGGGCTCAATCGAACACCGTATGCGAAAGATATCGCATTCTATTCGTTTTGAAAACCAGGCAAAATTTTTGTTGACTATATAGTCCGTACAGTGATGATGTGGCAGCTGACAGTACAGTCCGTACGGTTGTAAAGTGACATGGAAGGTGCATTGGCATCATGACTGGGCAGTTGATGGTTGATAGGTGGACAAGTCATATTTTGACACGTGGCATATTTTGGGCTAATGGTATGGTGCCACGTGGCCCAGTCGTGGGCTGCCACATGGCACCCCTCGATTGGTTGTATTCGAAAAATTTTATGGACTCCATAGGAGTCGAACTCATGAGCTCTGGGTGTGGGGAAGAGTCTTGGCAGGGCCGGGCTACCAGCCCGCCCACGGAAGTTATTAACACTCTATATTCAAATAAATTATTTGAATTGAAACGGAGCTTATTTCGGTTGATTTTAGGGTCAGGGCTAGGCCCCAGCCCCCGATGTGTTTCCATATGCCTACATAATATGCCCACATAGTTTACCTTTGACATGGATTTGCGGAGATAGTGTTCGGTCGGTCCGGCTAGCCCGCCGACCAGGGCACGTGACCAGGAGCTAACAACCGGGACTTATACCACATGTGAGCGTGTGGAGACTAAGGTGGTGGCCATATGGCCAAACCACATGACCATGGGCCAGCGGTTAAGGGGCTAGCGCATAGCGCTTGGCCACATGGAGTCTCTCATATGACAAGGGGCCCAGAATTCGGGGGGTTGTGTAACACCCTGTTTCCCCTCAGTTTGTAAAAATAACTGGATTGGCCAGAACTGTGGAAAACTCATGAATGTGAATATGTTATGTAAATGGACCTTGTGGAAAAGGTCAATGAATGTGAATAACATTATGAATTTTATTGCAGGACTGCTGAGAGGGGATGTGCAGAAAAAGAGACCATGATGGCAGTGGAAGGCACCTAGAAAGGTGGCGTTAACTTCCACCGAGAATTAATACCATATTTGGACTTCACTGGCCCGGAGAACCAAAAGCGGCTCGCTGGCCCTGAATTAAATGCCTCGCAGGCTGGTAGGTGGATGGCTCCTCAGGAATTAATGAGGGATGGGGAGGTGAACCGCCCATCCGTAGAGCCATCGTTCCACACGCAACCTCGCAAGAGGATAAGGCGTGGGGTAGAAGCGATTGGGGGAAGACGCGAGGGGAAGAGGAGAACTCTGGCAATATGCAGAGTGAGTGATAGCAGAGAGGAAGGAGAGTAACCTTCGCTCCTGGTCACTGGAAAACAGAGATGCAGTCTCTCATCATCATGGTCTCAGCTCGGGGGTGGCTAGTGGTAAATCTGCTAGGAGTCACAGAGCCTACGGTTGGGTGGAAACGAGCACCCCTCTCAGCAGTTGCTTAACCCCTGGTGTTATTCCTGATAAGTGTTTTGCCTTCGGCATCTTGAAATATATGTATTCTGATAATTATGCTCATAAGTTGTGAAACTTTGAATGATTTCATTATAAGAATGTTTGTATGGTGTTTTGATCAGTACTAGTAGTTGTATATTTGTATGAAAAGACTACGTATGGCTTATGTCCTCATGAATTTCTATTTATATGCTTACCGACCTAATTCAGACTACATGTCTGATTCATGGGATAAAGGTACCCATATGTGCCTCAGATATCACCCTGGGTAAACCTCCCCATAGAGATACCCTCCTTGAAAAGCCCATCAAGAATTGGGAAAGAGAACGTGAAGGCGTAAGACCTTAGTAACCCTGCACGAGGGGGAATGATCCTCCTAAAAACCCAAGATGACCGTATAAGGAAGAAGTATCGAATCGACAGACGAGGTCCTGTCGGGAGATCTGTGGTCACTCATGATCGTCAGATCGGAGGAAGAAGCTGGAAGGTTAAGTACCTTATCCCTGATAGGTATTGATCGATGGATGAGATTCCGTCGAGAAATCTACGGACACACCCGACCGTTAGATTGGTAGGAGAAGATAAGGTGTTAAAATGCCTTACCCCTTTGTTTTTTGTGTCTTCGTGGGCAGTGAGGAATTTGGGATAGTAGATCTCTAAGGTCCATGAGAGTATCTGGACCGTGGATCTTTTCCACGTCCAGGGAGTCGTGGAAGAATGCACGGGTAGGAACCAATATGAGCCGTCAAATCTCGGCTGAAAAACCCGACAGCCGTTGGATCTGTCACGAGTTACCCAAGGGTTAAGACTCCAGTGTATAGGGGTGAAAAACCCCGGAATAGATCTAAGCCATCCGATTAATGGAGGCCATGTGTCAAGAGATCACCCATTTCAGGAAACCTGGAATTGCGAGATCGGGAGTCTTGTTGACAAGAGATTGGGACTTTCCATTGTGGAAATACCGGGATAGATCTGAGTTGTCTGATTGACGGAGGCCACGCGTCGTGAGATCTCCCANTCGGGATTTTCCAAGGTGAAAACCCCGGGATAGATCTGAGCCGTCCGATTGACAGAAGCCACGCGTCGTGAGATATCCCATTTCGGGAAATCGGGAATCACGATATCGGGAGTCCTGGCGACAAGGGATCAGGACTTTCCCGGGTGGAAACCCCGGAGCAGTTGTGGACCGTCCGATTTAAGGAGGTGATGTGTTGAGAGATTACCCGTTTCAGGAAATTGGGGATCGGGGATTTGGGAGTTTCGTTGACTAAAAAATCAGGCTCTTGCCTTGACAAATCTCGACCCATAATGACGAGACGATAGCAGGTGGCTAAGTCCCGATGAACGAACGAGATTCCTTCGGGGAATCTCAGGGTCTGTAACGACTGTCCGATGTGAGGAAGAGATGTCGGATTTAAGCTGGGATGTGAATGCGCAATTAGATAAGTAACGAGCAGATCTGGATGGTCAGGGTCCACCCGCCCAGATCTACGGCTGAGGTTTCATTCCGGAGCCCCCTTGCCATTCTGCCTTTAATGGGGGGGGTGTCCGGAATTGGACACACAACTCTCGAACGATCGAGATCAACTAACCATGATCATCAGCGCTCAGGTGGATTTCGGACCCCCCTTGCCATTCTGCCTTTAATGGGGGGGGGAGGTCTGGAATAGTGTGGTGTGTGAAGTGGGGTCCCCTCCTGTCCTGTCGGCTACCGTGTCGCACTTCCCCCTCTGCCACCTATACTCCACTTAACCGTGCGATGGGGCCTGTTCTCATTGGTTGTTCTCTAGCCCTATTGGGATCCATTCCTATTGGCCGGTCACTAGCCCTGTCAGGGTTTGGCGGTTGCAAAGTCGAACGGTTTGACACTATCGTAGCGCCGAGACGCGAAATACAAAAGACACTGCATTCATTTAAACTGTGATCATGACCTGCGATCACATGGGAACGGAAAGAGAGAGAGAAAGAGCCAGCTTACGCTGGGCCTCCATGGATATTTAGGGGTTCTGATTCGGCAGAAGACCAGAAAAAACTGATTTAGGTAGTGGTATGTGACAGGTTGTGCCCGAATTTTTCCCATTTTGGGTTTTTAAACTATATGATATCAATTTTATTGATTTTTAGCCTGATATTGATGGATTTTGGTCATTTTTGGAGGATCTGGAGCCCTTTTTGAGGACAGATATTGGGGATAAGTTGCGAGGTTGTTGTCAACTTCAAGATTATATAAACTAGAGGTTCTTGGTAGCCTGAAAGGTGGTTCAGAAGAGGAGAAATGATGAATAATTGTAAAGCCAAAGCCATTTTTTTGTAGGGAAGCCATTGAGGAGAGCAACTTTGCGGGCCATTTTTGGGAGCTTCATTCATCCATTTTCAGTGTCGTCAGTTGTGTTGGGTTCTTGAGATCTAGCAAAGCATAGCTAGATTATTTTGTAATCCATTTGACATGTTTCTGATGTACTTTTAAATCTTTGAAGAGAAATAAGAAAACTTCACCCATTGAGACAAAGGCCCGGAGACGTAGGTGATATTGCCGAACTCCGTCAACAACTTTTGTTGTTATGGTTTGTTGATTCTTGTGCTTATTTCCATATCTATATATATTATTATGGCTTCCATGTTACCTCATCAATTCTTCCTCTTTCATCAATTTCTTAAATGGTTAATGAACTCATGTTTTAAAACTCAACCATAGTCTTTAAAAGATCTTTTCGGATCACTTATGAATACAGTAGGGTTTGCACACATAATGATGGAAATCAAAGATACAGCAAAATCAAATCACACATTCATTTTTTTTATTAAAGTGAGCTTGAGTAATTTACATAATACGGCCTCGTCGAGCCTTCTTGGTTTGGTTTTACATTAAGAATGGTCTATATCTTATGCCTGCGGGCTTACAAATATATAAGAATGAACAACAAGGATCGTATCATTTTCCAAATCCGATCTACTCTCAATATTATCGCTAATATCTCTCGAATAGTAATATCATAACAATTTAACAAAAACCCTATTTTTTACGAAAATTCGAGGTAAAACCGCCTCTTCTTCCCACGCTTTCCTTCTAGAAGGTTTGAGATTCAATTTGATTTGGGGGAGGGTGTATGTTCATGCATCAAACTTAGTTTTCAACTAGTAGTGAGGAAAATAATTATTGATTTCTATTTGTGAATGTAGGATGACTCAATATTGTTATTCAAGAAAAACCTCACCATTTGAAATGACTCGTTGGTGGTTCGTAAGGGGGAAGACTTCCAATCCTACTAGATGCCTCTAGCTCTTAGGTCGTTAACACATTTCCTTACATCCAAGTAAGAAAAACTCGTAGCCAATAAGAAACAATTTTAGGTTTTCCTCGAGGACCAAAATATATATAGAAGAAAGGCAGTATACACAAGAAAGTCATTATTGTGTACTATCATCATGAAGGCTATAACAATAGGGTCGTGTTCTTTCAAGTATCATCTAGCCTTAGTCATATACATGAGACTAGATACAACCTCGATTTTAGTTTAACCTTTTGCTCGGGAAGGTAGGAGACTCACCTCATGTAATCATATTTAAATTCAATATGGAATTTTCTTGTTTAAAGATTTAAAATTTATTATATTTCTATTTTTATTAAACTTTATATATGTGATTATGTTTATACCTTGGTGGGTTAGTTCGAGTGGTTAAGTGCTTTGAACTTTATGCACAATGTCTGAAGGTCAATTCTCCAAGTTGACTACCTTTATTACATGTCTTACTCAATATCCCCAACAAGTTAGGCATACCCAAACAATTTTCCATAAAAAAAAAAAATCATATTACTATAAATTCATTCATTTATTTTAATTATTTATAATAATAAAAATTAATTATATAATTAAAATTTATAATATGTATAAATATCTTAACCCAACATTTTACAAGGTGTGCTTGTTATTTATTTATGATAAATAAATTAATAAACAAATCACTCAATTCTTTACAAAGAGAACAATTTGAAACTTCTCAACCAAAAGCAATGATTATAAGATGTATACCATTTACAAAAAGTATACAAATACCAATAAATACTTTAATAAAGAATTCACTCAATTCCTTATAAAGAGAGCAATTTAAAACTTCTCAACCAAAAGCAATGATTATAAGATGTATACCATTCACAAAAAGTATACAAATACCCAAACAATTTTTCATAAAAAAAAAAAAACCATATTATTATAAATTCATTCATTTATTTTAATTATTTATAAAAATAAAATAAAAAAAAAAAATTATATAATTAAAATTTATAATATGTATAAATATTTTAACCCAACATTTTACAAGGTATGTTTGTTATTTCACATAAATGTTAATTTTTACACTTTTTTTTATGATGCATACTTTAATAAAGAATTCACTCAATTCCTTACAAAAAGAACAATTTGAAACTTCTCAACCAAAAGCAATGATTAGAAGATGTAAAATTGAGATGCATGGTTATAACTTATAAAATTAAACTCCAGGGAATGGTGGTTGTAATTGATATTAATATATTAAATTATGACTTAATTCATGGTTTAAATTATAATGTTTTAAGGTGGCAAGTGCGGGAAGGGTTATTCTTGACTTTAGGGGATATTGAAATAAATCTTGCTTGGAGTTTGGGTTTCACTACCAATAATCAAGAGGAAGAATATGCTCTCCTCAAAGGTGTCCAATTAACTAGAGAAACCCATATCTCGTGCATCATTATTAGTGGTGATTCTTTGAACACCATTCGCAGTATGATCAAAGGAACTCCACCAAAAGACTCTCAACTCTGCAATACAATAAAAAAAAATAAGGCATATGTTAGTTGGAATCCCTCAAGTATCCTTCTGACATGTAATGAGGGAGAAGAACTAGTTGACAGACTCTCAAGCCAACCTGGCCATTACAATCCCAAAAGGGTCTATTCAGATTAATGGGAGATTATCCCAACATCCTATACCATAATCAATGCATGCACAATCAAATTCAATGCATTTCATTCTAGTGTCACGCCCACACAGGAATCAAGGTGTCAAAGTAGCATGGGCATCCTCCCTCACACATATCATCCTAGCTAGAACATACTCTCATAAATCCAAGGTACAGTGCACGCATGAGCGAGGTAGGATATTGTAGCAGAAGTACAATTTAGGTATGTCGATGTCCTCTATGTTCATGTGGGAATCAACAGATGTGATGAATTCAGGATTTTCTTCAGCCTCCGGACTTCCAAGCCACTTTCCAAATGTCATCATGAGAAGGCATAGATTATCTAGAACGTGTTATATTTCTTATAACTTGTGCGGGAGCATATTTGATCCACGGGGGAATTGAAGAGAGATCTTCCAAGTTAATTATGCAGGTGAAGGTTTGGTCTCGGTCAGGTTAGAAGAGAAGGGTGGCAATGCACAATGGATTAAGGTGTACACAGGAAGACATCGTTCCCTCCTCAGGAATTGGGTGTAATTCATTATAAATGGAGGATTGGAGTTTTCTTATCCATACTATTTTGTAAATAAGGGTATACACAATGCAATTGGGGTTGTTCGGGAATTTGAATCATGATCTAGAAACGATCAGCTGGTTGGTCGCTCTCCTCGACTAAAGCCTTGCAAAAGGTGGAAGCAAATTGGTGGTATTAGTGGTATTCCTAGGCATTGGAACTCTGTTGTGCAATCCTGGTGGTATGCATGGGCATTTGATCTTCATAGTGTAATTGGATTAGCAAGGCCTCCATTCTTTACTCCTTGGTGCATGTTGTCCTTTTGTAAGGGCAAGTGTGGCCTGGACTCCATTTGCATAATTTGGTCATGCAATTTCCTTCGTTCTTCTCTAAATCCAGTTCCTCGCAGACGAAGACAACCACAGACCCTGGTGGTCCCTCCTGACACTTTGGAGCAGGAAATCCAGCAACTTCAAATTGCTTACCAAAACATGTCTTCTCTGGTCTCTTATATCCTAGACATCCTTATTCATCACAAGACGCCTATGTGTTAGCAACACGATGAGGTTGAGGTCATAAGGTCACATGTAGAAAATTTGCAATTACAGGTGGCAACAGTTCCACCAGACCTTGTTGAATCTCCTTCCAGTGGTGGATCCTCTCCAATGGTCAATCAACCTCTTATTGATTTGAACATGCCCATACAAGACATCGAAATGGAAGAACCAGATCCTCCATCCAATCCCCAACTGGGTATCTAATATTTTTAAAATGTATATGGATTCTAGGCATCTCATATAGAAGAGTCACCTACAAATTTTGCAATGTAATAAAAACAAGTAAAGTATAGATTGAAATCTGGTTAGTAAGGTCAGGGGTAGATTTGCTTGAGACATTAGACATGTACCTTCAGTATTTTTTCAAACTCTTTTGTACCCCTTTGCATGCTTCAACCGCCCCTTTTTGATTAATTTAATATATCCCAGTGTTTGTCAAAAAAAAATACATTGTTTGATTGCTTAAGGCTTTAATTCCAAAACATATAAAAGAATCATTGATTGTTACATATGAAATGTAAATAATGATTAGCACATAAAATTCAAACTATGGAAATTCATTGATGCTTCTACATCAACTTATTATGTAAATTAGAATGTTTGATTTCTTAAGACTTTACTCCAAAAACCTCACTCATCTTTTAAACACTTCAACCCCCAACAACTTGATATGTTTATGCATTCCTCTTCTTAAGTTGGCCAAGATTCTATTTGGCATATTTGGTTTTCATCTTAAGTTTACAAAATTAAATCCGTCTTCAAATTATGTGGTTTTCATCTTAAGTTTATAAAATTAAACTGGCCTTCAAATTATGATATTGTAAATATTTTTATATCATCAACTACTTTTATACTTTCTTGGTTGAAAACTCTGCATATATCTAAGAATTACATTATTTGTGTACAATGTTATCATTTCAGACCTAGCAATTGGGGTGAGTCTATACGCTCATACTCGTGTGACATAGGGTCAATTCTAATTGCTACCACTATAACCTCCAAGCATACCCTCGCGGTCCCACGCACGATACACACGGCTTTGCAAGTTTCGAATGAGGGACTTCACAAGGAGTGCCTTAACAGTGCACTATATCGCCAACTAATCTAGACCTTCGAGACTACAAGGTTAGTCATTATTTATGTACAAAGATTTCTCTTTAACAATATTTTTGAAAGATTAATTTAAACATTTTACTAGTTTTTAAAAATATAATTAATATGTCCCTGAGGTGTAGGACACTCGGTAACGGAGTGTGTTGTTGAGGCACTCTGTGATGTTAAGTCACCGGTTCAAAACCTACGGGGACAAAAAATCTAGCCATGTTAAGTGTTGGTGTGGCTCAGGCCGGATGCAATCCCCGGGTGATTTTGACGGCTTAGATGCCCCTGATTCGCGGTTTCTCAGCCATGGGCTAGTCTCGCAGGTCACAGACAATCTAGCAAACAAAAATATATATATATAATTAATATAAAAAATATTTTTGTAATTTTTTTATTTTCCATAGTTTTGAAAGCTAATTTAACTAAACTTTGTAAATCTTATCTTTATATTTTAAATAAATTGAAAATTTTGTTGTTGATGAAGATGATGGTTAACATTCACTGAAACCAAAATTGGTCTATTGAATCTTAAAAAAGGTAAAAGATTACTTAGATTTCTTTGTAATGTTATTTCGATGCTCAAAAAGCATTAGAAGAAGTGTTCCAAGATCACTATAGTTTTGATAACTTAGAAGGTTAGGAAGGTTGGTATTAGAACACATATTCTGAAAAAAGAGACTCTAATTTGGGTATACACAGAGAAATCCAAGAGAAAGTGTTTTTCATCTTCAACCTTCTTGGTATCACAAAGGTGACATATATTCTTTCATGCCAAGGTGTTTTGGGGATTGTCTAATGCTCAGTATCACTATGTAGCTCATGAGAATTAGTTCTTATTTTAGCAATATGGATTATCATTTTAACGCTAGTCAAAAACACAGAGATACTTTTGACCTTCAAGATTAGGGTTAACCACCTCATAATATCTTAATTTTCTTTTATCCTCTAATTCTTTATCAAATTATAGCACCATAGAATCTTCTTAAATTTAACTACAATATTTTTACTATCATCTATATTCTCCAAAATATATTCTTCTTTTATTCCCCGATAATTTAGCCAAAACACATCATTATGTCATTCCATATGTTAAAATAAAAACCTTCAAAAACCCATGTGCTCAAACAAAAACCTTCAAAATCTCATTCTCTTCCATTTACTTGAGTGAAACTTTGAAAATTAAGTTTATTTTTTAAATACACCAACCATTCATTGACAAGATCTAAATTTAAATAATGTTTTTTATAAAAACAAGTGTTGCATGGCAGTGTAGTCCCTGCGTAAAAGTTAATTTACCTGTAAAATTAAAACTTAATTTGTTGAATTAATTTACCTGGAATAGCATAATTGTTGGTACAATTATTTGGTGATACCATCTTGGATACAATTTGTAGAAATCAATGTGAAGAGAGTTGAACCAAGAAGATGGAAGATTGTAGAATTAATTATATCTATTTTATAATATTAATATTGAATATTGTATTCATTATTAATTCATTATTAATATGTGATAATATTTTGTTAAATTTTTATCAATTAATTATTCATATTTATTTTTATTTTTCATTTTTCATGTCTCGCTTGTTCCGAGTGTTCTGTGATATACATCTTGCACCCAACACTTCCATCATATACATTTTGCACCCAACAATTCTGTGATACACATTTTGCAGACAACACTTCATTCATTTGCAATTTGACTATATTTTATATTATTATTAATAAATAAACTATAAATTAAATTTATGATATCTATCCTATAATATTAATATTAAATATCATATTCTTTATTAATATGTGATAATGTTTTGTTAAATTTTATTCAATTAACTGTTCAAATTTAATTTTATTTTTCATTTTTCATGTCCAGAGTGTTTCGTGATATACATTTTGCACCCAACAATTATGGACTAACTGGTTGGCGGAGTCGCGGGTTCACATTTATAGTCATGCTTATGTATCACGAGTCAGACCCAGACCGACCCCAACATGAGATTTAGTTATTTATAGAATATTATAACATTGTACCAAGATTTATATTAATTTATATAATGCTATAATAGTTTTTACTTAAAGAATAGTATAAACAATTATTTAAATTTTATTCAATATTATTTTTAATGTTTTTAAATGTAAATTTGGAATTTTGAAATTTTGATTTTGTTTATGATAATAAAGGTTTGTAATTAGAAATTGATCATTCTTGACTCTAAAGTTAAAATGGATATATACTTGTATATATTGTTTTATATTAATATTAATAAATAAACTATAAATTAAATTTATGATATCTATCATATAATATTAATATTAAATATAGTATTCATTATTAATATGTGATAATGTTTTGTTAAATTTTATTCAATTA
>SNQJ01S0007082.1:38283-84460 GCA_010110895.2 Picea sitchensis
TATTCTTCCACTTACAAAAACCAATAGCATCCCTAAAAAGTTGTTGATAATCATTTGTCACTTCATAGGATATTTGTACTCCTCTCGAAAGGTACAATGAAGAAATTAATCAAGGAAAGTAACTTGCCATCTCATATTTCCTAAAAGTTATTTGGTTTAATGATTACGATTTATTCCATATATGGAAACCATTTGGAAAAGCCTAGAGTCTAGGTATATAGGAACGTACAGATATTAACCAGTTATACTATTTATATCTATTTAAATATATACGAGTGAAAGTGGTTGAATACACTATTTTCACATGGAAAATATGGTATTTAAATATTTCACATATATGTAAATCAAATATACGAGTGAAAGTGGTTGAATACACTCTTTTCACATGGGAAATATGGTATTTAAATATTTCATATATGTAAATTATTTGAAAAAAAAAATAGATAAATAAAGTTTTTTTAATATAATTTTAAAAGTTATATTTTAAAATTAAATTTTTATTTTTTTTTACATTTAAAAAATAAATATGAATATTATATATTAATATATATTTCATTAAAATATAACTCATATTAAAAAATAATTTTCAAATTTTTATTTTTATTTTTTTTAATTTCATACCATAACCTTATAAAAATTCTAAAAACCATCAAATATACATATAAATATTATTAAACATTTATACTATATTTATTAATTTGTTTAAAGATATAATTAGATACTTTATCTTCAATTGGAAATATAAATATTATTAAACATTTATACTATATTTATTAATTTGTTTAAATATATAATTGGATACTTTATCTTCAATTGGAAATTATGGTAATGTGAGTTGGGTTATATAGATGCAAGTGATAGATACATTGTTGGTAGAAATGGGTAAGAGTATGTTATAATTGAATTGTAGATTATTATATAAGATTTCAAATATTTTATGAATTAAAGATTCAAATATTTGGACTAAGATAATATAAGAGATTTGGGTTATTTGTTTTGTTTTTGTTTTTGTTTTTTCTTATTTTTAAGGTGGAAACTTTTATCATAACTCACTTGTCAAGTGATATTGACGACAAACGTCATTGATTATTATACATGAATGTAGGCTAACTCATTATCATTATTCAAGGAAAACTTTGCCACTTGAAATTACTTGTAGGTGGTCCATAAGGGGTTATCATTATTCAAGGAAAACTTTGCCACTTGAAATGATTTGCAGGTGGTCCATAAGGGAGAAAACTACCACTCTTGTCGGATGCCTATTGGTCTTAAATTGTTAATATATTTCCTTACGTCTAAGGAAAACAAGTTCTTAGCCAATCAGAAGCATATTTAGGTTTTACTCTAGGACCAAAAGTTGGTTTTAGCCAAGACAATATTTGCAAGAAAGCCAATATCTCGTACTATCATTGTTGAGACTACAATAGTCAAGTCATGTGCTTTCGAGTAACATTTAGTCTTAGTCTCATACATGAAACCAAATACTACCTCAGTTTAACCTCTTTCCTAAGAGGGTAGGAGACTTGCGTTATAGAATCATCTTTAAATTCAATATGGAACTTTATTGTTTAAAGTTTTGAAATTTATTATACTATTATTGTTACTAAAGTTTATATATGTGATTATGTTTATAGCTTGGTGAGATATTTTGGTTGGTTAAGTGCTTTGAACTTTATGCCTGAGGTCTTGAGGTTAATTTCTCAAGTTGGTTTCCTTTGTTACCTTCCTTACATGATGTCGTCGACAAGTTAGGCATAGTGATAAGTGACCATGGATTTGCATAGGGTACTATCTATAAATGCAAGGAAGTGTCACAGAGTTTCTCCACAAAGTTTTCCTTGGAAAAAAGCTTTTGTGGATTAGCTCGAGTGCTTGTGTGCTTTCAACTTCATGCAAGAGGTTTTGGGCTCAATACCCTAAGTTGGTTCTCTTTGTTACATGTCACTTGATATCCTTATCGAGTTAGATGGTGTAATCAACGGTGATAAGTTTATACTGGACACCATCTAAAACGCGAACAAATACTCAACTATTTTTCTACACGATATTCTTTGAAAAACACTACATTTATACGAATTTATTAATTTATTTTTTATTATTTATAAAAAATTAATTATATATTGAAATTCATAATATATAAAAGTATCTTAAACCCATAAAATATAAAATATGTACTTAGTTTTTTCAATCAAAAGTTCATTTTTACACTTTTATATGTGATAAATAAATAAAAAATCACTCAATTCCTTACAAAAAGAACATTGTAAACTTCTCAACCAAAAGCAATGATTGATTACTTACAAAGAGAACATTGTAAACTTCTCAACCAAAAGCAATGATTGATTATAAGATGTAAAATTCAAATGCAAGGCATGATTACATACAAAATTCAACTTTATAGTGATGCTCCTATATTAAATTATGACTTAATTCATTGCTTAAATTACAAAGTTCGATTGCTTTAGGTTTGAATTTTAAAAAAAAAAAAAAACATCATTGGTCATTACATATAAGATTCCACTAATTAAAATTCAAACTATGAAAATTCATTAATGTTCGTACATTAACGTGTTTGATTGTTTAATGATGCAAGAGTATTTGTCTAAGTGAATTTTGAGATTGACCTGAAGGGTACAAAACAGTGTATCAAGGGAGTGGTTTTCTAATTTTATTTATTGTAATAGTTAGATGTTTTTAGAAGACATGCATATGTTTTTCTTTGATAGTTGAGATTAGTGTTGATTTTGTTGTTGATATTTAGGGACAGAATATTGAGATTTAGGGTTTGTGAAATAGCTCGGGATTTTTTTAGGTTGAGAGCTAACCAAGAGCTCTAAGTTTTTATTATGATTATTCATGTAATTAGAATCGACTTTGAATACAATAGTCCGATGACGGGTCCTGACCGTCCATCGAGGCAAATCTGAGAAGCAGATCCACCGTCTATCGGAGCTGGATTTCGAAGCCTTATCTCCCATTTGACCATGAACATGGTCCTTCGACAGCAAATTAGAGTCGTTCATCTGGAAGGGAGATTGGCGATTTGGATAACTTTGTGGAAGGATCCACACCGTCCATTGGATCCAGCGTTTCAAAGCCTCATTCTAGACTCGACCATGAATACAACATTCCAAGACGAGATCCCTATCGTCCATCCAATACCAATCAACGGTAACGAGTAGCCCTCGTTAACACTCCAAGGTACAGATATGATCGTCCATCGGATTCTACAATCAATGACCACAATTAATAGGGATTCAAAGTAGATGGTTCAGAGCTTTTTAAGCTTCCTCACTCTGATACACCACTTCGAAGAGATTTAGCCGTCTGTTTAAAGAAAATATCAACAACTGTAAGGAGATTTCATAATGGAAATAGCTCACAGTTTAACCAGATGAATGAATCCTGCGAAATTCCGAAAGGAGTTTAGCCTGTGAGCTTGGTATTTGGTCATATGATGGAAAGGGGCTTAATGCCTAATTGAACATGTGCAATGTAGAAGCACACACACACACGGAGATTTGAGGTCGCAAAGTGAGAAATTCGCCAACAGAGATCGGCTTGTTATCTCTCTACTATGGGTTTGAAGTCATAAGGCTATCATTTGTGGTATCAGAGTGAAAGGGAGATTGTCTTCAGTAGCCATGTCGCCTAGAAGAGGTAGGCCGCCGTTGGGAGCAGTTGTAGAGTTGCAGAATGAGTTGAGGAGAGTCCAGGATCGAATGGAAACCATGGAAGTAGCTCAGCAACGAGAACCTGACATAGGTGAAGATGGAAGACATTAGCTCTGAGGAAGGAGGAGAATCTCCAGGAGGTGAAACAACTGAGGAACAGTTGTTAAGGTTGGTTACAAAGGTGGGAGCCAGACCAAAAATGGAGGTCCCAATGTATGAAGGGAACTTGAATGTAGAATAATCGATAGACTAGATCAACACAATGGACAAATACTTTGACTATGAAGACATAGATGAGAAGAAGAAGGTTAAGCATGCTATGACTAGGCTAAAAGGACATGCAGCCCTATGGTGGGATGAACTGCAGGTTGATAGGAAGAAGAAAGGCAAAACAAAATCAAGAATTGGGACAGGATGGTGGCTAAGTTCAAGGCCAATTTCATGTCTAAAGATTATCAGTTGAACATGTTCAGAAAACTACAGAACTTAGGTAGAAAACTATGACAGTAAAGGCGTATACAAAGGAATTCTATAGGTTGAACATCAAGGTAGGGCATGTAGAGGATGATGCTGAAAAAGTTGCAAGGTATATTAATGGCTTAAAGTATGATATCTAGGATGAAATCAACCTCATGACCCTGAAGACTGTAGAGGATGCTTATCAGGATGCCTTGAAAGCATAGGAGAAGATAACTAGAAAAAAGAGCCAGAAAACAAGAGGAAGAGGTTCTACAAGAGGAAAGGGACAAGTCAATCACAAAGGAAGGTCCCAAAATTCTAAAGATGAAGGGAGAAATTCAAGCCCAAGTAGTTATCCATCAAGAGGACAATTCAGAGGCATAATATTTGGCTCTAGAGGCAAAGAAATTAGATGCTACACTTGTGGAAAGACAGGACACATGTCTTGGGACTGTCCTGAAAATAAACCAGCAAATCAGAGAAATGAAAATGTTACAAAGGCCAAGGAGAAAACAACTAATATAGTGGAAAAGGAAGAAACTCCTAAAGTGGGAGAATCTTTGATGTTGAAGAGGATCTTGGTCGAGTCAGAGAAAGAGACAAGTGAGCCAGCACAAGAAAAATTATGTTTAGGACTTTATGCAAGTCAAAGGGTAAGTGTTGTAAAATAGTCATTGATAGTGGAAGTACAGACAATTTGGTTTCCATGGAGATGGTGAAGAAGTTAGGATTGAAGAGGATGGCACATCCCACTCCATACATAGTGTCCTGGTTGCAGAAAGGACATCAACTCTAAGTGAATGAGCAGTGTAAAGTGGAATTATGAATTGGTACTTATAAGGATGAGGTGTTATGTGACATAATGCCCATGGATGTGTGTTGTATTATATTATAAAGGCCATGGCAGTATGACAGGAAGGTTATTCATGATGGAAGGAGAAACATGTATTCCCTAGAGAAAGATAAGCATGTGGTGTTGCCTTTGAAGGATGAATCAGCCAAAGAAGAACATGGACCTGGTGTTTTGTTGATGAGTGGGAAGGACCTTCTACAAGAAGTCAAGAAACAAGAGGAGGTACATTTTTCTCTTGTTGGTCAGCCAAAGGTAATACTCACTACTACAAATCTAGATTATTTACCTGTAGAAGTTAAAGGTATGCTTGATGAATTTGTTGATATAATAGTAGATGAATTACCTAATGCTTTACCTCCCATGAGAAGTATAATTCACCATATTGATTTGATACTTGGAGCAAGTATGTCTAGCAAAGTAGCATACAGATTGACCCCTCAAGAGAATGAAGAAATAAAGAAGAAGGTACATGAGTTGTTAGACAAAGGTTTGGTGAAAGAAATTTTGAGTCCATGTGTTGTACCAACAATGCTTAACCCAAAGAAGGATGGTGGATGGTGCATGTGCATGTGCATTGATTCCAAGGAAATTAACAAAATTAACATCAGGCACGGGTTTCCATTACCCAAAATAGATGATTTGATGGACTGCTTAAGTGGGGAAAAGTATTTTTCAAAAATTGACTTGAAAAGTGGGTACCATCACATTAGGATAAGAGAAGGGGATGAATGAAAATAACTTTTTAAACTAATAGTGGACTATAGGAATGGTTGGTGATAACTTTTAGGATCACAAATGCTCCTAGCACATTTATGAGGTTGATGAATGAGGTCTTAAAATAATTCATTGGGAAGTTTGTGATTGTCTATTTAGATGACATTTTGATTTACAGCCAGACAAAGAAGGAACATTTAAGGCATCTTAAGATGATTTTGAGTACCCTACAGAAGGAAAGATTGTTGATAAATTTGAAAAAGTGAAACTTTATGAAGAGGGAGTTATATATTTGGGTTTTGTAGTATCTGAAGAAGGCTTAAAGATGGATCCTGAGAAGATTCAAGCAATTGTGAATTGGCCAACCCCAAGAATCACATTTGAGGTAAGAAGTTTCTATGGACTTGTAAGTTTTTACAGAAAATTCATCAGAGGTTTCAGTCATATATGTGCACCTATTGTAGAAACTATCAAAGAGAGTAAACAACCATTTAAGTGGACTAGGGCAGTTGATAGGAGTTTTAAATTGTTGAAAAAAAAGATTACTGAAAATCCTATATAAGCTTTGTCAAGTTTTGATCAATCCTTTCAAGTAAAGATTGATGCAAGTGGGACTACAATAGGGGTTGTTTTGAATCAAGAACATAGACCAATTGCATATTTTAATGAGAAACTAAATGAATCAAAACAGAGGTATTCCTTTTATGGCAAGGAATTGTATGAAATTGCTCAAGCACTTTAGAAGTTGAGGCATTACCTCATGCCCAAGGAATTTGTCCTATACACTGACAATCGTGCATTACAGTTCATAAGTAGTCAACCAAAGTTGAACCAAAGACATGCCAAGTGGGTTGAATTTCTGCAAATTTGTACCTTTGTGGTTAAACACACAAGTGGTAAGACTAATAAAGTTGTTGATGCCTTAAGTAGGATTAATTTGCTTTTACAAGAACTTTAAGTCAACACTTTAGGTTTTGATGCTCTAAAGGAAATGTACAAGGATGATGTGGATTTCAAGGATGCTTATGCAACTTGTGAAGACCCAATTGTCTGTAATAAAAGCCAGTGGTTGGACTATATGCTATAGGAAGGGTTATTGTTCAAGAACAATAAACTATGCATACCAAAGTGTTCAATGAGGGAGACTCTGATTAAAGAAAAGCACAGTGGAAGACTATCAGGACATTTTGGTCAAGATAAGACATTTGCATAGGTGAATGCTTTCTATTATTGGTCAAGTATGCAAAATCAAGTAAATAAATTTGTGGAAAAATGCTAGATATGTCAGCATGCTAAGGGAAGGAGTCAGAACACGGGACTGTATCAGCCACCACCTATTCCAAATAAACCATGGGATTCAATCAACATGGATTTTGTATTGGGGTTACCAAAGACGCAAAGGGGGAATGATTCTATCTATGTTGTGGTAGATAAATTTTCAAAAATGGATCATTTTATTTCTTGTAGGAAGACTAGTCATGCAACTAATATTGTCAATCTATTCTTTTCAGAAATAGTGAGATTGCATGATCTACCCATCAGCATTGTTTCAGATCATGATACAAAGTTTGTAGGTCATTTTTGGAAGACCCTATGGAAGAAACTGGGTACTAATATCAGTTTTAGCTCAGCCTATCACCCACAAACTGATGAGCAAACAAAGGTAGTGAATAGAAGCTTGGGGAATATTTTGAGGAGTCTTCTGTATGAAAATCCTAAGCAGTGGGATCAAATGCTTGCCCATGTTGAATTTGCATATAATGACTCAACAAATAGGATCACGGGAATGAATCCATTTCAGATTGTGTATGGAATGCACCCAAGAGAAGTATATCCTCAAGGGTTTGCATCATGGTTCCCTACCGTCTACCGTCATGCACAACATTCTCCCCATCTTTTTGGTTTTGGTTCTACATAGGCCCAATGATTTTATATCTACACTACATCCTTGTATTTTGATTTTAGATTCTAAAGCTTATATCTTATAGTTTAAATATTCTTTATCAATTTTTGTTTACAGCAATGCCCTTTGCACTTCCACTTTGTATCGACATCGATGTACTTAGCAATGTCATTGACTTATTAGTGGTCATTTATTAGACATTAATAAAATTATCTTAGCTTATCACTCATCATGATGGGCCTCTTCTCATGCAACCTATTGTCCACTAAACAAACTCTTGCAAGACTTTCGTTGAGTTGACCCAAGGGGGAAGGGTTTTCATCATGTTAATTGGAATCTTTGTTGTAGTCCAAAGGAGTGAGGAGGTCTCAAGTGATTGGATCAACACGTCAAACCCAATCCCTTTGTGCCAAGTGGGTTATGAGTTATGGAATGGTAGGAAAATTCAAAGGTCCTCCTGCTCCATTGTATTTGACACCTTGTTGGGGAAAAACGTTGGTCAAATCTCAACTTTCAAACTTTATTGTTAACACATGAAAATGCTCATATTCATGGCACCTTTGTAGCTCAAAGCATTTGGAAAATGAGATTTCAAGTGATTGGATCAACACGTCAAGCCCAAGCCTTTATGTCTCAAGTGGGTTATGAGAGTTGTGGAATGGTAGGAAATATCAAAGGTCCTCTCACTCCATTGTGTTTGACGTAGAGCCCTGTTAGGAAAAACATTTGGCAAATCTCAACTTTCAAACTTTATTGTTAACACATGCAAGTAGAGCCCTGTTAGGAAAAACATTTGGCAAATCTCAACTTTCAAACTTTATTGTTAACACATGCAAATGTTCATATCCATGGCACCTTTGTGGCTTAGAGCATTTGGAAATCCTAGGAAGCCATCAAGTGACATTGCAAGGAGTTCCCCTTCAAAGTATCCTTCAATGACCACTACAGTGGGTGGTCCCCTTTGGTTCTCTTTGAAGGAAATCTTCTCACTGAATCTCCTTGGCTTTCAATGAAGCAACTTTTTTAGAAGGGTCTTGTGTGAGACAAGGACCTTTGTGATGGCAATGCCTATCACTGGAAGATTTGGGCCTCTATGAATGTCAAATTTTGATGCTTTAGTCATGAGAAGGTCATTTTCGAGAGGGTTCAAGGTTTTATTACAAATTAGTAGTTTCTTAAATTGGACGTCATTGGCTTAATAACATGGTAGAAAAATTGGAGTTGATTGGGTCTAAATCCTTCTAGTATAAAACAACAAAGGGATATCGGTGGCTCAATGATAATTCTATGTTAGACACCATGTTGAACAAACTTTGGAGACTTGGGTTGTTCAGCTCCATTTAATATAACAATCTTTCATTGAGCCCAAAAGAACGATGTGTTTGGTCTAGCTCTCGGCAACCTTCCTCTTAGACAACCCCGAAAATACTTGGAATTTTCTCCATACAAGTGAACCTCCTTAACAAAGTTTTTGAAATATTCCCTAAAAAGTGAAGTGCAGGACCTCCTCAACATGACAAGAATGCACGGCCAAATTCATCACTTTGGAAACCAAAAACAAAACTTGACCCAAAAAAAAAACATTTAAAACATTATAAATGACTATAACTTTAAGCAAAATCACCATCCTGAACTTCCACCTTTTATAAAATGCCCCTTCCATTCAAAAAAATCTTAAACTAAAAATGCTTTTAAAATTGATTGTCAACCGATTTGGACACCTATATAAAATACCCCTTTATCAAAAACTACTTGCATCAAAAAAGACTTGAATCAAAACTACTTTTAAAATTGATTCCCAACGGATTTAGGTATATTTATAAAATCAGGCTTAAATCAAAACGACTTTTAAAATTGATTCCCACCGGCAACTTTATAAAATGCCCCCTTCCATCAAAGAAGCTTAAATCAGAACTCCTTTTAAAATTGATTCCCCACAGAATTGGGCATCCATGATGTTGTAAATTTTTAGCAATCTCAAAGTCATATAAATCACCACGTCATCCATCCAACAAACAGTCCCTGATTTTTAGCCTCTTCTCCCTGCAAATACACTTTGAGATACCAGAACTCGGTAACATTGAGGCAAGCCCATAAATGCTGCGTCGCATTTTTGTGTGGAAACAATGGAACAATTAATATAACATAACAAACCTTACATCATTCTTCTTTCAAACTCCCAGCGAGTTCTTAAGCGTGAATGTGTTGTAAAGGCGTCTGGTCTCAATTTCTCACCTTACTCGCATCGACATCTCTAGTAACCTAGGTATAGGAACAGCAGTTCAAGTGCATCAGGTTCAGGTGCATTGTAATCCAACTGAGAAACTCGAAAACATTAAAATCATAAGCAGAGGAGGGTTGTGTTATTTTCCAGAGCAAGCAATATTCTTCACACAAAAGCCTGCGTCGTTAGTTTATATTAATAGTATATCTTGAAAACCCAGCAACGAGGGATAAAAGCAGCAACCATGCGCTCCCAGCAAATATTTATTAAGATGCATGTGCAAAAGACGGGCACTTATTGGCATTACGAAATATATATAAGTTTATAAGAACATCGCCAAAAACTCCTTCCAAAAGAGCAGAGTTGAAAAGATTCCTAATAATGTAATTTGCTTTCTTTTATCAGAGAATTCCTAATAATGTAATTTGTTTACTTTTTATTAGAAATTAATAATGTAATTTGTTTTCTTTTTATTAGAAATTAGAATTCAGATATTAAGTTTTTTCATTTCATTTTATTCACATTACACCAGTGGGGAATTGAACGTTCTCTTCCAACCCATGTAAAAGCCCCTCTTTTCTTTCATTGCCCTCTTTTGTCTCATTGCAAACAAGAGTCTTGGTCGAAGATGATCTATCTCCATCAATTTTGTACTCAAGACATAATGTAAATCAATATATTGTAAACATGCATACCCTTCGGCAATCTCCTCTCGTACTTCTGCTTTTTTCTTTGCTTTTATCATGTGAGTATTTTTGCATTGCTGTTAGTCTCATACTTTTGCCTTTTTCTTTGCTCTTTGCTTTTCTTATGTGAGTATTTTTGCATTGCTGTTATTGTGCTCAAATCAGGTAGCTAAAAGCAATGAACACTCGTTTAAAAAGATAATGATAACATGCCTGTGCAAAAGATGGCATTTGTTATTTGCATTGCAAACATGTGCAAGTTTATAAAACACTAAAAAGTCAAATTTTCAATTATCATAATGAAAATTATAGTGAGAACTTTTGGCATATCCTAACAAAATTATCAGACATCAGACAGAGTTACCATTACTACTACTTGAGATATATCATTTTGATCTTGCTCCATACTAAGAAACAGAGAAAATGTAGTGCAATCCAAAATTCAAAAAAACTGCTGCCAAGCAGAAACAAATCCAAAAGCATTCTTTATAACTTAACGACTGAGCTTAGGACACTCGTAAAAGATATCAAACAACAATTCTTGGCTTCGTTATATAGCATAATGATGAAATTTGTGAGTATTTGTGTAACAATTGAAACAATTATACAAGTATAAACAAGAGTATGTACTTGTTACAGATACTGAACAATAATTCTTCATTCCTTGATAAAAGAAAGTACCGATGTTTATAGATAATCAATCATTTATAAAACCGAGAGTATGTACTTGTTACAGATATTGAACAATAATTCTCCATTTATTGATGAAAGAAATTACTGATATTTATAGATAATTAATCATTTATAAAAAAGTATAGCTTGATTGGGCTTGATGGTTACTGATATTTATAAATAATTAATAATTTATAAGAAAGTACAACTTGAATGGGCTTAATGGTTAAAAACATGTGTTTCCTCCTTGGAGTTTACAGGTTCAAATCCAGAGGGGCTAGGGTATGTACATGTCCGTAAACTTTAGCTATCAAATTACTGCATGGAGGTCCCTTGTCCTACAAACAAGGAGGTCTCATAAACCAATTTGGTGTCTGGCTTTGGCTTTGACCTTAAAATTAGATTATTATTATTATTAATATCTTTGTATATCAATGAATCTGGGAATGTATATCTTTATATAGGATGGGAATGTATATCTTTATATAGGATGCAGATGAAAGCATACATCCAAATTCTACTTATATTTCTATGTGCTGTGCTGAAACTGCATTTCACGTGTCATGTGAAATACAACCCATGCATTTCATCGGTCACTGTTAGTTTCATCACTCATCACTGAGAGCATAGCATGAAGAAAATTAGGTGATGTTGTAATACCAAGAGATCATTTAACCATTGATTCCAGCAATCTATTCCATGTTGGACTTAAAGCAATACAGCTAGACAAGTTCTATCAATCACTTCTTGGTGCTGTGCTACATGGCAACTCACCTTTTGCTTTGCTTCCGGTGAGAGCATCTCTTAATGCCTCGGATAGGTCAAAGAGAATATATGCACAAGAAATGGGTAATGAGAATTACTACTAGAGGAATGAATAAGAGGTCCTGCCATTTCTTATTCAAAAGCAAGTGGAGATTAGTTATTAAGATTCCGGAATTCCACAATAATTTTACCTTCAACTCTCATCGAAACCGGTGAAGGAACATTCCTAATAATGTACCCAATGGCAATTCATTATTACATGTTACTGAGATATAAACGAGTAAAAAAACATTGAAAATGGCTAAATGACCTGAAATTTCGAGAATCTCATAGACCAGTATTGAAGACTAACATCCAGTGACAATTGTAGTGTGCCAGCCGAAGCTTGTGAGAAGGCACTGTATTCTAAACAGTTATTTAACCAATTAAAGAAACTATCCAGAAGCTTGGCATTAATAATGTTCAAAGGAATCAAAGAAGAATTTTCTTTTGCAATGCAGTGAGTTTAATGAAGAAAAAGTAAAAGAAAACAGTGCAAACCCCTAGATACAATGTACAAATACATGATCTGAACATCAAAACAAGACAGAAATGCCACAACTTTTTATCTGACAAACAAATAAACGTTTGCAGCAACCCCGTCACAGAGGCAGAATACAACAAATCAAAACTATCATACATATTTGTTCAAGGAAATTGCATATATTGCAAATCTTGCCCGCACAAACAATCAAGAATTCAGGCAACACCGATGATGTAAGATGGATGAGAGCAACACCAAAAATCTACGAGGAAAAAAGACATTGCAAAGAGTTTGAAAGCTATCATAAATCTGTATAACATGAAAATAGGCAGAAGAATAAAAAATTAATAACCGACCTTGAAATCGCAATATCTCAGAACAAAAAACCTTTATTCTGAAGGGTTTCGAAAACATTGTACCCAATTGCAGTGTCGTTGTAAATATCAATATGCCGATAGCAGCACCTGCTATCTAGACTTCCAGGGGATACAACCCTCAGAAAGAAAGCAGTGAGCATCATCAAAGAAAACATCATTCAAAACTTTAATAAACTCTAAGGGAACAATTCTTTAGTCTTAATTACCAACCCTGAACCGTGAGTTACCTTCTGCTGCCTGAAATTAGAATGTACAACTTTAAGCATAATTGTGCAGGGTGCATGAAGAACAAGTTGAAAATTCTCATTGTTTAACATGGCATCTCAAAGGCACTTATACCAATTTCAATAATGCTCCGAACAACACCTCTACCCGGACTTAATTGCAAGCCTATCCGACTCTGCCATAATAACGCTCCTTTTGAAAGTGCAATTTAACCAAGCTCATCTTTGACTGAAATCTGACCCTTATCCTAAAAGATGAGTGAATCTTACCAACAAAGTTATTGAAATAGTTCCTAGAGAGTGCAGGACAACTTCAACAATGAGAAGGTGGCACGGCCAGAGTCATCTCTTCTGAACCCATTAACAGAACTTGACAAGAAAACACACATTTTAAAAGTACTGAAGTATTTATAAATAGCATGTAAAGAACTATAACATTCAAGCAGCATCGTCATCATGAACTTAAACATTTATAAAATGATCCCTGCACCATCAAGGATACTGTTATATCAAATGCCATTCAAACTGATTGCCAACAAAATGGGCATCCATAATGTTGTGAATCTTAGCAATCTCAATCTTATAAATTGCTACAACTTAAGCATGCAATCTCAATCATATACATCGCTACAACTTAAGCATGAAATGCCTCTCATACATCCAAACACGATCCCTGATTTTCAGCCTCTTCTTCCTGCAAATGCAGTTTTGGTTACCACAGCTCTATTACGAGAGGCAAGCCCATAAATGCATCCTCACATCTTGTGTGTAAACATTCAAACAATTAAGATAACATAATAGGCCTTACCTAAAAAAAATCTGACACGTTCAGCAAGTTCTTATGGTGAATGTCAACTAAAGAAGTGCGGTCTCCAATTCTCACCCCACTCACATCCCAACAAACACAATCCCTGATTTTCAGCCTCCTCTTCCTGCAAATACACTTTTGGATACCAGAGCTCTGTTACATTAAGAGGCAAGCCCATAAATGCAGTATCACAGCTAGTGTGTAAACATTCGAACAATTGAGATAACATAGCAGGACTTACATAAATCTTATCTCATACTCTCAGCAAGTTATTATGGTGAATGTGGTGAATGTGCTCTATAAAAGTCCGGTCTCAATTTCTCACCTCACTCACATCAGCATCTCTAGTAACCTAGTTTTGGGAACCCCAGTTCAGGTACATCTGGTTCAGATGCCTTGTAATCCAGGCAAGAACTGTAATAACACTAAAATCATAAGCAGGGGGTTTCGTTATTTTCCAGATTAAGCAGTATTGAAGCCCAAGAAGTAAGTTTGTATTGATGATGTCTTGCAAATCAATGACATAGCTAAAAGCACTGACCACTCACTTCAAGAAAAATTTATTCAGTAGCATTTGTAAAAAATGGCATTTATTTGCATTAGTTAACATATGCAAGTTTATTAGAAAACAAAAAAATCCTTCCAAAAAGCCAGAGCTGATTATCACACAGATAAAGCTTAATTTGTAAAAGAGCTTGAAAATCATCATTTGCTAACAGAGACCTCCATTTCAAAACACAACCACAAATGCAGTTGTTGTTCGGCACTGAAGTCAGTAGTGTGTCGAGCCACCTACCAAGGTCCAATTCCCTCAGACTCTAGAGACATGAATAAACAGTTGGGGGGTCAGGTGCAAGTCTTAGGTAATTTTAACAGAAGAGCAACACCCTATCATGGCAGCTTAGCCAAACAAAAGTGATTGTGATTGGCAATTTGCCCTTCAAAGGCAACAAAAGTGATTGTGATTGGCAATTTGCCCTTCAAAGGCTGTCTCACTTGTGAAAATGGGCTGCATGTGGTGCCTGACGTACACAGGCCAATTGCAATGCTTCTGGAGTTTAAGGAAGCATTTTCGTAAATAGAAAAGCATAGCCTCTTTGAATCTGGATCACACCAACCTATGCTCCTGGTTTGGCAAAATATGATCAAATATGCCTCACTGGTCAAATTATCATAATGACAATTATGGGTAGGGCTCTTAAGATATGTGTAGCATTTTACTACCACTTGAAACATACCATTTGTTTGTTTCCATATTAAAATTAGAGAAAAGGCACAGCACTCAACTATTCAACAAAAGTGTTCCCACGCACAAGTAAATTTGGAAGCATTCTGTGGCTTATAATGGAGCTTAAGACCACGTTAATGAAATTAGACAATAAATCCCGGTTCCCTAAAGCAGCAGAGTGATGAATCCACAAAGATTTATATAACAATAGAAAAAATTTACAAATCTATACTTCGCTTGTATACTTATCAGTATCACAAAGATTGAACAACAATTCTCAGTTCTCTGATGCAGCAAACAAAGTGTACTTCGCTGAAATTTATAGAGAAATAACAATAGAAGTGTATATCAATGAATGAGGAAATCTCTACAAAATTTAGTGATAGATAGAATATGCATATAAAAGTATACATCGTAACTCTACTATATCTCTGAGTTTTGAAACTACATTGCTCAAGTCATGTGAAACACAAACCATCCATTCCTCCCAAATATAACTTCTTTATATTATAAAATATCAGCCACTGTGGATTTCTTTGGTGTAAGCCTGAAGCACTGGGAGCCATACCATGAGGAAAAATGGGTCATGGTGTACGACACAGCATTACTACAATTCAAAACTACCATACATGTTTGTTCAATCAAAAATATGTTCTACAGCAAGTTTTTCCGACGCAATCAATCAACAATTCAGGCAAAACTGACAATCTAATATGGACAAAAGCAACACCAAAAATCTAAGAGAGGTAAAGGCATTGCAAAGAATTTGAAAAAATACCATAAATATGTAGAACATGAAATAGACAAGAAACCAAAATTAATTAGTGACCGTGAAATTACAACATCTCAGAACAAAAAATATTTCTGCAGAGTGTTTCTTAATACATTGCAGAAAAAGTTCAAGCGGTCATTACAAATATTGATATGCCAACAGCAGCACCTTGAACCTATGAATTCTTAGGTGTACAACCCTCCTCCAAAAAAGAGCAATGGGCATCATCAAAGATGCCGCTGTTTGGAATGATTCTTTGAGTCTTATTTGCCAACCCTGAACCCTAAGGTTACCTTCTCCTGCCTACAATTAGAATGTACAACAACTTTGAACAGAGTGCAAAGTGCATAAAGAACAAGTTAATAATGCCTACAATTTGACATGGCACCCCAGGGGCACTTACACCAATTTCAGTAATACTCCAAACAGTACATCCATTTGGACCTAATTGCAAGCCTGCCACAATAATTCTTCCTTCGAAAGTGGATTTTAAACAATTGCATCATCCCACTGTATTTAATCCATCTATAACCCTTAACCCTGAAAGATGCGTTAATCTTAACAACAAAGTTAATGAAATAGTTCCTGTAAAGTACAGGAACACCTCAACGTGATGAGAATGCACAACAGCCAGATTCACCTCCTATATAACAAATAATGGAACTTGACAAGGAGAAAACACATTCGCAAGTCACCAAAATATTTTAGAGAGAGCATGTCAAGAATTTCCCCCACTGCATAATTCAAAAGCAAAATCCAAAAATTAATACAGAGCATCAGTATTGATAAGGATAGGCACCTCTTTCTTCGGGTGGGGTACTTTCAGGAGCAGTTGCTTACAAAGCCTGAGTCAAAATGCAGAAGAAAAGTAAAAGATTAGAAGGAGAAGAAGAAGAGGAAGGAGCTCCCAGAGATGAATATTACAATGGAAATAATGTTGTTTCTATATGTCCTAGATTTCTATTATGGTACAAGATTAGTAAACAATAGAAGTCTGACCATAGCAACCATCCATCCCTCTCCGAAAACTCTCCAAACTCCCAATTTTAAGTCAGCAGCAACTCGTTAGTACCCAACTGATGGCGAAGGAATACTCGAACTTCTCGTTCTTCAGATAAAACATGATGCTTGGGAACCATAATTTCTAGGCCTGCACCGTCCTCAATACAATAAGCTTCAAGCTCTGCATTTTCAGGAATACGTGTGGCAAGCGCTATCTCTCGCACAAATTCTCCAGGCGGGCAATGTTCGGGGGACGGATCTGCGATCTTGAATGTTCTATCCCCTCTCTTGATATAGGGAGTCCGAGCAGTACTAATGCAGTGAACCTTCACAATGCCATGAGATACAGTATTCCGCCATGACACCCTAACCCTCTGAATATCAGTAAAAGGCAGACTCACCATTATCAGATAGCCTTTGTCGTCCTCGTAGATAGTCTTGGCTGCAGTAACGGGACCACAGGCCTGTCTCATGACCCCGGAGAAATCATTAGCCCATGTTGGCTCCATCTGATGATTGATGTCCAAGTTATCTGAATAAGGATGCAGGCAGCAATCTTCATCATTGCTCAGAGGAGAAAACTCCTTCTTCCTCTTATTGCCGCCACAGCCAGGCGAAAGCTCGATGCCGGCATCGCTGCCCACAAGCTGAGTGGACAGGTTCAGCCCAGACCCGTTCAACAGCCTCTTAGCAGAAGACGATGAGCAATTCCCATTACTATTGATGTTATTGATGTTATTAATGTTGTTATTGTTGTTACTGCTGGTGCTGCCATTGCTATGGGGTTTCAAGGGTGGTGGTGCGGGAGGCCTCTCAAGTTCAAAGTCTGTGCTGGGCAGATTCCTCCAGGCCGTGAAGGCCTCGGCATCCAAGGGTATGGCAAAGTTCAAATCCCGCCCGGTCAACTCAATCCATTTCTTGAGATCCCCCTCGGTCACCTGGGACAGGTTAGGTGCCCTTACGACCTCAATGCCATGAACGCACTGGGGATTGGATAGCCCCCTGTAGTGCTTCCTCTGCATTCTATGTGACCTTACAAAACCCTTGTCTACACTAAAGGGAAACTGGGGCTCACCTAGCCGTGAATGGCCATTCATGTAGCTGCGCAGCTGCATCTTTCCCAGGGCGTTCTCTGGGCGCTCCTTGAAAACCCACATGTACATGTTCTCCATGTCGTGCTGGACGAGAAACAGCTCCAGGCGCAGGTCCGACTTATCGAAAACGACCACAGGTCCGACAGAGGAAGGACCAACAGAGGAAGGGCCGGCGCCGAGCTTGTTCTTCGCCTTGTCGGTCAGGGCCGGCTTGAAGTAGAAGCTAAAGAAGAACCAGGCGCCCCAGATCGAATCCACCCGCCGTGCACACTTGCGGCTCCCGCTGCCGCCGCCGCCGCCGACCTTAGAGAGGTTCAGCAAGCCCTCGGTCTCATGGATCTGGGAGGAGCCGAGGACCACGTCTAGGTTTTCATAGCCGCCCGGCCAGGACGAGGAGGGCGGGGAGCTTATCTCGACCGAGGAGAGCGGCAAATTGATGTCCGGGGGTTTGTGCTGCTCCTCCTCGTGGGCACCAGAATCCATGGAGAGCAGCGTCGAGGGGGCGTGGTGATGATTGTTATTGTGATGATGATGGTGATTATTGTTGTGGTGATTCTCCATAGAGAGCGATGTCAGTAGGGCCTCTGTCATCTTTGTTGCCGGGGGATGGAATGGTATGATTCTTTCTTCTTCCTCCACCACCGCCGCGGCGTCCACGGGCATCTCAGAGCCGCTGCTGCTGATCTTCCATATGACCACGACGGATGGATTCTTGCTGCTGTGCTTTTTGGGGTTCTTCTTCTTTTTTTCTGGCAGGGGGGGTTTGAACAAATGTCTGCAGAAAACCGGTCAGAAATCGTCCTGGAAGACCGCGAACAGAACCGCCGCGGCCGAAGAAGGAGCTGGTGAGCCCTGAGACGGGCGGCCGGAGGCCATGGCTGATCCGAATGGCCTCGAATTCAAGGGCGTTCGGGCTGATGAAATTAAGATCAGGCAATCCATCGAAAAGAGGTCAGAATTTTTTTTTCACATGGGTTACCGTAACGGATTATTTCCGCTCGCTCTGCCGACGAAATCCGGGGTTCGCCACGATGCGTCGGTAGCCGCTCTCAGAGGGAATTTCGCCATAGCCAGGTCTTCTCGCCGCCCTCCCTCCTTTGTGTCCCGCCCTTATTCCGTCTATTGACGGAAAAATACCCCTCCCCACCACCACTACCTACTTTCTGTTCACGCGGGGTCCGTCTCTTGACGGTCTTCTTGCCGGGTCGTAATACTCTATCGTCCCGTCTCTTGACGGTGGATGAGTTCTGTTCCGTGTATCCGTCACTTGCGAACGAAACCGTCTAATCCCGCTGCGCTGGCACTGGGAGAAGTGATCGGGAAATTAAATTACATTAGCGCGTGGTCACATGGAGAGCGCTTTTTTTCCCAGGGCTCAAGGGTTCAACACAAAAGTTAGCATCGCTTCAATTCTCTTGGATCTATCTACTATTAGATACAATGTCAATTAGATTATCTTTATCACTTGTATCTAATAGTGGGAATCAATCAACTAAAAGCATTACCTCATACTCTAAATGAAAAATGGTAGTGTCAACCTTCAACTACTTTCATTTGCATTCTTATCCAGTGCCTTGAAATCTACTAAACAACACCATTTGTTTTGGATCAACCTAATGAGGATGCTTTGTCTGGCACCATCCCTATTCACAGTTCATGCCAATGTGATAATGAAAGTTCATGTCCAGGTGATAATGATCTATGTTAAGAATTTATATGTTTATGATTTAGGTGATAATGATCTATGTTAAGAATTTATATGTTTATGATTTAGGTTAAGAACTTATATTTACAATATTATTGAAAAGGAAATAATTTATGTTATAGAAATAGAAGAAACTAATTACTAGTTAAACATTCATGTTCACTTTACAATTGTGCATCAGCCAAGGTTCTAAGGTTCTTATCGCCTCTTTTATAAGGAGAGGGATTAGACTTTGGTCATGTAGACATAATCTAGTTTAACTATGTTTAGGCATGTAGACAAGATGGTCTGCCTAGCTTCCTCTGGTCCTTTAGGGTCCAAGGAGTCAAGAATTCGAGGCTAAAGCATGTTGAGACAACTATAAATGTCTAATGTTGTGGAGGTTTCTCCGTCTCGAAGAAGAATACGACCCAGACAAGCCTATGGGGTTAGCCCAATTAATTGTTGACAATATTATTGGTCATTTGGATAGCTCCATGTTAGTGGGTGTTTGGTTTGTTAGGCACATTAGCATACACTCATTGTTATTAGAAATGTCATCCATGAATATGGGAAGCATCCCTTAGATTTCCCTATGAAATTTTCATTAAAAAAACATACAACTATACAAGAGTGTTGAAGCAACGATATAAATCAAATATCTATAATTGATAAATGGATATTACCCTTATTTATTTTTAGGATACCCTTGATTGTGATATTGAGTGCATTCTTTCATCTCAATGAAAACATATTTCAAAAAAAAAATACAATGCACTCGTGATTCTTATTGAGTGTATAAATACAATAACTATCTATACACTTATAGTGGATCCATACCAAGGTTGAACCAATTTCCTCTATGATCATAATCATGTTTCATTTCTTTACCAAATAAAGACATCGATTGACCTAATGCCTTCTATTATCATAATCATGTTTATTTTCTTTACTAAAGGAAAACACAATCTCAAATCAATGAAATAATGAAATATTTTAGAATGATCATGCCAGTAATTCCTCCACTGCATAAATATTTTAGAAAAAGCATGTCCATAATTTCCCATTGCATATTTCAAAAGCAAAATCCAAAAATTATTAGAGATCATTAGATTTGATAAGGATATGCACCTCCTTTTTTGAGTGGGTATTTTTAGGAGTAATTGCTTACAAAGTTTAGGCCAAAATGCAAAACAAAAGTAAAAATCAGAAGCGATGGTATTTATAAATGTTTAAGTCAAAATGCAAACAAAAAGTAAAAGATGAGAAAGGATGGTATTTATAAATGTGGAAAAGTATTTATTAGATTTTTTTTATAAGTTAAAAATAAATAATACAAGAGCGTTTAAGTAGTGACATGAATTAAATATTTCTAATTTAGAAATGGATATTATCCGTATTCTTAAGGTAACATTGATTATGATATTTAATTCATTCTTTTTATCTCAATGGTAAGATGTTTCAAAAAAATGAGGAAAAACATGATGCCACCATGCTTCTTATTGAGTGTGTAGGTAAAGCAACTATTTTTATATTCATATTTGATGCACGGTGAGGTTTGAATTTATGCCCTCTCTTATCATAAGCATGTATACAAGAATAAAACACATTTTCAAATTATCAAAAATATTTTTAAAAAAGTATGTTAAAAATTATCCTCGTAATTTAAAAGCAAAATCCAAAAATTAATACAATGCATAATTTAAAAGAAAAATCCAAAAATTAATACATAACATCAATATTGACAAGGATAAGCTTCTCTTTTTCTAGGTGGGGCACCTTCACGATTAATGGTTTACAAATTTTAAGTCAAAATGTAGAAGAAAAGTAAAAAATTAGAAGGAATGTCATTCATTAATGTGAAGAAGTGTCTTTGGGTTTTCCTACAAAGTTTTCCTTGGAAGAAAAAAAAATAGCGATGTAAGAGCACTCAAGAAGTGACATGAATCAAATACCTCTAATCTAAATAAATGGATATTGCCCTTAATCATTCCCAAGATATCCTTGATTATGATATCAAGCACATTTGTTTCATCTCAATGGAAAGATGTTCCAAAAACGAGAGGGAAAACAAAATGTTCGCATGATTCTTATCGAGTATGTAGGTAAATAAACCATTTGTACAGTGACAATTGTTCCACAATGAGGTTGAATTATTGCCCTCTCTAATCATAAATGAGTCTAGTTTATTTATTGCAATTAAAAGGGTCACTTGTTGTGTATATGTTACATGTGTATGCCCATAATTGTTATGTAGTGAAGGAAAACTTATGCCCTCACTGATCCTAAGTGTGTATAGTTTCTTTATTACAATTAAAAGAGTCATTTGTATATTTGTCCCGCTTGATCTATGTTAGTCAAGATCGTTGACCTAAACCTTGTGTGCATGAAAGGAAACCAAAAATGTATATACTTATAATTATCAAATGGTGAGGACCAGATCCATCATAAGTGTGTTCACTATAATCGAAGGTATCACTTCTTATTATATTTATCCTTTGATTTGTATTAATTGAGATCATTTGCTCGAGCATGGTTATTCATATACATATTGTTTGTGTATTTTTTTTATTTAAAAAAAAAAACTCACATCGTAAATATATAAGTTTTGTTTGACAAAATTTTCCTTTTAATTTTTTTAATTTTACTTCTAGGTAACAACTCCCACAAAAAACCCCTATGCACTTCCTCTCATTTCAAGCATGGTACCAAGGGTAAACCCTATATTTTTCAATGGACAATGTCAAGTCAACAATAAAATTAAAAGTTGTTACAACAATATATTTATAATAAACTTAACATGTCATTAACGAAAATAAAACCTAGTTAAATGGAATAGCACTTCATTCCACAACCATACAAACTAAACTCAATTAACATAATATTGTTACCAAATTGGTGTATGAGACCCCTTCCGCCTAGCGATTTTACTGGTAAAGTCTATGGAGGTATACATACCCTACCCCCTCTAGATTTGAACATGTGACCTCTTAAGAGGAAACACGTGTTTTTAACCATTAAGCCCACTCAATTATAAAATCTAAAAGTTAAAAACTTCTTCATCTATAACTTTAAAAAAAAAAACAAATAAAAAACTAGAGAGAAAAAGATCAAACCAATTCCTTAATTAAAATATTAAAAAATGATAACTAAAAATGAGGTTGATGAAAGAGAAGACAAGTCTTCGTTAAATGTGGTTTCCATTTTTAATAGATAAACATAAGAATTAAAGATAAACATTAAAAAATAGATTAATACTCCTTATAAAATCAAAGAGGACACAAAATCAATTTTCTAATTAAATTGTTAAAAAAATCATGAATGAAGAATGAGCTTAAAGTATAGATAAGTCATCCTTAAATGTGGTTTTTATTTTTTAAAGATAAACACTACATTTAAATTTATGGAATTAATTATCATGCATCTTATGAAGGATCATATTTATGGAATTAATTATCCATCATCTTAGGAGGGATCATTATCTGTCTTTTATTTGCCTTGGTCAATTGTCAGTCAGTGATCTTTTTTCTCCTTCCGCACACACTCCCAGATCTCACGATCTATCGACGTGTGCCCTCCCCTCAAATCAACAACTACGATTGACTTCGTCCTTCAGACTTTGGGAGTTTCAACTCTCAACTCTTGCTTCCTCTGAAATGGCTATCTTCTGAAGTGGAAGATATGTTGACACTTGTGCCTAGCAAACAGGTGACTCAGATGAACTCAGGCTTTCCGGCCTTCGGGAGTTCTTGTTCAACACCCTCCTTCTTCTTCCGGAGTGACTTTCTCCGAAATTGCAGATCTTCAGCCACGCGTCCTCCTCAAATCAACAGCCCTGGTCCTCTTCGGGACTTCAGCCTTCAGAAGTCTCAACTTCTCCATGCTCCTTTTCTCCCTGAGCGTTTTTCCCAAAGTCCACGATCTAACGACGCGTGTCCTCCCACAAATCGATGGCTCCCAGCTACTTCGGCTATTCGGAATTCGGGAGTTTCAACACCCCACCTTCACTTTCTCCTGGAGCTCGCGATCCGTTGACGCGTGTCCTTCTAGATCTGACGGTCCAGATTTACTTTGGCTCTTTGGGGTTCGGAATTTTCAAACTCCTACGCACTCATTTCTCCCAAAGTGCTTTCACCCGAAGACAACATATTTTCGCCACGCGTTCCTCTGGATCTGACGGTCCAAATTCACTTCGGCTCTTCGGGGTTTAGGAGTTTCAACTCCTACACACTTGTTCCTCCCGGAGTGATTTCACCCGAAGACTCGGATCTGTTGACACGTACCCCCCTAGCGATCAACGACCGGGATCTACTTTGGGTCTTCGACGATTTCGCTCTCTCCTTGACCACAAGCTTCTGAAGAGCTCTCACTTCGGAGTTGTGGATCTTATGCCACTTGTCCCTTTGGACGATGAAGAGTCCCTAATCACTTCGGGACTTCAAGACTTTGGCAATTCCGCTCTCCTGTGTACACAAAGGGTTAAGGCATGTGCACTTTGCCTGGATCGGACGACTGTTGATCCTTTGCGCTTAGATCCGATGGTTGGGATCTGTTTCCTCCTCAGTGCGCTTCTTTTGATGTCTGGACGTAGATCGAACGGTCCAGATCTCTTCCTACAGTTGATCTAACGACTGATGTTGTTTTTCCTCCTGAGCTTCTTCGTTCTCCCAAAATTAGGAAAATTTTCAAGTGTTCCAAGGTTTCGGCTTCTAAACCTTTTGTTGCAAGCCCGAATGCTTGGGTCTCAACGTGAACTTCTCCTCTTGAGCTTGGGACTTGGAATAAGTCCAACTCTTGTACACTCCTCGCGTTATCTCTTATGAGCTTCAAATTGGCTCAGAACTCTAAAGGGTCTCGGCCCTTTTGTTTCCTTCAAAGGACTTTTCCAGTGCCCTCTCGACAACTCAACACTCTCCTGAGCTTTGACAATGAAATTTGACCTCGGCTTTGGTGCACACTTGTGCTCTGCATGCAAAGTTGCACTACTCCTCAACTTGTGAACTTGAAATAAATTCACTTCTGCGCGCACTCCTTGCACTATCTCTCTTAAGCTTTTGCCTACTCAAGTTCTAAGATTTCAGTCCCCTCGTTCCTTAAAGGATTCTTGTGCATTCTTGGCAACTTTTGCTCAATGCACACTTACAGAGCTTTACAGAGTGTTCAACAACTCTGTAAGTACTTTCCTCCGATACTCTTCTCTTTGAACTCGACAGAGAGTTCTTCTGTGCACACTTGCACCTGCTCGATGCCCACCTGGCAGAGCTCTACAGGGTTCTTAGTGACTTTGTTTCTCTGTGCTTCCTCTGCACAATTTCCCCTCTAAGGTATTCAACAACCTAGAGGTTTCCCTTGAGTTGTCACCGGTCTGGTGCGCCCTCCTGGCACATTCTTTTCTGACTCCACAGAGTTCAGATGCGTACTCCTTGCACTGGCTACAAAACCTCCAATGTTATGTTGTGCACTCGTTGCACAGCCTAAGGAATCCAGAACAATATAACAACCTCAACGAAGACAGATAAGTCTATATTCCTACTGCAAATGAAAACCTATCATGCATCTAAAACATACACTCATGAAACACACACTGATAACATTCATCAAATACACATAAACACACAGAAAACTCATATGCAAGAAAAACGGCTTTCTTTCTATTAAGATGAATGTTTGATTACAATATGTGCAGGTTGGACTGTAACAGAGTCTCAATTCTCTCAAGCTCTCTCAAAGAACTATTCTATCTCTTATTTTCTCCTCTAAGGATTTCTAACTAACTTGCAACTACCTCCTATTCAGTAACAATACTCCTCCAGCAGCCTCATTTGGGCATACAATGCATCTACATATACCAGAAAATTCCTAGGGTTTCTTCTCGACTATCTATCTTCTCGAAAAAAAACTTACAACTACTTAAGTTCCATTACATTAAAGTTTAGGAGTGAAAACTCCCAAATCATTCGCTCCCAAGTGTTTTGATCTTCTTCGAAGTTTAATCAGTAAAGAAAAAAATTTACAGGAAAAACGTCAACATTTAAGATTTCAAAATAATTCAAAAACACACTAGAGTGCTAAGTTGTCTCTCCACATATACTTGCTGACAATGCTCCTGCATCATAGCATATCAATAATTTCCCATTGCATATTTCAAAAGAAAAATCCAAAAATTAATATAGAGCATGAGATTTGATAAAGATATGCACCTCCTTTTTTGGGTGGGTACTTTTAGGAGTAAATGCTTACAAAGCTTAAGCCAAAATGCAAAACAAAAGTAAAAGATTAGAAGGGATGGTATGATTTGATAAGGATATGCACCTCCTTTTTTGGGTGGGTACTTTTAGGAGTAAATGCTTACAAAGCTTAAGCCAAAATGCAAAACAAAAGTAAAAGATTAGAAGGGATGGTATTCATAAATGTTCAAGTCAAAATGCAAACAAAAACAAAAGATTAGAAGGGATGGTATTCATAAATGTTGAAAAGTATTTATTAGATTTTTTTATAAATTAAAAAAAAAAAAAAACAATAATGCAAAAGCGTTTAAGTAGTGATATGAATTAAATATCTCTAATTTAGAAATGGATATTATCCTTACTCATAAGGTTAAGGTACCATTGATTATGATCTCTAATGCATTCTTTTTATCTTAATGGCAAGATATTCCAAAAAAAATGAGGGAAAACATGATGCCACCGTGATTCTTATTGAGTGTGTAGGTAAACCAACTATTTTTACTTTCATATTTGATCCAGAGTAAAGTTTGAACGTATGCCCTCTCTTATCATAAGCATGTATAGTTTCTTTACAAGAATAAAACACATCTTCAAATCATTAAAAATATTTTTAAAAAAGCATGAATAAAACACATTTTTAAATCATTAAAAATATTTTTAAAAGAGCATGTCAAGAATTCCCCAGTGTATAATTTAAATGTAAAATCCAAAAATAAGCATGTATAGTTTCTTTACAAGAATAAAACACATCTTCAAATCATTAAAAATATTTTAAAAAGAGCATGATTAAAACACATTTTTAAATCATTAAAAATATTTTTAAAAGAGCATGTCAAGAATTCCCCCACTGTATAATTCAAAAGTAAAATCCAAAAATTAATACAATGCATAATTAAAAAAAAGAAATCCAAAAATTAATATATAGCATCAATATTGACAAGGATAAGCTCTTCTTTTTCTAGGTAAGGCGTCTTAGGATTAATGGTTTACAAATTTTGATTCAAAATGTAAAAGAAAAAAAGATGTCATTTATTAATGTGGAGAAGTATTTTTGGGTTTCCTTACAAGGTTTTTCTTGGAAGAAAAAAAAATAGTGATGCAAGAGCACTCAAGAAGTGACATGAATCAAATACCTCTAATCTAGATAAATTGGTATTGCCCTTAATTATTCCCGAGATACTCTTGATTATGATATCAAGCACATCTGTTTCATCTCAATGGAAAGATGTTCCAAAAAAAAAAGAGGGAAAACAAAATGTTTGCATGATTCTTATCGAGTATGTAGGTAAATAAACCATTTGTACATTGAAAATTGTTCCACAATGAGATTGAATTATTGCCCTCTCTAATCATAAACGAGTCTAGTTTATTTGTTGCAATTAAAAGGATCACTTGTTGTGTATATGTTACATGTGCATGCCCATAATTGTTATGTAGTGAAGGCAAACTTATGCCCTCACTGATACTAAGTGTGTATAGTTTCTTTATTACAATTAAAAGAGTCATTTGTATATTTGTCCCACTTAATCTATGTTAGTCAAGATCATTGACCTAAACCTTGTGTGCATGGAAGGAAACCAAAGATGTATATACTTATAATTATCAAATGGTGAGGACTAGATCCATCATAAGTGTGTTCACTATAATAGAAGGTATCACTTCTTATTATATTTATCCTTTGATCTGTATTAATTGAGATCATTTGCTTAAGCATGGTTATTGATATACATATGGTTATTCATATACATATTGTTTGTGTATTAAAAAAAAAAAAAAAAAACTTACATCGTAAATATATAAGTTTTGTTTGACAAAATGTTACTTTTAATTTTCTTAATTTTACTTCTAGGTAACAACTCTCACGAAAAACCCCTATGCACTTCCTCTCATTTCAAGCATGGTATCGAGGGTAAACCCTAGATTTTTCAATGGACAATGTCAAGTCAACAATAAAACTAAAAGTTGTTTCAAGAATATACTTATAATAAACTCAACATGTCATTAACGACATTAAAACCTAGTTAAATGGAATAGCACTTCATTCCACAACCATACAAACTAAACTCAATTAAGATAATAGTGTTACCAAATTGGTGTATGAGACCCCCTCTGCCTAGCGATTTACTAGTAAAGTCTACGGAGGTATACATACCTTACCCCCCTCTAGATTTGAACATGTGACCTCTTAAGAAGAAACACATGTTTTTAACCATTATGCCCACTCAATCATAAAATCTAGAAGTTAGAAATTTCTTCATCTATGACTTTTTAAACAAAACAAACAAAAAGCTAGACATAAAAAGATCAAATCAATTCCTTAATAAAAATATTAAAAAATAACTAAAAATGAGTTTTTTTTTAATTTTTTTAATTTTTTTTAATTTTTTTTTTTCAACACTAGATGTCGCGGGAAACTCACCTGATACTTCCCCACTTCATAGATGATATGAGGTGCTAAACCGCAACCCCAAGGACACAAGGCTTGAACCCGTGACCTTTCCCCGAACTGAGAAAGTATATGCACGTCTCACCAAGTCCACTATCCCATAGGACTAACTAAAAATGAATTTGAACAAGAAGACAAGTCATCCTTAAATGTGGTTTCCATTTTTAATAGATAAACATAACAATTAAAGATAAACACTTATAAAACCAAAGAGGACACAAAATCAATTTTCTAATTAAAATGTTAAAAAAATCATGAATGAAGAATGAGCTTGAAGTAAAGATAAGTCATGCTTAAATGTAGTTTCTATTTTTTAAAGATAAACACAACATTTAAATTTATGAAATTAATTATCACGCATCTTATGAAGGATCATATTTATGGAATTAATTATCCATCATCTTAGGAGGGATCATTTTACGTCTATTTTTTTTTAAAGATAAACACATTATCTAAATTTATAGAATTAATTATCATGCATTCGTATTTATGGAATTAATTATCCTTCATCTTGTGAAGGATCGTTTTAAGCGAACTTAACTTTTAAAGAAAATCATTTTTAAATTTGATTTTCATTTTGTAAAATAAACACAATATTTAGAATCATGGATCCATCATCAAGGTGATGAATTTTTAAGGTGTTAGAAATAAAAGAATAATAGAAAACTTATTATCTAAAAATATATAATTTAGTAATGGTATTTATTGATATTTTTTATAATTAAAAAGATAATAATAATATTTTTTATTAAAAAATATTTTAATATTATTTGAATATTTATAAACCATCTCTATCTTATAAAATATATAATTTATATTAATATTTATTAATAATAATATTAATATTTACTAATTTTTTTATTAAAAAATATTCTAACTTTTAATATATAATTTATATTAATATTTATTAATAATAATATTAATATTTACTAATTTTTTTATTAAAAAATATTCTAACATTATTTGAGATATTTATAAACTATTTATATTTTACCATTATTAACTTTGTTAATTTTATTTAAAAAAAAACATAAATTGAATTATAAATTTTATTAAAAACTACTTTTTAATAATTAAATTAATCACATATGATATGACGTATAAAATTTTATCTTTTAAATTCCTCGTCACTTTCAAATTTTTACAATTATTAACTTTGTTAAGTTTATTTTATTAAGTTTATTTTAGAAAAACATAAATTGAATTATAAATTTTATTAAAAACTACTTTTTAGTAATTAAATTAATGAAATATGATATGACTTATAAAATTCTATCTTTTGAATTCCTCATTACTTTCAAATTTATAAAGTTTATGAGGTAATTACTAAGATTCTTAACCTCACATCCCTTTAATTTCTTTTGGACAAATTCAATTTTTGTTGGCCCTAAAATAACATAAGATTTAAATCTTCATAACATTTTATTAGACTTTCATTTAATCACATCTTTGTATAATTAATTTACTTAATTAATATTTATTAATTTATCATTAGAATATGTTAATTAATTTATTATTAGTTAAATATGTTTTTATTATATATAGAAAAAAATTTCATTAGTTATAAAAATAGAAAATTTCTTAGTACTTCTCCTCATTTTGAGGATGATATTTAGGATAACAATATATTTATTATGAGCTTAACATATCACTTGTGAAAATTAAACTTGGGTAGGAAGGATAGCAATCATTCTTCTCACCTCCGATTTGGGTGTCCATCGCAAGCTTCGTGCCAGACCTAAGATAGTTAGTGACCACGTGCACTGCCACACGTCTCTAGGCTACATCTGACCTCCCCTCCATGTATCCTCATGCAAGGCAATAAATCACAAGTGGGGGTAATTAATCAAACCAAATAAACAATAACCATGATAGCGATGAACAAGGAGGGAAATCTATGGGGAGAGTAATAGTTAGAGATCTGTGCACACACAAGAGGTTTGATCGACATTACAGGAGCTTGGATCGTACCAGTGCTCAATTAGAAATGACGACCCTCCATAGCACCTCACAACAATAGGCAGTAAAGGAAAACCAAGATCGATCGCTTGGGCATTCACTCCATTGTAACTCCAACAACATGCACGCTATCACGATGGCTGGAGAGGATTGAGACCCTATAACAGGGCAATCAATGCATAATTTTGAAATCTTTGTTGCTCTTCTTGTCGAGGCAAATAGGGTCGACTCTTGGTGCAAGGTTGGTATTCGAAGCATAGCCATGACAAACGGTGGAGGGCACAAAGGGTGGGCACCTTCCTCTCTGGTCTTTACAATGTCATAGATGGTTGGAACATATCAATGGTTAGCAGATAGTCCACGAATAGAAGAATGCATGAGCTCCTGAGTCTTCCTCTCCCCCATGCCCATCAAGAAGTTATCATGGTGGCTAAGAACTACATAGCCCACACTCCTTCGGAAACGTAGGCAACCCTGGATGCTTGGGAAATGGAAGTGTGCCACAAGAGAACAAGGACTCAAGACAGTGAAGTGGACCGCGTTGAAATGGTGGTGTGGATCCTAGATGTTGTGTCTTCTAGGTCTAGGGAAACCAAATATTATCGCACTATTGATTTATATCGGCACACAAAGACACTCTTGGATAGAGCAATGACCGAAAACAAGTTGTTTATAATGGCTTATCCATGCAGTTAGAGTATATTCAGCGTCATCTCAAGGGGTTGGATAGGAAAATCTCCATATTTGCCAAAAATGGCTGTGGGCAATAGCTTCGGTCAACCCATTGATGAAAACTCACCAGTGCCCGAGGACAATACCCCTTCTCTTCCTGCTTAATTCTCCTATATATCATTTTCTAGATGTATTTTGGTCTCACATCAATTATAGACAGTCCTATAAGACTTTGTTAGGCATCAGACATGTTATTATTAATATAGGCAACATATTTGTTGAACACTTGTATGCTTCAAACCTAAGGAAACAATTGTTTTGTTGTTGATCTGGTTTCCTAAGTGGCAAGCCAACAACATAACCTTTAAAATTTTGACACTATTTCTTAATATATAGATTAGATAACTTAAATAAAAAACCAATCATTCCTCATAAACACTAAAAGTAAACCCAATTGACAATTATATATTAACATATTAATGCATAATTAAAAACTTTAAACAATTTTTTTTCACTTTCAAATTTTGAAAAGGATTCTAATTTCATTTAAAATTATAGTAGTTTTTGTTATGCGAATATGGTTTATATATTTATTTAAAATGACTTTTTGTTAGGAGAATATATAAAATATATTTATTAAAAAAAAAACATTTTATTATGGAATGGTAATAGCTAAAAGAGATTTAAAAGTTCAAATTTATTTCTCATTCTTTTTATTATATTGATGTGTTAACAAGGTTTATAACTTGATAGAATTAACAATAATAAAAATAAGTGGTAAAATAATATATAAAATTATATGTTTTTATTTTCTTAATGTGGGTAAGTAAGTATTTTAAAAATGTTTTTTTTTTTTTTCACGTTGGAAAAAAGGTATTTATATTCATAGAATATAAAGATAACATTATAAAAATAGACTGTAAACCTTAGCCATGAGTTGGAGATGTTGAAAGAAAATGCTTTAACAATAAGGCTTGAGAACAAACAAAACCTCTTTAGAAAAAACAAAGACCAACTCCACAACCAAATATAGGACCAAAAGAACAACTAATTACAGACTTCTAGAAAACTGAAATGGATTCCACATTCCCAAGAACTCCATTCATGTTGGATTGAAAAAACATCCTTCCTTCAAGCAAGGAGGAAGCTTGATTAGACAGAAGATTTGATTGATAATTGAATTCCCAATATATATGATAAAAATCAAGCCTGGATTTTTTTTTACAAAGATTATCAACTTTCAGCTGCCATAATTCCAAATTTATGACCTTGAAAGCACTTTTATTCAAATCCCAATCTATAATAAGCTTCAAGTCACCAATACTTGCAACTAATGAATATTCAATTGATTGGCAATAAACAATAGTGCCTAGAGGCCTAATAGTTATGCTTTAGAATTCAAACCTTCTCCTGAATTGAATCTTATCAAGTGAGTAGTCCCATTTAACATCTTTATAACAGCTCCAGAGGCACAAACATATCTGTTAGAGGAGGAGGATTGATCAAAGAATCCAACATCTAAGTCATTAGAAACCTTTGGGTAAGAAGGTCTGGGAATAGAGCCAGATGAACTTCTCCATATAACAGGGAAGTTCTAAATAATTTCTCCTGGATCTAGACCAATGGAAGAAGCAGACTGAGGGATTATTAAAAGCATAAACAAAATTATCATTAGCAAGAACAAAAATCTTCTCCCAAACAACTTGAATGAAATCACAGTTACACATAAGATGAGAGACAAATTCCTCTTCTTAATTACATAGGATGCAAAATCCTGGGCCACAGAAACCACGACAACATAAATGATCCTAGGTGAGGATAGAATTTTTCGGCAATAACCAATTAAAAAGTTTGATCTTAAGAGGAAGGTTCCAAGACCAAATAGAATTCTTCCACTAGTCCATATTAACCCGAACTGCTATGAACATTAAAGCTTCATATGCATCCTTCACATTCACTTGTCCATCCATTAAATTCCAGGTCCACACTAGCTTGTCCTCTTTATTAGAAAGAAAGATATCAACTACATATAACCTATGAATGATAGCATCACCATACTTCTTTAATCATACTCTGCATAGAAATATCTTCAACAATAGTCCAATGGTCCATACCAGTATCTGATGCCTCTTGATTATGGATCTAAGCTAGAAAGAAAATGCCACGGGAATGCAAGTGGTTCAACACATCATAAGAAAGCTTGTAAATTCCAATTACAACAATAAGATCTCCACCCACTCTAATCGACCATCCATTTCCAGGTTGCCAAGAAATCCATTGATTAATGATCAGAAGAGCAGTGAGCAACTAATTCCAGGAACAAGAAACTCCCTTCATCTTTTTTTATTCCAATCTGAACCATTATGCTAAAGTCCAACATCATATGTACTTGCTTTTGATTACAATGCTCCATAAATTATTAGAGAACAAGCATCTCCAAAGACTCTTCGCAGCTAGAGCCTTACCAAACTCAAAAATATTCTTTAAACCCCATCCACTTGATTTCTTGGGCAAGGCAATCTTGTTCCAAGCCACTAAATGGAAATTATCTTTCTCCCTCTTTTCGGACCAAAGAAATCTGAAAGATCTTCTACGAATCTGATCCAAAACGACACAGGGAATTCGAGTGACAGAGAGCCAGTAAACTGATAGACCTTCCAAAACAGATTTCACAAGGATATAATGACCTCCCAAAGAGATCCACTTAAGACACCAAATGCCAATTTTCCGATCAACCTTTTGAATCAACCAGATCCAATCAAAGGTAGAGTAGCAATTATGTTTTAGATGAAAACCTAAATATTTGAATCCCATATCTAAATCCAAAATATGGATATTAAACAAGCTTTGGAGTTGAAGAAGAGTCTCCTCAGCAACTCCATAAGAGTAAAAAGTAGATTTTTCAAAATTGATTTTCAAACCCGTAGCATTACAAAAAATAAGGAGAATTTTATTAAAAAATATCCACTCCGATAAAGATCAAATACCACACAACATAATATCATCCACTAACAATAAATGCGTTATTATCATCAAAACTGAAATTTTGACACCAAAAAGATTTCCAAAGACTTTTCCTTGCTCAATAAGGTGACTTAATCCATGCATAACCAGAATAAATAAGAATAGGGAAAGAGGGAAACCCTGTCATAAACCCCTTGAACTTTTAAAGAAAGAGGAAGGTCCACCATTAATTAACACTGCAAAGGAGGAAGAAGAAATGCAAGCCATGATCCAATTAACCACCAACAAAGAAAACCCAATCTAAAAGAGCAAAAGCCTGAAAAAATCCCAATTCACACAGTCATGGGATAGCTCTTTACTTTTGTGTAAATCACTCTTTAAAATCATTAAAAATTTAAATACCAATAATTTTGATTTTTTATTTGTGAAAAGATTTTAATTTTTTTTTGAAAATCTCTCAATTATAATAAATAAAATTAGAAACGAATTATTATATTTGCATTACTTATTTTCTTCTTGTTCTTCATAACTTTAGTACTTGTTTGGATGTCCTTTTGGTGGAAAGACTCAAAAATAGATAATCATTGAGTAAAGCAAAAAATACTTAAGAGACTCTTGAACTTGCTCATTCAACAACTAGGAGATATCTCAAAAAGTAACTCACCTCTCATTGATTCCAGAAAACATAATTATTTCTAGAATAAAATGCAAAGACATTAATTAGATTTAGATTCCTCATATGAAGAAAGGTAGTTAGTTTTTTTATCTTCATATTACGAAAGGGAGTTCTTTGTCTTCAATGAGGGAAGAAAAAGCTATTAATGCCCATAAATTCTTTATAAAATAATAACTTAGTAGCCGACTAAATTAAAGTTAAGAGAAATATAAAAAAAATAATGACAAAAGTGGAGATGTGTGATCTTCCATCATAAATAAATTAAATTTTAATTAGAAGATATTTTCCAAATTCTATACATCCATAAAATTGAAATATGCTTCATTTGTCAAACTAATAATTAATCAATCATAAATAGGCATAATTTTGATATACAGTAATAAACACAAACCTGACCAAACTAATATAAAAATATCTGTTGATACATTCTTTTATAAAAAATGATTTTATTTTTAATTTAAAATAAAATAATAATTGTGAGATTCATATTTCCAACTCTACATCTCAACATACAAAATATAATTTTAATAATACATCCATTTCCATTGTGTTGACCTTTTAGGGGTAATACTCCCAAAGCCATTTTTAACTTATGTAGTGTGTTTCAATTTGCATGGGATATTTTGTTCATGTCATCCCGTTGCATACATTTTTCTTATTCTCCTTCAGTTATATGATGATCTAGCCTTACATCACTCCTCAGTTCTATCAGATGATTCAACCATGGTATATTAATTCTTATTCTTCACACCTTAGATGAAATATGCACTTGCAAATGGTACATTATGATTTTAATGCACATGGTCATGTATTTTGGTTTAGTTTGCTTTCCTTTATTTGATGTGTTATGCTCTTGTGTATAGGTTTGATACTTAGACATGATGTTATAACTTCTATGCTAGTTGTGAATGTGATAAACAATAAATTGTGATCTAATAACACTTTATAACATTAAAAATTTTATTATTTTGCCTTGTCGTACTATGGGGGGCATACTTATCCTTTAGAAGTATTGTCAAGTTTTAGGTCAAGTTCTACCACTAGAGATATGGTTGATATAGCGTATTTCATATCATAAACCATACATAACACTTTACATCTTTCCCATTCACTTCCATCTTGTTTATAAAAAACTATTCCCACTCATGTTTGACTTTTCATATGTCATCTAGCAAGGTCCAACAAAGTAAATGAAGACTTTGTTATGTAAAGCCTAAGTAAAATAAAACAAAAAAAGGCCAGATGTGAAGAGCATGAAAAAGTTAAAGTCAAAAAATAATAATGCTAGAGCTATTTCATCTAATTAAAAGGCCCTTACCCCTAATCATATGCTTAATAATGCATATATAAAGAAATGACTAGGAAATCAAAGAAAATGTTAAAGGGGTAGTAAAATGAAGTGTCAAGGTGGTAAATCTAATCTAAATGCTCCCTCTTAAAGGCTTACAAATGAAATTAATGAAGATTCCTAGCTCTTGAAAACTAGTTGGACAAGACAAAAGACCTTAAAATGTCATCATACATGAATTTGAGGGTCAATACATGAGGTTTCCCCTTCCCCTTTTCACATATTATCCATCATATCACCTACTTCTAATTTAGTGATCTAGGAAATACCCCTTGTCTTTGGATTCATCACATGTATAAAGGGTTAAGGTTGTCCTCCCATTGTAAAACTTAGGCAAATTCTAAAATTAACTTATGTTATAATGTCGCTAGAAGAGATCACTTGGTTGACATCACCTAATGACTTGTAAGGGGGTTAGACCCACCACTATAAGTGGGTGCCCTTCATTGTGCACATGCATTGGGGGTAGCATCTATGCCTTGTGATATGTGTACCATGCCTCAAGATACATGTACTTGCTCCGAGATTCATGACATTGCATTGGGATCTGTGTACCTACAGATAGATAGATATATCTACATTGGGATATGTGTCGTTTTTCTTGGGATTTGTGTCAATTGATTGGGATACATGTTGATGTATTGGGATCTGTGAAATCACATTAGGATGTGTGTTAATTCATTGGGATCCATGACAGTGCATTAGATGGTGATAAGGACTCCACATCATCATCATGTGCCACATGGACCATTCCTGGAGGATGCACTTGTTTTCATGTACATGTACTCTCACACGTGTGGCTTACTTGGTCTTATAGATCACATGTGTGGGTTTGTTGGGGTTAATTATGAGGTTGTTACACACTTGGACCAATTGGTTATAGGTTGTTATTTGAGTTCAAGATATTTGAGTTCTGCTTGGATATTTGAGTTCCGTAAAAATACTTAATTAAAAAAAAATCATCCAAAATAGAATCCGAGAAGTGAAGTTATTGGCAATTTAAAATCAACAATTTTTCAAGATTCTTCCTGCAAAATTAAAATACGAATAAAAATAAATAAAATATTTTAAATAAAAAAAATTGAATATTTTGAAAGGTTTTAATAGGAATAAAAAAGTATTTTAAAATGTTATAAGTGTTAGAAGATATTTCTAATAAAAAGTAAGAAATGTGTTATTAGTCTCTGCCGAAGGCATAGAGGGACTATAGTGATCGATAATTTGTTGACTTCATATTAGTTTGTCGTTTGACTACAATTTTTTGCATAATCAATATTGTTCGAACTAGGGAACTAAAAACATTATTTTTTATATAATAAAAAAAACCTTATATGTCATTATCTCATTGGATAATAGATTTGAGGTCTTATTGCTAGCTTCGCTATTCCCAATGTTTTATATGTTGGCATATGAATTTTTTTTATCATCTACGGTCTTTTTGAATTTGTACTATTCATATTGAAATGTTTAGATATCCAAAGTTTTGAGCATGGATAGTCAGTTTTTTATTAGTTGACTTCATATTACTTTGTTCTTTTTTTCTTTTTCTTTTTGCCTAGTCTCCATTGTTTGAACTATTGTTATTATTATCATTACGTACTTAGAGAGGCATTTTCATTATTATGTACGTAAACATGTCTGCCACACTGCATTCTTTCTTAAATGTTTGCACAACGCGAGGTCCTTTGACGATTCTGACAGCCTTAAGTGTTTACCTAATAGACCTCACAACCTTAAATGTGTACTCAACATGTGTGTTACAATACAATTTCCTCCGATTGTTGGATACAATCTTGTCTGCAGTGAATTTGGGCAATATTGTTCTTCACCGACATTATTGGTTCACTAGTTGATGCTTGCTCGTTGGTTCATTGGATGTTGCTTATTGTTGTTTGATTCAACTTTGCAAAGTTGAGGTCCTACAGCTACAACTGGACCTCTTGGTGCTTGTTCACTAGTTTGTTTTTTATTGCTTGCTCTTGTTTGCTTCAACTTTGCAAGGTTGGGGTCTTGCATCCGCAGTTGGACCTGTTGTTGCAGTTTGCACGGTTTGGAGTTGCGCTTTTGTTTTTTCTCGTTCACTGGTAAGTTTCAGTGCCATGGTTTCATTCCTATTCCTTATTTGTTGTTTGTTATTTGCAGCTTGCAAGCAAGAATTTTCAATACTAGGAATGCCTGATTCAAAATCTTTTTGCATAACATCTTTGTGTGTGACTGCTACGAGCAGAGAAACAGTAGTGTGTTGTTGTCTTGTCCTTTTTCTTGAACGTCAATGTTTGACACAGAACCCACCTTTGTCGCAGCCACAGTGACATATAAAAAAAGAAATCGAATTTTCTCCTCATATTTTCTGGTCCTGAAAACCATACATTTGGTGCATTTCTCCCAGTCTGTTCCCCTTTGAATGTTGATGTTGGACACATAAACCACATATTTTGCAGCCACAATGACATATAAAAAAGGAAATTGAATGTTCTCCTCATATTTTTTGTTCCTGGAAACCATACGATTGGTGCATTTTTTTTCAGGTTGTTCCCTTCCAATCACATATGCCCACTTCCATGTCCTGGACATTGTACCATAGATCTTTCAAAAATAACAATGCAAAGGGGTTTACAAAATGAATTCAGAGTTGTCATTGCGGAGCAAGCATCTACTAGGACCTTGCCATCCTTTCTTTCCAGGTTGTGACAGGGCATGCTTTTATTCTCTGGATAAAAAACCGTGTTTAGTTGTTGGTTTTATGCTATCCTTTGTGTCTTGCAAAGCATATTCCACCACTGAAACACTTATAGGATGCACGCGTGGAATAGGTTAAAAAATGATATGCCTTGAATACTCGGTCTTTGTGCTGAGAAAATTTATAGTGTTATTTCATTTGTGTTGTCTCTTTTGTTTGGTTCATTGTTCACTATACCTTTGTTTGTTTGTCATATGTTGTAGCGATTAGGGGGATTGAATTTGATAGGAAGAAGGTTGAGGGATACATAGCGAAATTGGTATGTAGTTCCAGACTTCTAGTTTTCATTTTTCTTTTTTTCCCTATTTGCATATTATCTGAATATAGATAAGAAACATCTTGAAAATCACAACTTAAGAAGTGAAGAAAGTAATAGATGTTGAGTTCTATGAAATAGATGCATACTCCATTCTACATGACAACATTGACCAGGTATTGCATAGAAATGGGCTTTTTAGATTAGATGCATTATCGTATACTATGGGAGATTGCCTCTTCGATGCATTTCAAGTTCTATTGCATTTCGATTATTCCTCGACTGACCTGTGCAATGGATTGATATATCATTTCTTGGCCTGTTTAGAAAATGGCGACGTTGAGGCATTGGAGTCGTATCAATACGAATTGGCATCTGATTTTCTTTTCTAGTTGCATGGAATACATAATGTCACTATGTATTTTTCAAAGATGTGGTTGTCTGCATCTGCAACTCTACCTGCACATGAGAGGGGACTTTGGGGAGATACATTTTGTATACGGTGGTTGTCCAAGTGGCTGAATATTTCAATTGGCATATGGTCATTGACAAGAAAAATAAGATATCTATTATTCAACAAAACTGCATCTAGGAATCCATATTGCATCTTGTTCCATGATGCCAATCCCATCAGTGGTAATTATGAACCACTACTCTATAGAAAATTACCCATATGCAATCTTGGAGGACCTCATCTTTACTTGTCCCTCATTTGAAAAGACCTTCAATTGCATTGGAAATGAATTATGCATCATATACACTCCCATGGATTGGACATAGCGACAACTATTGCATCTAGTTGTGGAGATAGTATGTTCAATGCAATTTGCTATTTGGTAGCAACAGAGTTCGATGTGCATTCGTTGTGCCTTTACACTATACAATCATTTTGCAATGCAATTATAGGCGATAATCAACATGATTTTAACTGCTTGCATTAACACCTTTTACCATATCTCCTAGAAAGTATGTTGATAATTGGAAGTTGGCAACAATGCCTTGTAAACATGGCAGTGCCATATGAGAAAGGAAATGTAGAGGGTAGAAGATTCTGTTTGCAATGGCTATCTATCATATTCAGAGTAAATATCCAGGTCTGGTCAGCCCTGTCGGATGGTACTGTCCATTCCTATTGTACTGATTCAAACTACGATTGAACAATTGACATCATGTCATTGAAAACAGATACACCAACTATCCATTATCAACCTTTGATAATAAATACTACTAGTTCAGGGTCCATTGTCCATGCCACCCAAACCACATCGAATCTGCATAAGCGTCGTCTGCTATTTAATCAGAATGAAACTCATCCCATTTGTCATGAGGTCATACAAAGCTTAAACAAAAAACGTAGACTAACTTATCACAACCTGAAAAAGGTCATACATGAGAGAAAAAAATACATTAGTAGTACAAGAAATACTACCAGTTCAGGATCCACTTTCCATGCCACCCAAACTGCATCGAATCTCCATAAGTGTTGCATGTTATTTAATCATAATGAAACTCATCCCAGTTGTCATGAGGTCATACATAGCTTAAAAAAAAAGTGTAGACTAACTTATCACAACTTGAAAAAGGTCATACGTGAGAGAAAAAAATACATTGGTACACTTCCTTCTAGACAAAAACTCACATATCACAACCTAAAAAAAATTGTTCATGCACAACACAATCACATTCTTGCACTTTCTGTTGAACACAAACATCACATGTCCAATGACAAATAACATCACCGTTTGCACCATCGAGATGGTGAGAATGCAATGCCCATAAGAAATGATGATTCCACCTCCAACATGGCTTGTCAACAAGTGAAACTAGTTTCCAGTGGCAACCATAAGTTAACCTACCACATGTTGAAAAAACAGATGCGTGAGAGAAACATGTGTAGCCACATATCCCACAATGGTCATGGTACTGACCGAGAGGAAAAAATCACATATCGTGGCCTAGAGCCAACACCATGCACTGCCAGTAATGAAAACCAACAAACATTTTCTACGCATGCTTATTTAGGGAAGAAAGATGCAAAACAGATATATATGAAACGAATTAAAGACACTCCTTCCATTGCATGTGCGATTTGCGATCAATTGAATTTCGCAAAAAACACTAAGTCTTTCACGTCTGATTTGGAAGAAGAATACCTCGCCTTGACACTAAATTATAGAACATTTTCCAGTGGCAATATTTGTCTTCCATGCAAACGATCACTTGAAAATGGAAAACTGCCACACTTTGCAAAGCCTGACCAAATAAGATGTAATACACCACTACCAGATGTAAGTACACTTACAGAACTTGAAGAGAGACTTGAGTCTCTACGAATTGCATTTGCACAAATCAGACCATGGGGCTATAAACGACCCCAAATGGGCTTAATAGGATCAATTATTAATGTGCCTGTCCAACTAGATGTTGTACAAAAAGCCTTGCCACAATTCATTAGCGATATAATGACAATTGTTGTAGCTCTCAAAAGACGTTTGCAATATAAGAATGCATACCAGACAGGTAAAGTGTGTGTGCATGTTGTCATGAAAGCATTAAAAGAATTATGTTCCAGGGCCCTGTACAAAGCACAAAACATCTGTATAAATGATAACTGGAACAATGTTCTTGGAGAAGGGGATGACAAATCTGCACAGAATTTCGAAACTGCTAGTGAATTTGATACAAGCGATGAATCGGAGAATGAAAGACCCACTGAAACATTGATACATGGATTCATTGACTCACAACGCATTTGTGACTTGAAAGACAAGATTGTTGAAATTGCACTTGCTGAAGGGAAACGTCCACTTGGAATATTCAAGGACAAATTTGCTGAGGAAATGAACTTCCCAACACTGTTTTATGGAGATCCACGTCCCAGTGACATTATGGAAGGATTCATATACCAAAAAAGAGTTCGATGGGAACTGCTACATTCGAGCGGTGACTTCTCCTGTCACATAACAAATTTGTTTTTCAAAACAATGCACATAATAATTGAGCAAGTGCTCTCTTGCACGTGGGTGTGAATAAGAAAAGGCTAGCTACAAGAAAGAAAGTCATTGGCCAAAGATGTCAAGTACAAAGCAAACCTAGAAAAAATCCTAAAATTTGATATTGGATACATAGATTTCAAAAACATTTGCATCTCTCCTGACTATTTGCAACAAAACAAGAAAACTATTTTTGCAATTATCCAACAATTGGGACTCTCAACACTTTTTATCACATTTACAAGTGTAGAGCATCGTTGGGATCCGTTGGTGGCTACAATGTCTGCATTGTATAGGAACAAGAAAATGAAAAAACAAACTGATACATTGGAAAATGATGAAATTGACTAACTCATAATAAAAGACCCAGTGACATGTACTCGCTAATATAGGCATAGAATACATGCTTTGAGGCAATTGATATGCCACGATGAAACGTTCTTCGGAAAAATATCGGACTACTATTTTGTGACTGAGTTATAGAATAGAGGGAGTGAGCATGACCACACATTGTTGTGGATATAGGGTGCACCAGTCTATGGAAATGAAAACAACTCGAAGATTGAGAAGTTTGTGGACAAATACATAACATGCAACACAGATCATTTGGATCCAGAACTTGCCAAAGTTCATAGATATTATCATACAAGAAGCTGTAAAAAACGAAAAAAATTCACATTGCAGATACAACTTCCCTATGCCGCCAATGAGAACAACAAGAATCATAGAGCCAATTAGTTTATAGGACAATGTTCTCATTGGGAAATCTAAATCCTTGTTCGCATTTCTAGAACAACGAGACTTTGATGAGTTAATGAGCTTCGACAACTTCTTGATAGAGCTAAATCTAACAAAAGATGAGTACATCCAAGCCCTACAATCTACACTTAAACAACCAACAATTTTCCTTAAACGAAAACTTTCCCATATTTGGAACAACAATTTCTCCTAGGACATGCCAGTTATGTGGAATGCAAATAAAGATGCATAGTATGTCCTTAATGCATATGTTGCAACATCATATTGTACCTCGTAAATGACAAAGGTTGAAAAATCTATGACAACTGCATTCAGAAGAATACACAAAGAACATGAAATAAGTCATATTGATGCTATGCAAATGATATGTACGCTTGGAAATACATTACTTAATCTTCAACAAATGTTTGCTCAACAAGCAGTCCACATGGCACTTTCCCTGCCCCTCAACTGTAGTTCAAGGAAATGTGTCTTCATAAACACATCTCTACTTGAGAAACACACATTTGTGCTTAAACCATTGTCTTTGCTAGAACAAGAGCCTAATAATTTAGAGGACATACTATGCCGCTCTATTATTGATTATTACCTCCAGCATCCATCTCCTATTAAGCATATCTTCTTAGCAGATTTCGTATCGCATTACAAAAAAAATGGTGCACCCATATCAAAAAGAAAAAAACCCTCTGTAATACACTTTGTCAAATACAAAAAACATACTGACTATGAAAACTATTGTAGATAAAAACTACTATTGTACGTTCCATTTGATCAAAATGAAAACACATTAAAACATAACTTCCCTACATGGGAATCTGCGTATATTTCTTATGAGACTACAATACAAACCAATGAATCTATATTTACATACAATGTTAATCCAACATGGGGTGATTTAGAAAGTGCAGTTCATGAACTAGAAAACCCTGACAATGTTGATGAGACATTCACAAACTGTAAAACAACTAGAACTCTTTGTGAGTCCTATGACTTGCAAGCAGATTTGCCTCGTCCTCGAGCAACCGACATTGAAAAACGTATCAATCTTGGCTTTCAAGTCACAAAACATCCTTTATTTATTGAAAATAAAGAATACTACAGAGTCAGATGTCAGTTGAATTGAGAGGAACAAGCAATTCTAAAGGACATTGCAATTAAAAAACGCTTGAACATGCACACTCCTGTGCACTTGTTCCTTACAGGTGGGGCAGGAACAAGCAATACATTCACAACGAAAGCACTATTTCAAATGATTATATGAATCTATGATTCAAACAATTCCTCTGACCCTATGAAACCAAATGGGATAATAGTTGCATACACAGGAAAAGATGCATACAATGCAGGTGGAACAACAATCCACTCTGCATTTTTTATACCTTTTAACAAGTAACAATTTCTTCCACTAAGCAAGGAAATGTTAGATACCTTGTCTAAGCTTTATGATGAACTACAACTTGTCTTCGTAGATGAGGCATATTTGATTGGAAGTCACTTCTTGTATTCCATTGACAGCCGAATAAGAAACATAAAACATGTGCACACCAAATACTTTTGGAACATTGACATGATATTTTGTGGGGATGTTTACCAGGCGCAACCCATCCAATATTCTTTGATATTTGAAATATTTGAACAACCTATGGTCAATATGCAAACAATGACGCATGACTTCTAGAAAGACAATATAAAATGATTTGAATTACATACTACAATGCGTCAGACAGATGAAACATTTATTGCAATTCTGAATAGAATGCAGACAAACAACCAAACACATGATGACTTAAGATATATCAATATAAGGTGCATGTGATCTGTACCAACAAACCCAACATTCCCTTAACTGTTATACATGAATAGGGATGTTGCAATGCATAACAGGTACATGCTATCGCTCATGCCTGGCGATGATATCATCATCAATTCAATTGACCTCGAAGAAGACAACCATGGAAATGTACCACGTCATGAACATACAACCACTTTGCCTTTGCAACTTGTCCTGGAATTAGACATGCTAGTTGAAATATATGCTTGCAACTATGATTCACAGGATGGCTTGGTAAATGGTGCAGATGGAATACTCAAAGCTTATACCAAAACAGAAAAAGTTGATGTCCTCTAGATTAAGTTCCATGAGCCGCATATAGGCCACTGACAAGCAAACAAGTTGGCTTATCTATATAATTCAAACATTGTGCGTGATTGGACACCTATCTTATGAATATCAAGACCAGTATGGACATCAACAAAGACAGGTCGACTGAATTTTCAAAAATAGTTTCCAATTAAACTTACATGTGCACGTACAATCCACAGATCACAAGGGCTAACACTTGATAGTGTTGCATTTGACCCATGCTGGAATTCAAATACATGGACTTGTATACACAACACTGTCCCGTGTCAAAAGTATAGACTCCTTGTATTTACTAAGCGCTCTTACAAAAGACAACTTCAAAGTCAAACACAAAGTTGATATTGAGATGCAACGCCTTAGGAATAGCGCAAAGTGGCATCTACAATATGATTACTAATCCATACAAACAAACTCAGATGTATCAATTCTCTCACTTAACATGCACAACCTACATGCACATATGGATGATATACTCAATGACTATGACACAATGCAATCCGATATTCTGTTCTTGCAGAAAACATACATGACATTATCCATACATGCAAAACAAGCAATTTCCAAATCACAATTGCATATCAAGTTACATTACACATGGGGTGATGATATTTAGTGAAAAAACATGTAACAATTTTGGAGCATAAGCATTTCGAAGAAAACAATGTTGAGATGGTGCTCGCAAAAGTGATTTTCCAGGGATCAGAAATTGCAATACAAAATATCTATGCTGCTCCGCATGCAACATTCTCCAACATACTAAATGTTCTTTCAAATGCATTAGAGCATTTGCATCTAAACAAAACCATTGTAATTGTAGGAGATTTCAATATTGACATGCTACAAAATAATGCCAGAACAAAAGAATTGGAAAACTACATATGCAGATACAATCTCCGCTTTCTTTTGGATAAGATTAACCATGTACAAAACACACTTATTGACCATGTATGGTCGAATGTGCCCATTTCCCAATACAACCTCTTTATCTTAGACACATATTGGTCTGATCACGATACAATTAGTATTGCACTTGAATTATGAAATATACATCAAACATATTGCAAAATCATATTTCTATGTCTCAAAGCATATATGTCTAGCTTGTTGCACAAAACCAAGTTATTCAACTTCTTAGTTTTTTCTGGATTGTAATTGATTTTGGATACAAAAAAAATTTCCACAATTTTTTTTTATATATACACATACATGGATGAAGAAAAAACAACAACACATGCTTCTAACACTATCTGTTATTCTATTCCTTTTATTCTAGTTTATTTACTGTATGTACATATTCCTTGTTTTTTCCTTACATATCAACTTATGTTCATG
>SNQJ01S0007082.1:97311-114214 GCA_010110895.2 Picea sitchensis
AAAATAATAAATTCTACATATGAATATAGTTAAGCAGAAATAATAACAAAATGCATGCAACAATAACAATTCATATATAGTATTTAACAACAAAGATTCCATGACAAAAAACTCAAAATCACACACACACACAATAATTGAAATAAGCACATGAATCACACTTATCTAAGGAAATAAACACCAACTGTATGCATACCTTCCATGTTCTTCCTAGCCTTAGAACACACTGCTCATAACTCTCAGTAGTGGTTCACCCTCGAGTTGGGACTAAATTCCACCTAGGTAAAGGGTTTCTAACTAGGCTAAGGTCTCTTTAACAACATACAAACTCAGACACATGTGCCAACTCAAACTAACAACCTACAATCTCTCATTCCCCACATGCATGTCCTACCCCAAGAAGTGTGCCCCTTCTCTGCTCAACATTCCTTCGGCTACCCCACTTCCCTTCCGAGAATTCAACAACAGGACGAACATGAAGTCTCAAAGCCATGTAACTGCAATTTGGCACCTTGGGAAATCAATTCCCAGTAGTTCTCTCACCCGGAGAGAATGCTCATAGGCCTGGCAACCTGCTTCTTCAATCCTACCGGCCTGACAACCCACTTCTTCAATTCAACTTCCAAGCTAACCAATATAGGTCCAAATTCCCATTGCAGTCCAGTACTGTTGGGTACGATTCATATCTACCTCCGTGCAAGAATAATCTCCCCTTTGCACTATATCCCCATATATATATATATATACTTGTGTCCTTTAAGACACATAGCACCCAAGGGAATCCCTTGTCCCTTCTTTAGAAACTTAGGATATATTCATATATGTTACTTTAGTTTTAAAGAATATACTAATATAATATTGCATTGGGATTAAGCCCCCCTAGCTTATCCCCTTCCTAGAATCTTAGCCCCCTTTCCCTTTCTAGTGGAGTTTAGCCCCCCATACTCATTTGTGGTCGGTCTGCAGCAGTGATGTGCTTTATTAATGATATGAGTGTTTACATATTATAATAATAGGCTCACTGGCCTTTAGCATCCAGGCTCTCCGGCCTAATAATCACATAAGCCTTCTGGCCTATAATAACCTGGCTCACCAGCCTATAAAACATTTCTACATTTACAACAGGGGATCGACTTGGGTACTACAACACATGCACTTCTGGCCCAAAATATCCTATCTCACCGGCCTATATGTTCATTTACATTTGTATGTACATTTGGGGTTCGGCTTAGGGGTAATACATTCCCGTCCCCCTTATTTATGCATTGTCCTCAATGCATCACATACACATATATAATTAAAACTTTAATAGTTTTGAAAAATATGCGAGTACTCTGTCCTCATAGTGTCTTCATGCTCCCAAGTTGCATCCTCAGGATCGTACCAAGTCCATTGGAACTTTACTAGCCATACAACTCGATTCCAGAGCTGCTTGATCTTCCGGTCCAATATGCATAGTAGATGCACTTGAAAGTCGCCTTATTGCTCCACCTAAATTACATTCCAATCAATAACATGATTAACATCAAATACATACTTTTTAAGCAATGAAACATGGAATACATTATGAATACACATTGATGCGGATAAGGAAAGCATGTATGCTACATGCCCAATCCTTTCCAGGATTTCAAATGGCCCACAATAATGAGTTGCTAGCTTTGAACAATTTCCCAACCTTAGAGAACTTCTCTTGGCCTTTACTTTTAAAAACACATGGTCACCCACGTTAAATTCGTTGTGGGTTCTTCCCTTATCAACATATCTTTTCTGTCGGTCTTGGGAAGCCTTTAAATTATGTTTTATTTTAATCATCTACTCTTCCATTTCCCTGAGTAGTTTCGGCCCAACCATTATTCTATTAGCGGGGTTGTCCCAACTTACTGGTGTGTTGCACTTTCTTTCATACAAAGCTTCAAATGAGCTCATCTTTAGGGATGCTTGATACCCATTGTTATCAGCGAATTCCACCAAATGAAAGTAATCTTCCCATTTGGATGGTTTATCCATCACATACATCCTCAACATATCTTCAATCATTTGATTCACTCTCTCTATTTTTCGATCCGATTCTGGGTGATAGGTTGTGCTAAAGTTCAGATTGGTCCCAAATCCTTTGAATAGTCTTTTCCAAAAATTTGATGTAAATTTTGAATCTCTGTCAGGCACAATTGTTTTGGATATACCATGCAGTCTATCAATTTCCCTCATATATAAATATTAGCAATGTTGATTGCATAGTGAGTGAGATTTATTGGAATAAAGTGGGTGGCTTTAGTAAGCTTGTCCACCATGACCATGATGAATTCATGTTGCTTGGTTGTTCTGGGTAGCTTGGTGATGAAATACATTGTTACAACTTCCCATTTTCACTCATTGTAGTAGACCAGTTGGGTGTATGTGCTCAACCTTGACTTTTTGACATTCTAAACACTTGGAAATAAAATTCGCAACATCTTTCTTCATCCCGACCATTAATATTGGCTCTTGACAATTGCAATAGTTTTCTGGCAACCCAGGTGTCCAACATAATGCACATTATGCATTTCTTTTAAATCAGATTTTTCAATTCCTGAGAATATGACACATAAATTCTACCCCTATACATGAGAATGTCACCCTTTTCTAGCTTGTATTCTTCACTTTTCTCTTGCAAAATACCTTGTTGTAATTTTGTCCTTATTTCCATGCACTGCGAATATGATTTTGCAGCCTCTAAAATTTTATCTTTCAAATCTTATTGGTACATGCTAATGGTTGTAGCATGCATCTCATGCACCCTTCTGTTGAGTGCATCAACCACCTTGTTCTCTTTTCCCTTGATATGCTTTATATCAAAGTCGTATTCAGTGAGAAATTCTAACCACTTGCTTTTCCTGGCATTTAGAGTTGGTTTTCCAAATAAATATTTCAGACCATTATGGTATGTTCTCAACTCAAATATTTTCCCCATGAGGTAGTGCCTCCACATACGCAAGGCACGCACTATAGCTGCCAATTCCAAATCATGAGTAGCATAATGCCTTTCATGCTCCTTTAATTTCCTTGATTCACAACACACCACATACCCATTCTGACTAAGAATTCCCCCAAGCCATTCTTTACAAGCATTAGTACATATAATGAAGTCTTCATTTGGATCAACAATCCTTAGTATTAGAACACTTGTTAATAAATGATTCAAGTGCTAGAAACTCCTTTCACAAGCCAATGTCCACTCAAACTTCACACCTTTTGCCTTCATGCTCCTTTAATTTCATTGATTCATAACACACCAACACTCCATTCTGACTCAAGAATTCCCCAAGCCATTCTTACAAGCATTAGTACATACATAATGAAGTCTTCTATTTGATCAACAACTTTAGTATTAGAACACTTACACAATGATTCAAGTGCTAGAAACTCCTTTCACAAGTTAAATGTCCACTCACAAATTCACACACCTTTATTTTGCAAGGAAGTATTTGGAAATCTTTGAGAATCCTTCAATAAATCCCCTATAGTATCCTACAAGGCCCATGAATGACCTTACCTTCTAGACATTCCTTGGTGTTGGTCACCCCTCAATGGCCTCTATATTTCTAGATCCATTGTTATCCTTCTCCTCAAAATGATATATCCAAATAATGAATTTGCTTCTGTCAGAACGAAGCACTTGTCAATTTGCATACAACTCATGTTCTCAATGCTCACACTGTACTCAAGTGATGTGCATGATCTTCTTCAGACTTAGAACATATAAAAATGTCATCCAAGAAGACAATGAGAAACTTATCTAAGTAATCCCTGAAAATGCCATTCATTAAACACATGAAGATAGTTGGTGCATTTGATAAACCAAAAGGTACCACTGTGAACTCATAATGGCCATACCTTGTTTTGAAGGAAGTCTTGTTGATGTCTTCTTCTATAATTCTTACCCGATGATAGTCTGACCTGAGATCAATCTTGGAGAATGTTTTTGCATATTTAAGTTGATCAAAGATGTCATCTATCCTTGGCAAAGGGTACTTGTTCTTCACAATTACCTTGTTCAATTGCCTGAAGTCAATGAAAAGTCTCAATGTTCCATATTTTTTCTTCACAAATAATACTGGGGCGCCCCAAGGTGACACACTTAGGCATGTATACCCCTTCTTCATAAGCTCTTCAAGTTGCATTTGTAATTCCTTCAGTTCTAGTGAACTCATCCTGTAAGGGGTCTTAGATACTTGAGCTGCTCCAGGCATTAGATTGATGGAGAAGTCAATCTCTCTCTTGGGTGGAAATATTGGTATTTCCTTATATAAAATTTCAAACTCTTTTAGAACTGCATAATCTTCAAAGTTTGACACATTCTCTTTAGGTGTCTCTTCCATATGTGCTGCAAATATTTGACACCCTTTCCTGTAACTCTTCTTCAACTGGAAGGATGAAATTTCTCTGACAACTACTTCCCTGGGAATTCCCTATACTATTCTTAAATTCCCTTTCTCATCCAAGCAAGTAAATGCCTTATTATAACAGTCTAGGACAACATGATGTTGTTCCCACCAATCCATACCAATTAGGAAGTCATGGGAACCTAAAGGTATGATGTTCAAATCTGCCTTGGTGCTCAATCCATTCATGTCCATTAGACATGCCTTAACCATCGCATTAAATTTTCTTTTAGCTCCTATAGCCAGCCGCACCAACCAAGGTGTTCCATGCTTGCTTTTTAGCAAATGAAATCTTTCCACCATATTAGGATCTGGATAACTATGACTAGCTCCTGAATCAATTAAAATAGCAATGGTTTGGTTGTTGATTTTACCTTCCACTTCAATCATGTGTGACTGAAACTCAACTTGCTTGTTATCCAAGGCTGCGTAGATCCAAGGTACATTTCTTCCCATGTCCTCCAATTTATCAACTTGATGTACATTGTGAACAATCCTCACTTTTTCACCTCTATGAGGGCAATCTCGGTACATATGATCTCCCTTACAACCCCAACATTGGATAGGTGGTTGCCTTGGTCTTTGCCCCAATATTTCGGTCATTCTGGGTTCTTTATAAGCAAGTTGTCCTTGAGATTTATTTCTGAAGAAGGGTGGCTTGGTTCCCTTCTTCCTCTTTTCCATCTTGCATTTCTTCTTATCTTCCCAAGATTTCTAGTAAATTGCTCATCCTTTATGTTGATCATAAAGTGATTTGGCCCTTCTTATAGTTTACTCTAGTGTTTTGGGATCATCATACTATATCATATCACTGATAATTGATGGTAGCCCACTCAAATACCTTTGAATATTAAATTTCTCATCCCTGATGAAATAAACTACTTCAACAACTCTAAAAACCTCCTTTCATATTCATCAATGGTCATATTCCCAAGCTTGAGTTCAAAGAAATCCTTCAATTTCTTATCATAGTATCACTTAGTCAAGTATTTCTTTTGGAAATACCTCTCGAATTCCCTCAAAGTGACCTTCTTTTCATCAATGTGTTGTACCTACACAAATTGATCCCACCACATTGACACTTTTCCTTTGAGATTATAGATGACAATTCTTCCTTCTGCTTATGAAGAGTAATTATGCAATTGAAAATACTTCCTCAGGCCTAACAACCATGTCTCTGCATCCTCATCCTTCTTGTGATCACCATCTAATGTAGGAGGATTAATTTTGTTCATTCCCCCCTGTAGCTCATCCACCCCAGACCTTTTCTTATGCTTCCTGATAGGGGATGGACTTGAACTTCTGTGTGCTCTCTTAGTTGGATTCCTTGGGGAATGATGGTGATTCCTGCCAACACTTCTTATTATTCTCCTCTCATCATGAGACCTGTGACTCCCTGATCTACTTGACTTAGTCTCCTTACCCTTCTTTTTCTCTATTCTGTCCAAGCTCTGCATTAACTTGACATTGAAGTCTTCCTGCTGCTCCTTGGATTTCATAAGCCTCTCATTATCAAATTTATAACTCTGGACATCCTTTTGCAAAATTTTATAGTCTCTACTAAGTTCATGCTTTCTTCCTTACCTTCTCCATGTCCATTTGAATTTGTACCTTCATTACCCATATTAACATACATCCCTTTGATCCCATCTTCATGGTTGTAAACCCCCTGTGCATCTTCCATGCTTTTGAACTTTGTGGTGATCCTGTTATGATATGAATGTTGTTAACTCTGCAAAATGTGTAGTCAACAAAATTTATTAGGCTAAAATAATTTATTAGGCTAAGATCCATGAAATTATGTACAATTTTGTTCCAATAATTCATCATAATTCTTTTTTTCATGAGTCTGCCCAAAAAGTCTCAACACTTAGATTATTTTCATCTATGCAGACTCACAGACTCATGAAGGAATAACTCTTTCTTTCACAAGTTCATCCGAAGAGTCCCCATACTTAACCATTTTCATCTTTGCGAACTCATGAACTCACGAACTCATGAAGGCATAACTTTTCCTTTCGTAAGTATGTCCAAAGAGTCTCCATACTTAACCATTTTCATGTTTGCAGACTCGCGGAATCATGAAAGAATAATTCCAACTCTTAGATTATTTTCATCTATATGGACTCACAAACTCGCGAACTCATGGAAGCATAACTCTACCTTTCATAAGTTCATCCAGAGAGTCTCCATACTTAACCATTTTCATCTTTTCGGACTCGCGGACTCATGAAAGAATAATTCAAACACTTAGATTATTTTCATCTATGCAGACTCATAGATTTGTGGAAGCATAACTCTCCCTTTCATAACTCCATCCAAAGAGTCTCCATACTTAACCATTTTCATCTTTTCGGACTCGCGGACTCATGAAAGCATAATTCTAACACTTATATTATTTTAATCTATGTAGACTCATGGAAGCATAACTCTCTCTTTCATAAGTTCATCCAAAGAGTCTCCATACTTAACCATTTTCATCTTTTTGGACTCGTAAAGTGACAGACTCCTAGACTCATGGAATCACGAAAGAATAATTCCAACACTTAGATTATTTTCATCTATGCGGAATCACAGACTCACAACCTCGTAGACTCATGGAAGAATAACTCTCCCTTTCATAAGTCCATCCAAAAAGTCTCCATACTTAACCATTTTCATCTTTTTGGTCTTGTGGACTCATAGACTCGCAGAATCATGGATTCACGAAAGCATAATTCCAACACTTAGATTATTTTCATCTATGTAGACTCACAGACTCATGGAAGCATAACTCTCCCTTTTATAATTTTGTTTAAAGAGTCTCCATACTTAACCATTTTCATATTCTGTTTAAAGAGTCTCCATACTTAACCATTTTCATATTCTTGCCTAAAGAGTTCCATAATTAACCATTTTCATATTTTCGCATCATGACTACCTGACTTCATAGACTCAAGGACTCATGGAGGCAATTCCAACACTTAGATTATTTCATCTATGCAGACTCACATGACTCACGGATTGTGAAATCATGGAAGCATAACTCTCTCCTCATAAGTCTGTCCAAAGAGTCTCCATACTTAACCATTTCTACCTCCTTGCCTCCATGTACCTACCACCATGGCGACACGCCACCGCCGCCACATCAACTCCACATGGCCCCCACATCATGCTTGATCCATTTATGAGAAAAAACTAAATGAATACAGATTATTAAAAATGCTTAACACAAAATACCATAGATTTAGTCAAACCTGTTTTATTCAATAAGGAAATAAAAAACTCATCAGAAATGCAATGGAAAATAAGCTTGCTAGAATGGTATCGGCTTATTCATGAGAAGATATGTGACCACTATGCTCATTCACAAGAAGATGATTAAGCAATGGGAGGCTCTAAGGGCCTTTTTACAATAATCATGAATTCCAAACCCTAGACATCCAAAAACCTAACCCTAAGAGATGAGGCCAAGTCACATGGGCCCCGCTAGTGTTAGTACATCAACTTCCTAGGTCGTAACTTTGGCATACCATTTCGGCTTATATGCACGATATTCGTTGGGAAGGTATATCCAAGGAATACACATTCGCTAGATTTTGAATCCATCTACAAATTGAATGTATGATCCCTAAAACATTGTTTAGGGTCTCAAACAACCCGGTGAAGTCGGGGACCCAAAACTAGGAAAAACTACCAAATGAACTAGTTGGATTAGGTGGGAGGCCACCAAAATCCATATATGGATCAATCATCCTCCTAGGGGAAGCAATGGTCTCCATTACATTGAATTTCCCCCATTAGATGAGGAAATTTCATCAATTTGGCCCCCGTGAGCCACTACCTCGTGTAGAGATGCCCCTCGGCTTTGACAACTCCTCGGATAAAGTTGGATTCCTTTGTTGTCGCCGCTGGACTCATGTTTTTCCACAATATGATCACCGGATGCATAAGTTGCATGCAATCATGATTGAGATATTTTGGTGTCAACTGTTCTACTACCTTTGAGGTGTCCAATAATGGTGGGAAATATGGCCGAAGGAGAGCCATGTTGAACATTGGGTGTAGGCCAAGGAAAGGGGGAATGTTGAGTTCAAAAGCATTGTCACCCACAACTTTTGTGATGGTATAAGGTCCATAATGGAGTGGGCAAAGCTTCCGATGGGGCCCTGTAAGGCGTTCTTTCTACAAGTGCAACCAAAATTTATCTTCCACTTGAAACTTATGTGGCACCCGATGTTGATCATAGCACTACTTGTACTTGGCATTAGATTTATGTAAAATATCTTTAACCTATTGGCATATGTGCTAGATCCGCTCAATGAACAAGGTGGATTTTCCAGCTTCCGTTGGAGTAGGGGATGAGTTGACCGAGGTGGATGCAAGGGGTAGTGCAACATCCATGGGACCCAATGGTTGGAATCCCAACCCCACCTGAAAGGGGTTGTGGTTGGTTGGGCTATGTAGGGCTCGATTGTATCTATTCTAAACATAGGGAAGACTCCCATTCCATGTGCAGGGGTACTTGGAATTGTACATGTGCAGGATATGTATGATCATCCGATTGAAGACTTCAGTTTGTCCATCTGTCTGGGAGTGGAAAGTAGTGGATTTGGTGAGTCGAACGAAATGAATACATATTATTAAAGATTCTTAACATAGAATAACAGAGATATAGTAAAACCGATTTTTATTCAATAAGAAAATAAGCTGAAACTGTAAAATGTAGTGGAAAATAAGCTTTCTAGAATGGTGGTGACTTATCTCTGAGAAGAGATGTGACGGCTGCGCTCATTCGCAAGAAGATGATTACGATGAGGCTCTGAGGGACTTTATACAATAATCATGAATGCCCAAACCGTAGACATCCAAAAACCTAACCCTAGGAGATGAAGCACCAAAAGTGACGTGGGCCCTATTGGGGTAAGTCAGTATATCAGCTTCTCGGGGTCATAAATTTTGCATACGATCGCCATTTTAGGCGCATGATAGCCCATTGGAAAGGTATATATGAGGAATTCACATTTTTTTCGTCAGAATCTAACTCTATTTGTAGTTTGACTATGGTGAGCCCTAAAAATGATTTTTAGGGCCTCAAAACGGTCCTAGAAGTCATGGACTCGAAAACTAGGAAAAAAATGCCAAACTGGAAAAATTCCAAAATGAACTAGTTGGAATAGGTGGGAGGCCACCGACATCCATCTGGATCAATGTTGACGTCAACGTACAGAAAAATACCGATTTTTTTTCCAAAAATTCCATAAATGCTCAAATTCACCCAAAAAAAATAAAATTCCTTCTTGGGCTGTCATTAGAGCTTTGTGACTAAGATCAATACAACCCAAATCAAACTCTGTACATAAATATTTGTTCTCTACTTTTCAAATTTGACTCTTTCACTTTGAATTTGCCATTATTTCGCTGTAGGAAATTGGGGCTTTTGCCCAATTTCATCTAATTTCACCATGGTCGCTTTACAACCATTAAATTTATTCAATTGCACTCCTCTAAACACAAATTCAACCTCTAGATCCACCAATTACTTGTGTGCACAATCAATTGACATTTCTGGCATGAATGTTTCTTCAATTCCTTCATGAATTGGGAAACTTATTTAACCAATTTCACTCAGTTAGTCAGAGTCTTATGTTGACTTCAAATTCGACCAATGACATGTCTGAATTTGCTTAGACAAAGATTAAAATCAAGAAAAACTCATCCTTGGACCAAACTTCCCAACTTCCCCATAAATTTTCCCAACAAAAATTGGGGCTTCAACCCAATTTCACCACGAAAACACCGTAAACATTTTTTCAAACAATTTGCAAATGAACTCTTCCTGACATTATGTTCAAACAATTCGCTTGCAAACTATGTAATTTCACTTCTATGCTTTGTTAAATGACCCATGCAGGCTCAGTGTTGAAAGTTGGGGCTCTGATACCAATTTGTAACGTACCTAGCCACTGAGGCTGGGCCACATCACACAAAATTCTTTCATTATCAGCTCTCATACCAATTTGTAACCTTCCCATTATCAACAACTCAACAAAATTTCTCTTGTAACGTTCCCAACCCCGAGCTGGCCACGCCACACAGGATTACAATTTTGATACCATTAAATTAAATATTAAATTCTTCATATGAACAGAGTTAAGCGAAAATAATAACAACATGCATGCAACGATAACAATTCATACATAGAATTTAACAATAGAGATTCCATGACATAAAACTCATAATCACACACAGTAATTGAAATAAGCACATGCATGACACTTATCTTAGGAAATAAACACCAACTGCATGCAAACCTTCCATGTTCCTCCCAGCCTTGGAACACACTGCTCATAACTCTCAGTAGTGGTTCACCCCCGAGTTGGGACTAAATTCTACCTGGGTAAAGGGTTTCTATCCAGGCTAAGGTCTCTTTAACAACACACAAACTCAAACATAGGTTCCAACTCAAACTAACAACCTACAGTCTCGCATTCCCCACATGCCTATCCCACCCCAGGAAGTGTGCCCCTTCTTTGCTCAATAGTCCTTCGGCTGCCCCACTTCCCTTTTGAGACTTCAACAACAAGTCAGACAGGAAGTCTCAAAGCCTTGTAACTGTAGTTTGGAACCTTGGGAAATCAATTCCCAATAGTTCTCACCTAGAGAGAATGTATATATATATATATATATATATACTTGTGTCCTTTAAGACACATGGCACCCAAGGGACTCCCTTGTCCCTTCTTTAGAAACTTAGGATATATTCATATCCATTACTTTAGTTTTAAGGGAATACTAATATAATATTCCATCAGGATTAAGCCCCCTAGCTTAGCCCCTTCCTATAATCTTAGCCCCCTTTCCCTTTCTAGTGGATTTTAGCCCCCATACTCATTTGTGGTCGGTTTGCAACAATGATGTGCTTTATTAATGATATGAGTGTTTACATATTACAATAATAGGCTGACTGGCCTTTAGCATCTAGGCTCTCCAACCTAATAATCACATAAGCCTTCTGGCCTAAAATAACCTGACTCACCAGCTTATAAAACATTTCTACATTTACAACTGGGGATCGACTTGGGTATTACAACACATCCACTTCTGGCCCAAAATATCTTGGCTCACTGGCCTATATGTTCATTTACATTTATATGTACAGTTGGGGTTCGACCTAGGGGTATTACACTTGTGTTCTTATATGGACTCCAAACGTCACCTTCTCAAATCGTCGCACCCTTTGGGTGTATCACGTCCCTTCGTAGACTAGCACACCCAAGTGAACTAACACGCCCCTTTGCGGATTGACGTGCCTGTGTGGTCATCAACATTTGCATCCTTTGGAACTGACATGCCCCAACCTCTTAGTCAGCCCATGCTCCACCTCATTCTTGAGCAAGCACATTGGTGTGTTCAATCACCCAAGGTGACCACTTGCCCAACTAGTGTGACTCTTGGGTACCAGAGCAACCCCAAAATTTATCTCCTGGAGAACTTAGGCGAGGGTTCTCTCACCCTTCTAGCCGAGGACCTTACAGGATCTAATTTGGGTATATGCAGTGCAATATAAGAGGAAGTGTTTTTCATCTTCTACCCTCTTAGTGTCACAAATATGGTATATTCTTTTATTCCACGGTGTTTTGGGAATTGTCCAATGCCTTGTTTCACTATGTAGCTTGTAAGAGTTTGTTATTATTTTAGCAATGTTGATTTTTTTCTCTGCACTTCTCAAAACCGAGAGGTACATTTGGTCTTCTAAATTAGGGTTGACCATATCCTTGTAGTATCTTAATTTCTTTTTACCCTCTAATTCTTTATCACACCACATATTCTCCTTAAATTTAGAAGCGATAATATTTGTAAAATTATCGGTTCGCCATGATGATTTCTTCTTGTATTATGCAATCATTTAGCCAATATTTAAAATCTTTATACCATTCTTGCTTGAGATGATGATAATTTTGACTAAAATTTAAAGCAATTTTGAGAAACCTTTTATTATCCATATTAATTTATTATATATAAGAAATCAGACTTTAAAAATTATAAAATTCATATACTCAACAACTTTAAATATCACCACTTAAAATATAATTTTAATACATCCATTCATAATTTACATACATCAATATTTACATATTATTTTAAGCATAATAATTTAAACATCATATTGTTTTAAGCATAATAATTGAAAATTTACATAAATGTCTATACATATTGTTTTGAGCATAATAATTGAATGATTCATAAGAGGTGCTCACAATTTTCTCCCTTTTCATTGCTAAAACAATGAAAATAAAGTCAAAGTTGAGATTAGTATCACACTTAACTCATATGTAATTCATTTTAAAAATATTTTATTTTGATAGTATAATAATATTGAGATCTAAAATTTAATTTATAAATGATATTGTTTATTTAAATATTAAAATGAAATAGTAAGAAATATATATTATTATTTTTAACTAAGTAAAAGATTTTCTATTTATATAATGATAGTATGTACATGCATATCCATTTAGTTATAACAACAATCGATTGTTTATCAAAACATAAATTCATTTTAAAAATATTTTATTTTGATAGTATAATAATATTGAGATTTAAAATTTAATTTATAAATGATATTGTTTATTTAAATATTAAAATGAAATAGTAAGAAATATATATTATTATTTTTAAGTAAGTAAACGATTTTCTATTTATATAATGATAGTATGTACATGCATATCCATTTAATTATAACAACAATCGATTGTTTATCAAAACATAAACCAAAGTTTGTTGGCCTATTCAAAGTGAAATCATGCTAGTTACCAAAAAAAACTAGGATTGTCATACTTATGTTTATAGTAAATGTCTAGCTAATCTAAAACAATATCTTCAAAACTACAATAGAAACTAAGAAAAACTAATAAACCCAGACTAAAAAGACTTATAACTAGTAAAAGATCGTCATTCATCAAGCACATGAACCTAGGGAGTCCCAATGGGCTAAGCATCAACAAATTGCAATAGTATCAGTGGGAGCTTGGATCTTGAAGGAGCATCCTTGCCTTTGACAACCTGGAAGACCTCGACATGCTTCTTCATGAGCTATGAAACCATTGTGATCAACATACTAGACTGACGTTCTAGGGCCTCCATCCAATGTTGCAGATTTTGAAGCTCTTGCTCCTGTGGTGTCTTACCCTATGCCACCGTTGCCTTTACATGCCAATATAACTCCATCATGTGATAAAATTTTGTGTCTCTGTTTTTGGTGCAACCTAGGTTGGGATAATGTCCCTTATTGGTCCATCGTCTACCTCATCCCTAGTTTAAGCTCACATGGCTCTTACCTCAGCTTCCAATGTTTGCATTGCCTCTTTATCAGTTGGGCCGACCTCGAATTGATAGTCCATGGCCACCTCCTTAGTAGTCAGGACAACCCGAGTTATCTTCACCGGTGTCGACTTCACTTTGTGATTTCTGGGCGCCATGGAACACCAATCAAATCCCCACTGAGAATCCTAGCTTAAAATAAACTGAATCATGAGATCCCACCACAAAAAGTTCCATGTCGCATACTCAATCAACATACTTGAGAGCCACAAAATGAAATTCAACTCGATTTGAGCTTCGTGCTTAGGATTTCTCTCACACCCAGGCATAATATATGCCAGGATGAGGCCATCTGAATCAATTGTCTCCATAAATGAATTCATCTCTAACCTCTGTTGCAGAACCAACACTTTGTACCCACCTTCATCCTCCACTAATCGACCACTGCCATGCTCAGGTAATTCCCCCCTTTTCTGACTCTGCGGAATAATGCACCTAAGGCAACCCGGTGAGGAGAGGTGATAGGAGACGACATGTGGATGAGACAACCCATGTGTGGACATAATGTATCACCTTCCTGCTAGGTGTTCTATTGTCTCGACCGACTTGGCCATATGGCACCTGATCCAAGTGAAGACATATATATTAATAATTAAAAGTAAATTTTTATTTTTAATTTAAATAAATCAATAATATATTCTATTGCATCATAAATATAAAACTATAATATCCATAAATATAATATAAATATAATAAATATATTATAAATATAATATAAATATAATAATAAATAATATATTAGATAATAAATCTAGTATAAATATAATAATGCATAATATTAAATACATAGTACAACATTTTATATTTAGATGTGGTGATTGATGAAATTCATTAATTATGTAATTAATTCTACATATTGAAAGATGTGAAGGGAACAATAACACTTCAATTCTACCAACCAATTAGAAGTGAGAAACACAAATATTTTTATTATCTCCAAAAATATATATTTATTTTCCTATGTTAAACATTACATTGCATACACAAATTTATGGTAAAAATCAAATTAATGTCACATCAAAAACAAACTCATTGCTATAGTCCCATAGCAAAGACTAATAAAATGTATAATAAAATAATTATATTAAATTAAAAATAAAGCATAAAATAAATAAATAAGATGTATGATAAGATAATTATATTAAATTACAAAGCCCTATTTAAGAAAGGAAACTCTCAGATACTATTTCAATGGATTCTTCTAATATGAAAGCATCAAAATATATAATCGATGATAGTGCTTGAGTTTCCCTTCTTATTTATAAATTTAGAGATTTATTTTTTATTATAATCATTATTAAATTTTATTTTAATAATTAATTATATTAATCAATACACTATATCAATTAATTTTATTTTTTTGAGTTTTTGAAATTATATATCTGCGGTTTTGAACATGAATAATACTTTTTTGCGGTTTTGAATGAGAATAATATTTTTTTTTTGTTTTTTACCTTTTTTACCCAGAATAATACTTCTCTGTAGTTTCTTTTTCTGTGTGGTTTTGGGAAATTATTTTTGGCTTCTTCAACACGGGTTGAGCAACTGGACATGTGAAATGAGGAAATGAAGTGAGTCACTTTTTATTTTGATTCAATTTTGATTTAAAATATATTTATAATTTATTAACTTAAAGAGATTTAAATATATTTTATTTATTTTTTATTTTAAGTTTCATAAGTAAAAGTTGATTTGAGAGATAAAGTCAATCCAAAATAATAATTGTTACATTTTTTTTTCTCTTCTTTTCAATATGAGCACTCCACCACTTATTCCAAAAACTCACCCTAGAGATCCTTTACGATTATATGGAATCAATAGAAAAAATGAGAGAAGAGAGAGATGCCAAAATTCAAATAGAGTTTGAAACATTAGAAAAAGGAGTGAAGAAAGAGACATAAAACTCCAAATAGAGCTAGAGGCAATGGTTGATTAAAAAAAATTAAAGATACCATTCAAACTCAAATAGAGGATAGATGCTTAGGGTTCAAGAGTGAATTGCAGACAATGAAGGATATGATTCAAGAAATGGAAAAACATAAACAATCAACCCAAGAAGGAGGGGCTCAAGAAAATCACAACTTGAGAGATAGGATTAAAGAGCTAGAAGAAAAACTAACCAACAATTTGACCCTCAGTAATATGGAAAACAAATTGGATATCAAACCCATCAAAGATGAAATGAATAAGCTAATAGAATTGGGCCATGAGCGTAACAAAAAAGCCTTGAACCGCATAATTTTTGGTATAAAAGAACAACAAGAGGAGGATGCACTAGCAATAGTAAAAGTATAATTAAATAATAAATCACAAATTGATACAACTTACCTCATAGAAGCAAATAGGTTAGGAAAAATAATTGATCACAAATATAGGTTGATCCATGTCAAAGTAAGTTGTAATGACCATAAATATAACATACTTAGTAAATCTCCGAGCTTAAAAGGGTCATGAATATTTATAAATGAAGACCTCATCCTAAAGACCAAGCTGAATTAAGGAAGGGGGTTCAAAAGGTAAAAGAAGCTAGGAAATAAGGAAAATGGGCAATAATTAGAGATCAAAAAGCTATTGTTAGGGATAGAGACCAGAAGGATAATAATAAATAGGAATTTGGGACACTCAGGATCCTTTTTTGGAACTGTCGTGGCTTTCCATGGTGCAAAGGTCCTATGATAAGTTAGATCCCGAGTGATATTGATATTATCTGTCTAGTTGAAACTTGGGAGCAGGAGGAGTCTAAGGTCCTTAACATAGAAGGATTTGTCTTGTGGTCGGCATGGAACAAAAAATCCCACCGTAGAGGGATAAAAAACATAGCTTGTTATATCATAAAGAACATTTCTCCTCACATTCAACTTCATAAGATTGACCCTCTCAATAAGTACATTTGGATAGAAATTTTAGACACCAATGCTAAGAAGATGTATATAGCAATTTGCTATTTTTCACCTATTAATTCTACTTTTTATAAGAAAAACAATCTAGATAACAATTGTCCCTATAATAATTTAGAACAAGATATTTATAGTTTGAAAAATGAAGGTAATATTCTCCTGCTAGGAGACTTTAATGCTAGGACTGCAACTAAACAAGCTACTCTTTTAAGTAATGAC
>SNQJ01S0007083.1:0-19829 GCA_010110895.2 Picea sitchensis
TGTTGTGTCTCTTGTGAATGTGTATTTCTCAATGATCTTGTTCTTATGTTGCTATTATCTATTGAAATGCAAAGAACTATAATAATGGCATAAACATTAACACAAAACTGCGTTAAAGGTTGGATTCTCAATCTGAAGAGGATTGGAATATGGAGGAGGAGTGTTTGTAGAGGGTTGATCAAAAACCTTTCCCTTAGTTTGATCACTTAGAGGAGTGTCATAAGTTTTTGCTCGAGTTGTTACAATAACCACCTTAAACATGTATACCTCGGAGGTGCTTGAGGAAGCATCCCCATGGTGGGAATGACCTGCATTTCCCCCTTCCGAAGGGGAAGGATTTTGTGCAACCAAATTTTGCTGTTGAACCGTGTAGGAGGAACCCTTTAGAAATTTAGCGACTACCTCACGATGAGGGTAGTATTTCATGTAGTGGTCTTCCTCACAAATCATGCAAGGAAACTTAGGCTTCCTAGTCGGTTGAGTATCAACAATCTTTGGATTATTTTTCTTGTTAGAATATTTCTTGGATTTAATCTTGTTTTTCTTCTTACCTCCTGATTGTTGAGATGATGTGGATTGGAATGAATTCACCTAGGAGGTTTAGCAGGAGCGTAAACAGTCTTGGTGTCCTAAATGGAACTAGGTTCTGGAGCACGTTTTGTTGGATCTTTCAATGGATGAGGAGTGTTAGGGATCATGTCATAAAGTTTGACGAATTGGGGATATACCAAGTCCAAATACCGTGCATGGCTGATAGCCTACTCCTCAGCAACAAAATTTCCCATAGCAACATCGTGGGGAATGGGAGGCAATAACGAATTTGTAAACCAATCCATGAGGAGTTGGAACAGAATGGGAGTTTTAATAAACCATATTCGTCGTCTCCACTCATGAATATGATCTGATATGTGAGTGGAAGAGGATTACCAGAGTGAGGTCAGAAGCTTGGTGCTGGTCTCATACCGCATGGGAAAATGAAAGTGGGTCAAGAAAACCATGGTAAGAGAATTAAAGTTGACAAATGAGTTACTCTATAGCTCAATGTACCATTTCACTATGACACCTGTAAGTTTTCTCTTAAAAATCCTAAGACATATGGAATTGTTCATCAAAGAGTTGGAATAACACCATAAATGGAAAGTCATAACATGATTGTTAGGATCTTCGCCAGGCTTTCCGTCAAATTTTGGGATGTCAGATGGTAATTTGGCAGGAATGACAAGCCAAAATGGGGCATGTTGAATGGGATCATTTGTTAAATGTGACACATAATGCATATCTAATGTAGACAAGAATGGAAGTTGTTGGTTAGCCTGTGGATACTAGCAGAAATTAAATTGCATGGGAACACCAGTAGGACTGTATCCAGGTTGTGGTGAGATGCCAAAACAAGAATGTCCTCTCATATATGGTGTTTTCCTGGGTTTTCCACCGATGTAAGGTGGTTGTCCTGATTGTACACCCACGTAAGGCATTTGTTCTATTTTTCCACCCATTGTTACGAGGAAAATATCTCTATGGCTAGGGGTAAACCACAACAGATGAAAATGACTACATAAATAAACTCTACCCTCAAGTATGCTATATAAAAAAATATGCTAGCAAGACAAGATAAAAGTCCTACCTTGTCTAGATGTTTGATGAAGTCCACCATTGAGCACTTGACCCAAATCAATATACCTGCAACTAGTCCTCAAAAACCAAGCAACGCAAGCATATGGTGATAATATATGATGTTAACACATTCAATAGCATAATCCATCAACGTTCATAAAAAATACGCCCATGGAATAATAATTCAAATATTTTCAAGATGTTAATTGGACGAGAAAATAGTATTTCAATTAAGATATAATCAACAAAAGTGAATAAGTTATAGACTTTCATGTCGACATGGTTCGAAATCGAGAAACCAAGTTCCTTCCAGCTAGGCCTCCACCACTTCAGTCCTCCACCAAAGGAAAGCTCATGCAAGAGAGACAATGAAGTTCTCAATCAGGAAGGGAAGAGCTTGGGGGTTGAACAATGTGTTCAGACTTAAAGGACAAAGGGATGCAGACTATGTGAAGTGAATAATTCCTCTAGAGTAATTTTTCTCTCAAAGTTGATTTATTTCTCTCCTTTTTCCATAGCTCGGATTTGGCCCATTTATATCCTTCAAGTGGAATTGAAGGGACGATTTAGAATGTTTCCAGTATATGGAAGGCCAAGGATCATTGATCTCATGACGTGACATGGAAACCCGACACCATTTTTCAATTTTGGGCACATTTCCCAATGTACGTGGGCTGTAGTGGTGCAACCTCTGTATACGCATGCTGTATAGTAGGAAAGGTGCACATATGTGGAAAACTTATATTTTCAGCTCTAAGATTTGTAAAAAGGGACTTCAAGTCTTCATAGGGAAATGGAAAAAGGCCTTCTGTGCAAGATTGCATGGGGTGAGGAAAATCTTTCTATAATAGATTCCCCTAATGTCTGAGGTCATAGGATTATCTACGATGGCTGAAATACATTATAAAAACCCAGAAGTGGAGTAATGGGGACCTAGCTGGAAAAACTAGTTACTCATTACAATCTGTACTGATTTTGCATACATGGTTGCCAATTTGAATTATACTGCAGATCCATGTGAAAATATACCAAAAAACTATCCATTTCCATGAATAGGAAAATACAAATGTGGTTACGTGCCAAAGGCTATCATAGTCACGAACAAGGCCTAGTAAAATCAGTCTCAAAATCAATTTGAAGATATCTGTATACAATGGAGTACAATCTGATCTCCCATGATCACTGAAGTCACACAGGTATTGATCCAATGAAAAGGTAGAAACAACTCAGGAAAGTTGCGGCTACATACTGATGTCTTCAAGTATTATACACAATATTCCAAAGGTGCAAGTCTACATTGTGTGAATAAAGGAGTTGAGTTCGAACACAATGAGACTTCGTTTGATTACTGGTCATTGAGGTATACTGTTAAAAAATGTGAGACAACCTACCGATGATGAAAGTAGGTATCAAGGAACCGAGTACATTATTACAAGTGTGAATAAAAGAGTCGGGGTTGAACACTTGAATAATCCATCTATCAAGAGACATTGATGTATTCCCAATTGTTGATGGTGAGAGAACCTACAACTAATGACTACAATCCTCTAGGTACTCATAGGACTGTAGGTCTCATTTCCAGAATAGATGAGCTGAAGTCGATGGAAGGAAACCCGCTGAAAGGAGAGAATTAATGAATCTATCATCATTCAACACGAGGTAAAAAGAAGGATCTTGATGATTTGGAGGAAATCAAATGAAGAACATGTTCATGAACCAATGACCCTGTGCGTCTTTCGCATGTGCAAAGGGCAAGTGGTACACGAAAAAGACCCTATGAATAATAGCTAATGAGGAAAACCGCTGATAAAGGTGAGGAAACTACCAATAAGGCTAATGGAATCCAAGAAACTGCAAGGATCTCAATGTGTGAATAGATGTCTTACCATTGAACACAAGGGAAACCACCCAGCGAACGACCAATGATGAAATGTCGACTGTTGAGTTCAAGGTTACCTACCAATGAGGAAAGTAGGACCATGGTGCATAATATGACTATAGCTTCATGTGATTATGAGACAAACCGAGGGTATGGATGACATGCAAAGTCAAGAGTTATGAGGAATGGCCGACACAGGTTGATAGACATCCTTTGAACAAGAGCATGTGACATATGGAAGAATCTGGAAGCATAGACTCAATGATGAAACCATGAGATGCATGAGGCATCAATCAAACTCTCCATAGGGACTGGAAGAGTAACCAGTTGGGGGAGAAAACTCTTTATAATGAGATAAGATTCCTAAGGCCATGATAAACCCAAAATTATGATGACAAGTGGACTCAATAATTTTGTGATTTGTTCAAAGGTGACATGATTGTTGCCAATATAAGATAATACTCCCTTCCCACCTGTCTTTTTTTGTTTTTTCATAGTCAAATGAATGCTATGATACAAAGGAGGAAACAAGTGTCGCAAGTAAGCAAAACTAATTCCATTAGTGGAACATACCTATTCTCAATGCAAGGATGTGCATGTGGGATATGGACACTCGGGGGAATGTTCCTTCCTGGGTATAGGGTGTCAATTTGCAAATGATATAAATGAGGCTTTGCTTGGTTGAGTATGAAAAACTGCTGAGGTAAACTGTTTATAACGCAAAGCGAGAACCGACAATAGGTTCAATACTACAAGCAAGGGCATGAGATGAAATCACAATTTAACACCAAAAAATGTCATTTTTCATAATCTTAGTCTACTTGGTGTGAAAAAGGGATAAAATTGTACCAAATAGACGTCCTTTCAAATCCAATTTACAAGTGTGAAAGAGACAAGTTCTCTCGGAAATATTTTCTCTTTTTGAAAATGATTCAGAAAAGAGATTAACTAAGATTCATGACCTTTCAAGTCCAATTTAACGAGTGTGAAAGGGACAAATTCACTCGACAATATTTTCTCTTTTTAGACGAGTCAAAAAAGAGATTAAATCAGACTTGCTTGGGAGTTTCTAGGTGGAAATTCATGGGGGAGGCCAAGGCTCCTGTGCTAGACTTCTATGAAATGTTAGTATCTTACGAATAACTGACACAAGCTTGGGAAACCTAAAGCTCTCCAAGTCAAGGAGGATAAAGTTCTAGCAAAGGTTACCATCTCTGTGATATATCGGATAATGTCTCTTACTTGAAAGGACATAGGAGGAGGCATTGGATACCCCACAAGACCATCTCAATCAAAGGGAACTTCTCTAGGACTTGGAGAGAGAGTAATCAGGGAGAGTAAAACTCTCTCTTGTTTAGAAGGTGTAGTATTAGAAATGTTAATGACATGGTTGAAGGATGCATTACCCTCCGAAATGAGAGTTGGATTGACCAGAGGTTGCACTAGTATGACCACTTCTTGAACTCTGGGTTGAATAGGATGCATGATAACATGAACATGAGACACATCACCCTTGATAATGGGGGTGTGGTCAGGAGAGGATTTCATTGGCATGACTTCCATGTCAATTAAAGGAGAAACAGGGTGTGGGAAAACCATAGATGCCTCAGAACTTGAAGGGACCTCAGGTGAGAACCATGCTTCTGGTATCCCAACAGTAGTAGGACACAAACATGTAAGGTGATTTCCTTCGCAAGTCCTACAAACGAATTTGGGCTTATGTATGAGACGTCTAGTCTTCTCAATCATATGAATGCTCCCAATGTCATTTACAATGGTTGGAGACATTCTTTCAACATGACTAGCAGAGGCTGGAGGTTCATCTCCAACATGATGTACAAATATTGGAAATGTGACATCGATATGACTCGTGGTGACTAGAGTGATTCCCCCAACATGACTAGTAGTGGCTGGTTGTGGGTGTTCAACATGACTCATAGAGGTCGTCGACCAATCTCCAACATGACCACCAGTGGTTGGTGATGGAGCTCCAGTATGACTAGCAGTGACGGGACTAGCGGTGGTGGTGATTTTTGGCATTTGATACCAAGTTCTCGAGAAATATTGGTTTTGAAACATTGCAGTCCAAGAAGGGTCCTGGTTTACACCCTGTCCCTGTCCGGAAAGGTAGTATCCTCCACCTAATTGATTGATAGAGGTTTGTATGAGCATCATCACTGAAGTTTTCGAAGAGACAGAAGTATGATACAGATTATTCAAGTGAGGATATATGTTTCCCCCATGTGAAGGGGTTCTATGAAGAGGGTAGCCCGAACTGTAAAACTGATTCCCCTCATCTGAAAGACCTGGGGATATATGTGGAGCCACCATGGGAAAAGTGTTCATAGGAACTTGCATGGAAGATGAAGGATACACAGATGGGGTGTAATAAGTAGAATAACTAGCCATTTGAGTACTAGCTCCTGAAGAAACATAGATATTATAGGATCCGTAAGAGGGGAGGTTCCAACCTCCCACAGTGAGAATTGGTTGAGGGGCATGATTCCTATCAAATGAAGATGTAGACGGCGGGGCCATGGTGCCCCCGAATCCAATTCTAGGATTCTTATAAGTGGGCCAGGGAGAGGATGGAAAGGGTGAAGGCACATTTGGCATATCAATAGGAAACTGATTAGAGACCCAAGGTATGGACTGAGTGTCATGATTCTGCATACCATTGTGAAAAGTGGATGGATTCATCCCCATGAAATGAGTGAACCTCATGAGGGGGTAGTGGTAAATAAGGGAGCTACGGGAAATCCACTATCCATGAAAATGGCAACTCAAAGCATGGTATAAAATCTCAAAGGTCTACTAATAACAAATAGCACACAAAAAATAATCAAACGACCAAACCACACACAAACAATATAAAGTGGATGAAAGGGTCCTCCCTCCCTAAATTAGGTATGTCTCACGCAAGAGGGGCCTGAGACTCCCTGCTAAATATCATAGGTATCATAATCAGTTATAAGGGACCTCATGGGCTTAACAACCAGTCGGTCAGATCCCCCCGGAGAGGTAATCCTCCATAAAGGCTGTGTGCTGTCCAACCCTTATTTGACCCAGGGTACCTGCAGAATAACCCCTGCAAGTAACCTATGTGGCACCTAAGTCAAGAAAATAAGCAACCATGGTATAACCGATGCACATGCGAACAATCGTAAGTCAGGTCCATCATATGGGCAGGGTAGCAAAGCCTGAAACCTTGAAAACTCCACCTCTCACGGAGGTAAGGGTACTAGCAAGATCCCCAAATACGAACAGATCCCCATAAATATCTCTGACACTAAGAAGGTATCGGGGGGATATCCCTTCAACCGACCTCACACGACCTCGGGTTTAACTCCAATGTAAGAGGAGCCTCCTGATATTACCAATTATACAATGGATTTATCCACTCCCTTAGTCAGACACATATGTTGATTTAATAGCCTTGGAGAAGTTTACTCACAAAATCCTATTCCAAGGCACTAAATCCTAAGCTAGTTTGTGCACCCTAGAAAATGAAATCGTTACTAATCAATTTTAAATTATAGCATTAATTTTAATGGCCTTGCTTACTCAAAAGGTGGGGACGTGAAACTAGTGATTTTATGACTCAACAAGTAAAATAAATGAATATGAATACAATGCAAATTCCTAACTTCAATTTCCAATAAATGATATGCTTCTTAACAATGCAATTTTCAATTCAATTATGCAATTCTAAATAAAAATGCAATATTTCTTTACATGCACTAAGATAAATGACAAAGACTTAAGAGATCAAAATGCCAATCAATGTAAAATGCCTAATATTTTTGTATTTTCAATATAAGAAAAATGAAAATGCAAGGACTGAACAACAACTTGATACAAAGACTCTACTGTGTATAGGAATAAACAACCCAAGTAGGATATCAAGGAGCAAAAACACCCAACCCAAGGTGAAAGGACAATCAAAATGAAAAGATGATGAGAAAGGCATCGCCCAAAAATTCAACCAAAGACAGGTTTCCTGTCATTCCACAGACACTTAACAGTCACTATAGAGACCCAAGAAGACTCAACAATCATCAAAACCTACCCAACAACCACCAAACCCAACAAAAAAGCAACAAAGGTTGATGTACGCGACATTTCAAGGGAAAAACTTGTATATACACAGCTTGCAGAAGGACATCACGTGTATGTACACGACTGTTGAGCAAAAACCTGTGTATATGTGTTAAAACACAACTAGGCTAAGGAGAAGGCTGAAAGACTTAGACCCAGAGTGAATAGAGGCTGTCAAGAATTCATACGACAAGAAACTCAATGTGAACGAGAGAAATCTACAAAGAAAAACACTCCAGACCCCAAAATAGAAGATTCAATCCCCAATATGGTTGCCAATTCTGTTACGAGGAAAATCTCTCTATGGCTATTGGTAAACCACAATAGACGAAAATGAATGCAAAAATAAACTCTACCCTCAAGTATGCTCTATAAACAAATATGCTAGCAAGACAAGATAAAATTCCTACCTCGTCCAAACGTTCAATGAATTCGATAGTTGAGAACTTGACCCAAAGCAATATACCTACAACTAGTCCTCAACAACCAAGAAACACAAGCATATGGTGATAATATATGATGTTAGCACATTAAATAGAATAATCCATCAAGGTTCATAACAAATAATCCCATGGAATAATAATTCAAATTTTTGCAAGATGTTAATTGGACGAGAAAATAGTATTTCTATTAAGATATAATCAATATAAGTGAATAAGTTACAGACTTTCGTGTCGGCATGGTTTGGAACCGAGAAACTAAGTTCCTTGTAGCTGGGCCTCCACCACTTCAATCATCCACCAAAGGCAAGCTCATGTAAGAGAGACAATGAAGTTATCAATCACTAAGGGAAGAGCTTGGGGGATGAACAATGTGTTCAAACTTAAAGGACAAAGGGATGCAGACTCAATGTGAAGTGAATAATTCCTCCAAAGTAACTTTGCTCTCAAAGTTGAATTCTTTCTCTTCTTTTTACATAGCTCGAATTTGGCCCATTTATAGCCTTCAAGTGGAACTGAAGGGTCGAGTCGGAACGTTTCCAGTATATGGAAGGCCAAGCTTCATTGATCTCATGACGTGACATGGAAACTTGACACGATTTTTCAATTTTGGGCAGATTTCCCGATGTACGCAAGCTGTAGTGGTGCAAACTGCGTATACACATGTTGTATAGTAGGCAATGTTCATATATGTGGAAAAATTATATTTTTAGCTCTGGGATTTGTAAAAAGGGACTTCAAGTTTGCATAGGGAAATGGAAAAAGGCCTTCTGTGCGATATTGCATAGGGTGAGGCAAATATTGATATAACACCCATATACTGTGACTAGACAAATTGACCTATTATATACATAGAGTGACTTGATGATCCCCCCATATATGGTGACTAAAGGGACAGTTGCGTTGGAATGATGGGGTTCAGAGGTTGAAAGGGAGAAGTTCCTTGCAAAAGAATGCCCCCTAGATTGGGTTGTCCCCACAAAGGGTTAGAAACTCCTGTAAATGGATGTCTAGGATACATGCCATTGGTAGCAGGGATAGAGGGACTGGAAATAACAACTTGCCCCCAAGAAGGTTGATGTTGCAACCATGAAGGTTTCCTTCGAGTGAAAATTTGCCCTAAAGCTGAAGGTTGGCCTCCCATTCAAGATTGACCTACAATGTATGGTGTGCTAATATGTGATGGTTGAGATGGAGGTTGAGTAGCTTGTGGAATCATGGTGGTGTGAACGACTCAACTACTGGCCACCTAGCCGATGGAATGACCAAGTAAAGAACTTGGTGTGTGCATGTGTGTAAATAGTGAAGCAAGAATATTACCTAACCCACATGCAAAGGAAGATGTATGTGGAAGTGGTTGAGTCAAGGTTACCTAGGTCACCAATGTTTCTAGTAAAGAAGAGGCACCATCAGTTTCAACTACATGAGTGAGGGAAAAGATAAATTACCAAGTCGTTCAGGAAAAAAAATGATGATGGGTTCACGCTAAAAGATGGTGTAGTGGTTGAACTAGGTGGTAATCTATAAGAAGAAAAATCATCAACATATCTCATGGAGAATGGATCAATGAGTGGTGGGCCAAGTGAATCAGTAAAAAGAGGATGCATGTAAGATGCAATTATTTCTACGAAGGTCATGACCGATTATTCTACGTGATGGTCACTCCCAGAAGCTATGCTCTCAGTCTTAGAAGTTTGATCTACGATCATTCATTCGAAAGAAACATTGTGTTGAGGTTATGAAACGTTAGGTTCCATTCCTTGTATACTATGAAATCTCTAATCCTAAGGCCTGTTGATATTATGGTAGTTGCGGGAGGTATTTACCTCCACGTGTAAACCTGACGAGGATAGAATACTCTAGGAAGCAAGAAGAAACCCTAATGAGTTGGCTAATAACCCTAGAAGACTTGTTGGCTCAAGAAGAAAATTTATATTAGGTTATTAGCCTCCAAGAGAAGAAGTTGGCTATAAATAATAATATATATACTGAACAGACAGATGCCCAGAATGAGAAGTCAGCCCAGATAGTTAGCCAGAATTAGTATAAATACAGGAGGCCAGTTCTCATTCTGGCAGGCAGTCTCAGGATTGTAGTGCCCAGTCTTGTGAACAGGTTTGAGAAGAGCTACCATTGCAGCTTCTGCAGCTAGTAGATCACATTTGGCTTGGACTATCTCTTGGCTAGGGTTTGGACTATCTGATCAGCTCTTGTTGATGCGCTATCCTTGGGGAAAGGTGCACTACCCTTTGTTTGGCTATCTAGCCTAGGGTTTGCTTCCAGAATGATTCTCTGTCAAAGTTAAGGTGCTCGGAGGGTGGCTTTGGCCTATGGTTGGGTGACAAGGGTATTGTCAATGGTAAAACGAGCACACATCTTTCGTATTCTAACAAGGCCGACTACAAAAATCAAAGAAACAAACTCCTAAGAAAAATAAAAGAAATCAACCAAGAAACAATAGGATCGAGGATATTTTGAATATGGGATATGAAGCCATCAACAAAGAAATGAGAAGCAATTAACCCGACCTCCACATAACAACCCTACTTGGTGCAAGAAACCCTTGATTTCGTGGGATCACCCTCCAAGGGTACTGAGAGTGTGATACGATGTCTGCCCCAGGTACTGTGGGAATCCCCCCACAGTCACCTATGTAGATACCTAGGAAAGGCCACTAAGAATACCAACTCGTGGCCAACCTCCGGGCGAGTACAGTTGATAGTCGGGACTGAAAGTATGTGCATGATATCAAAGTCCAAATCTCTTCAAGAGAACTGAAGACAAGTGGACTGGTAAGACTCCAAAGGACCCTGAATGGATTCAAGATTCGAGAAGCACCAATATCAAATGAAACCAGTGGTTTCTCAATAAAAATCCTCAGTATATGATCTGTCTACCATGATTGGTCAAGCTTTGGAGGGGTAATATCCGTAGCTCTCCCGCACTTGAACTCGTGTTTATCCCTTGTGTGAGAGGGGGTTCCCGACTGTGATTATATGAAATTTGTATTTGTACACTCTCTAGTGTTCTGCAATCTATTTAGTAGTATTGGATAATTTACTCACTTCACCTAGTCTAAATAGCCTAATCCTGTACTACTGTTGGTGTGCTAAAACAAAATAAATGTTCTAGTTGATTTTATTAGCCCATGATTGATTTTAATGAATTTTTACTCAAAGGGTTCATGTAAATGAAACTGATGATGTTTGAGAGTCTTGAATCCAATAGAATGCAAAAAAATGAGATGCAACCCATTCTTTTCTATGAATTCTATTTTTGGGAAGGAGAAGAGTTCAATTATTCTTAACACAAGCAATAACTCAAAACTATGCAACTTTCAATTTCAGGGATCAAGATGATGCCAAACTACCAAGAAAATGTTTCCAAAAACCAAAATGCACATGCAAAACAAGATTTTTTTCTAAACGTATGCCAAGACAAGTTCCTAAAGAATGTAAACAAATTTCTTTGTTTGATAATGTATGGAAGGAGATATGCACATTTTTTTTCTTCTTAACTTTCAACACAAATGGAAGAGATCTATGTTCAACACAAAGAAATAAGAGTAAAAAAAGAAATCAAACAAAGCACACTCAAAATGATGAGGACTGAAAGAAAACTTGTGTGATATGACCTGTACAACCAAGAACTCAAATATGGAAAGGAGAATGAAGACAAAGCACTCATGAAAATCCTCAAAACAGGAGCAATAAGAAACATGGTTGTGGTAAATGAGAGAGTCCTAATCATCCAAAAAAATAAGATGTTTCAATGAGGAAAAAAAGTCTCAAAACCAATCAATCTTGGAAAAATCAAAGAAGGAAATGAAAATGAGTGATGAATGTCAAATTCTCAATCAAGAAAAATCAGAGACAAACTATGAGTCTCTAGGCTAAAGACTAGGCAATCTCAAGCACACATGTAAGATGAAAAAAGGATGAAAAAGAAAGAAACCAAAATCTCTTGATAAAAGAGATGGTCAAACTCATCAAATAATCCAGAACTGATCACAGAGAATCAAGGAAGAATCTCAAACAATCACAGAGAAAACTGAGCAATATCTGAGAAAAAAGTAGAAAACAGGGCTAAAAAAACAAGCTACTACAGGAGGACGCTCCTCCAAAATGACATATAGGGCGCCCAAGGGGTGATGGATGCTCCCAAATGGCTTAGAAACAAATATCAAGGACACCCTATGGCAGTTAAAAAAGGGACATCCAAGGGGTGATGGATGCTCTACAGAGGTTCTGAAGGTTCAAATTTGACAAAACTTATCATAAAAGGTCAGGGTTTGATGAGCACTGGAGTGCCAAAACATAAGAAGCAAAGAATAAAAAAATTCAAAGCTTCTAAGGGATAGAAATCTAAGAAGAAATAGATGGTTCTCCCAAGTATGGTCACCAATTTACTATGGTGAGAATTCTCCCCCTACAGATAGGTTGAGTTCCCCTTACTTGGGTTTCCTACAAGTGAGACAACCTCTAACAAATGGACACTAACATCCTTTTAACAAACCATTCTATTTTCTTGCGGGAGGGTTGAGAGAGAAGGAGAAAAGGTGTGTGTACCTGATTTTTGATGTTTGTCCTCGCTGATCCAATGGTTGAGCATCAATCCAAGAAACTCCCTCATGAAGTCAAACCTAGAATAATAGAGAAACCTTCTCCTACTACTATCTATGATTGAGTAATAACAACCCTACCTACTGATAGCTTAAGCAAAGGAATCCGATAAACAAGAAATGAATAAGATAGTTTAAGAGAAATAGGCCAAGTTCTTTTATTAATGAAAGCATGAAAAGGTTACAACCATTGAATGCTGATGCAATCCTCCAAGCTTCTTTCTTTAGCCCTTGAACATGAATCCAACTCAACTTCTTCACATAAAAAAAGGTTTGGCTCTCCTTGACAAGATCATAAGTTTGATATGCTTCCTTTTCCTCCCTCCCTCACTCTGAAATGGCTTGGTTATATAGATGCAGGAAGGACCAACCACTGGGATAAACCAAGAGTGTAGTTGAGGATAAGGTGGGTTAGGTTAGGATTTGAGTTATCTTCATGGTTATGCTTGATCTCAATATAGGATGGAAGAAGGCCCGAATCATATCTTGATGAAAACAAGAAAACAAACCGAGAACTATCCAGAACTTCCTCAAAGATTGCCCCTAAATTCATAGGATTTGACCAAATATGCATGGACGTTCCCCCAAAGACATGTACAAAGTGTTGACGATGCTCCCATAGCACTAGAACATAAGTATGGAAACTCTCCCAACATGGAAAGGGGTCGGCCATGGTCAAACAAGGACATGACTGAGTGAAAAAGGTCAAATTTGCAAGGTGTTTAAATGTGTTTTCCTCTCCTTGATACTAAAGGGAAAGTGATGGATCATTCATGCATGGTGTTGAGGTGGAGACACTTAGGAGAAGTGTGACAAACAATGTACGACACTTAGTAGAATGAATCATGGCATTTACGACACCAAGCAAGGTGAAGTGTGACACTTACGACACTTAGCAAAGTAGAATGCAATACTTGTACACTTAGCAAAGTGTGACAAAATGGTGTATAAAAATGTGAAATTTCAAGAATATTATAGAGGGTCCAAAACCCTAACATTAATTGAGGGTTGAGACATGCAAAATCCCTAAATCTAACCCTAAATGACTATGTTAAATATTGGACCACTAGGAAGGAAGGGGGTTCCATTCTTTTAGTATGGTACTTATTCCATAATTGAGAAAATAATCTAGGAGTCGTATTTGAGAGCATAATAGAGGAGGTAGAAGATTCTGTAGTAGCGATTCAAGCCACAATGTCATAGGAAACTCCATAGTAAGCGCTGCTTTCTTTGTACTTTCATTTTATAACTGAAGAAAAGAGAGCAGAGCATAGGTCTCACCTTCTAGTTGGGTTTTCTCCCATATTGAGTTTCCTAGGTCACATTTTGTGTTCATTTGTGTGGATGGTGTGTTCATTTGCTTGTTCTTTCAATTTTGGATTTTAGTTATTTCATAAATTTGAGTATTAAGCTAGTAATAATAAACATAAGATCTAAGAAAATACTTTGCTTAATAAAATATTTCTGAATATTACAAGATCTATTGGGACAAACTGTTCCAGTGAAATATCCATTTTAATTTACATTTCACAAATACTAAACACACCACAAATATGTGGCAAATAATTGCCAAGATCTTGTGATTGATATATATAAGATATTTAGACTTATAGATAGATTGTGCATGCCACATTGATGAATATACATGAGTATGGACAATCAATATATTTTAGTTTTAGGTGTGCCTCTTAAAAGGAGGATTCTTTTGTGTAGCCATTTTCACTTCATTAGATGATGATGAACTCAATATAGTATAGGAGTTTTCTGTGTATACATGGAAAAGTGAGAAATATTCAGGGTAAAATAAAGTCTCCCGAAATAAGCATTTAAAATATTTTGAAATAAATAATAATTGTAATGGTTGTGTCAAAATATTGTTCTCATGTCTCACAGTGTTCAACTTCATGACTTAGAGTGTGTCCACCTTTTATATTATTTATATTTATTTGTCATTCATAAATTTACCATACTAAGGTTTGAATGGGATATTTGAACAAAACTATTGGGAGTGAGTTTTAATGTGCTCCTATATTTTGTTATTTGAAATTAAATAGTTGCATGCTTGTATTTCTCATGGACAAATACTAGTGCATTTTAACCCAGCTCAGAAGTATGGAAAAAAAGGGAATTCATTACTAAGAAAGGTGATATTCATTCCTTATGAATGCAATTACAAAACATACAGTGGTCATGTTAACATAAAATATTGTATATTCTCCAGAAAATATTGTATATCCTCCATATTTTATGTGACCAATGGAAAATACATTGTCAGCGGTTCAGAGGAAAATTGTGTAGATTTATGGGTTCTTCAAGCTAGAAATACTGTTCAAAAGTTGGAAGGTCATACAGATACTGTGATTTCCATCCCCTGCAATCTTATAGAGAACAAAATTTCTTCTGGTGCATTGGACAATGACAAAACAATAGGAATTTGGGTTCTGTTAGGACCTTATAATGTACCTTTTTGCTCATACTTTTTGCTATCATTACATCCTTTCCCACTCATATTGAAGCCTACATTATCACCTTAACCTATTTCTCCAAAGGTATATAACGTTTCTTCTCTTTGCTATATGTTTAATTTGTTTTACATGTAATTTTACATTACTCTCATACTTAGCCATTAATCAGAAATATATAGTTGCTGAAATAGTTTGAACTGTAGTTAATATACTGTTTCTGCTTGAAGACCACGTTGCTGAAATAGTCAACAACACGCAAATCCCATTGTTGAAACAATCTGTGATTTGCGATGCTGAAACAACATTCAACATACAACAGTTACACTGGCCGCAACAACCGTACCTTAAGCCGACACCATTACAACCATCGTTGCTGCTTGAGACCATGTTGCTGGAATAGTCAAACAGGACGCAAATCCCATTGCTGAAACAATCCGTAATTTGCGATGCTAAAACAATATTTTTACAAACAAAAATAACAATAAAAGATAAATAAAGAAGTTGTTACACCGACTGCAACATCTGTACCTCAAAGACAACACCATTTCAACTACTGTAACAACATTTTTCTACGGGAGATCAGAATATCCTATTCTAGCATAGAAGATTAGATCAGACTAAGAATAGGATTTGTACGTACACATGTAATTTTATGCTTAAATGTATTAAGAGGATTCTCCTCTTTAAATAGTGGATAAATCAACATTAGAGGGGGATTTTACGCAAGGCTTAGCTAGAGGTGAATTACAGAGAAGGAGCGTGTTCACTTTGGATATTGTAACTTGACACATTTGACAGATGAATAAAAGATCATTCTGAGCATTTCTTCTTAGTTCCTTTCATTTATGGGGGATCTTGTGAGAAGGAAAGGGCCCACGTTCTTCAAAAGATTCATCCATTAGTTTATGTAGTAGTATTGTTTTTATTCATACCTTGTTAAAACTCTATTTTGCCGAAACTCTATTTCCACTGATTGTTACATTGTTTTGATACAATTCATTCCTAGGTAATTGTTAATCATTCTGATTGGTGATTCTGTTTGATGAATTTATGAAAGTGTTATAGTCAGAGACAGGTGCTGAAGATTCCTTCTTTGGGGAATAGGGTCCTATTCTCTGTTACAGAATAGTTAGCCTTCAGTACTTGTTAATCATTTTGATTGGTAATTCTGTTTACAGAATGAGTTTATGAAAGTGTGGTAGTCAGAGACAAGTGCTGAAGATTCCTGATTTGGGGAATAGGGTCCTGTTCTCTGTCATAGAATAGTTAGTCTTCTTTGCAGTGTGCTGAAAGGTTTCTTTTTCCTAGGTTGCTGTTTCTTAATGTAATCCAGGATTCTTCTGATAATCATTTTCTTTTGAATCTTAAATTCTGCAATAGATAGATTGCTCTTACTATAATTCAAAGTAGAACTTTAGTTTGTTCAAAGCAAGGTGTGATTAGTGTACTACGACCCTAGATTGCTTTTGAGATTGAGCATATACAGTGTGTGATTGCCTTTGAAATAAGCAGACTTCCCTGGGTTGACAATTTATGTAACACTTGATTGTTTAATTGATAAGCAATTATAGTCACCAACATTTTGACGCCGTTGCCAGGGAAGGCAATTATAGATTTGAAAAGCATTAACGTTTTTCTTTCAGATGTATAGATTGCATGAGAGGACGCAGACCCCCCAAGGAAACTGACCCTATAGGTGGCAGGGGTAGAGGAAGAGGAGGAAGAAAGACTTTCATCGACCAGATTATATCAAAATCTGAATCTGTTGTTCCTCAATGACCAAGCTCTCGAAAACCAAAGCCTCAACCTTCCTCTCAAGTGAACTTTGAAACAAAGACAGTTGAAAAACCAGCAACTGACATTGAGGATCGAGAAAGTGCAGTAGGGGAATAAACAAAAGAAACCATGGATGGATATAATGAAGAACCGCACCATGAAGAACATGTAGGTCTTGAAGCAGAGGTAAATGATGAAAACTCTTTTTCTACCTTAGGATTTGCTATTGGTGATCTTCCTAGAGGAGTAGCTCCCATGAAGAATATTCCACTTTTAGATTTACCTAACTTTCATGGTTTATCTTCTGAAGAACCTGATCAATTCCTTTTCGAGTTTGACATATTATGAAGAAGTTATGATTACATTTCCAATGCTAAAAAATTAAAGCTATTCCCAGCAACATTAAAGGGAAATGCATTAAGATGGTTCATGAGTCTTGGAGGTCATGTAATCACAACATGGGATCATATGAAACATAAATTTCTGCACAAATATCAAGACTATTGTCGAACAAGAGAAAAAAGAGATGAACTATTAAAAATGATACATAAAGAGGATGAAAATTTGGAGGACTTTGTGGAAAGGCTACAATATAATATACAAAGATCCAGTCACCCCGATGTAAGTAAAGATATTCTTAAAACAATATTATTAAAAGGAGTAAGGGATGACTGTCTAGATATGATGAATATGCTGGGAAAAGGGGACATATCTAAAGAACCATATGATGAAATTGTTAACCTCTGTAAAATATGTTCAAGAGGAGCTGCAAGGAATAGATCAAACAACAGGGATACCACATTTTCAAGAGTTCAAAAATCATCCAGTGGAGGAGAAACAAGAGCCGAAATAGGTAATCTACTTGAGGAATTTAAAACTGAAATGTTAAGCTCTTTTGCTTCACAAATTGCTACCTTGCAGATTCGAAAGAAACAAGCCGAAGCAGAAGCAACTCTGTCCATATTTTGTTCCAAATGCAGAGATAAGAACCCACAAAGGGAATGCCCATTGGAAAAAAAACCAATTTTCACCATCTGTGATAAGGATCATGAAACTCAACAATGCCCTTCTTTACCAGGAATCAAAGCAACATTACAACCAACCGATGAAGAAGTTGAAGCTGTCTATCTGTTGACATAGAGAAGGAAATGGAAACCATGGGGACAAGGTATGAATTCTAATATGCCATTTACATCTTCTAATCGTTGGAATAATTATCCTTCTTTTAGTCAAGCAAATTACCCTCCCTTCAATCAAATGAATTACCCACCCATGCAACAAACAAACCCTCCCTTTGTAGACCCAACAATATGGACACCTTGGCCTTCACAACAACAACCTTACCTTAACCAATGGAATCCAAATTGGAGAGGTCAACAACCCTCGTTCCCAAATCAATTTCCTCAATTTCAATCACAAGTTCAGCAACCACTCTCTTTACCATTAGGTACTCCACAGAACAATCAAATGATGAGGTCCCAACTACCTGTACAAACTAACCCTAACCCCAATAATAAGGCTGTGCAATGCATTGATATTCAAAACCAGCCTATACTTTCTCTTTTCCCTGCACAATGCAATGATATTCATTTACGATATGGGAAAATAGTAGAACCTACCATTGATGATGTTACCTCTTCTGATTCCGATAAAGAAGAAATAAAAAAGCATGATGTACCTGAAGAGGTACAATCGTCCTCCAACACTGTTGCTGAAACAACAAAACCACCATTCCCTGAGCGTTTAGTTTTGACTAAAACGCCTGAGCCACCTGCTTTCAATCTTCTAGGGGAATTACAAAATCTCTATGTCAAAATTCCACTATTACAAGCACTAAGAGATGTACCAATTTATGCCAGAACTATGCGAGACATTTGTGTTAAGAAAACCGGTAGGAAAACTAAAGATCCCCTCATAGTTCATGTCATGGGTGATTTGTCTACACTAATGTCAGGTAAATCTCCTCCAGTTAAATATGGTGATCCCGACCACCCTACTGTCATAGTGCAAATTGGAAAAACAATAATCCCTCGAGTTTTGGTCGACTTAGGTGTTGCTATAATTATTATGACTCTTGAAACTTCACAACTGTTACAACTGAAGAACGAAATCAAAGATACCCCAACCATTATACAATTAGCTGACCATTCTACAATCAAACCAGAAGGAGTCATTTCAGACCTAATCATCTCAGTTGAGTCCTGGAATTATCCAGCTGAATTTGTGGTGTTACAACCTAAAACAAAGTTGGGGGGTCATCCTCTAATTTTGGGCAGGCCTTGGCTAGCCACAGTAGATGCCTTTATCAACTGTAGATCTGGTTCAATGACAATTTCTAATGGATATGAGACCAAACAGATTACCCTCTACCCTCACGCTACACCCTTGATTAATAATGACAATTCCTTATGGGTGGACTTTGATGATCAAACAACTCAACCTCTCTTGACTATCGGACAAGCCTTAAGCCTTAAAGATGCCACTGAGGATGAAGTAATTAATAATTTTATTTGTGAACCCTCCTTTGTGACTCCAGAAACACATAATCAATTAGATGTACTTTTGGAGTCAAATACCTAGGAAAACCTTAACTCTAAAGACCCACCTCAAACATCAGCTACCATCTCTTCTAAAAGTATACCAGTAGAAATTGAACCTGACAAAACACTGAATATAAAGCCCAACTTGATAGTTGCTGAAACGCAACAATTAATGAAGTTACTTCTTGAACATAAGGAAGCATTCGCATGGGACTATACATATATGAAGGGAATCTCTCCTAAATTATGTACTCATCGTATCTATATCAAGGAATATTGTCGACCGATCTGCCAATCTCAACGACGAATGAACCCTAATTTAAGAGAAATTCTTAAAGAGGAACTTCAAAAATTGCTTAATGCAGGGTTTATATATCCTATATCTGACAGTGAATG
>SNQJ01S0007083.1:21211-37781 GCA_010110895.2 Picea sitchensis
AAAGCACTCCATAGAGCTACTGAAGAAGCAGTTCTAGATTTTTTATTTGAAGATATCTTTATCAGATTTGGAGTGCCTAGAGAATTAGTCACAGATGGAGGACCTCCTTTCACTCCTCATGGTTTTAAAGCCATTCTTCAAAAATATCATATTCATCATAGAATGACTACACCATACCACCCTCAAGCCAATGGACAGGTGGAAAGCACAAATAAAGTAATAGAAGCCATTCTCACAAAAACAGTGAAGGAAAACATAAAGGATTGGTCTCAAAGGCTCCCTGAAGCATTATGGGCTTACATAACTACCTGGAGAAATACTACAGGATTCTCCCCCTATGAATTAGTTTATGGAAAAAGTGATGTCTTTCCTGTGGAATTTGAAATCAAAACCTTAAGGAATTCTTTAGCTGGTAACCTTGATTTGACTGGTGCACAAACAACCAGGTTGCAACAACTTAATGAATTGGATGAAAAAAGACTAGATGCCATTCATCAGACAACTATGATTCAACAACAAAGAACAAAATGGCATGATAAAACCATCAAGCATAAGCAATTCCAAAAAGGTAATTGGGCTTTACTGTATGATTCTTGGTTTAAAGAATTTCNCACAATTGATGACTCTAAAGCACCATTATTAGTGAATGGTCATCGACTCCGTCTGTACCAACACCCCATTTCCAAAGAAGATTTTAAGGCCACATGTGTGGCAGATTCACATTATCTCTTTTTAGAGGAGCCTCCTACCCCTCATTGTAATTAATTTTTTTGAATTTAATTTCTTTAGTATTAGATTAAATTTCTCTTACTAATAATCCCTGTCAAGGAATGACATGTTACAATTGATTCTTTTGCAGATTCTCGATCCAAGAAAAGGCCTACCAAGAAAGGTAAATCTTACTACAAACAGATCCAAGCTTCATTTTGTGAAGCACTGCTCCCTCTCTCTTCAATCCATCCAGCAACATTGTTCCTCATTTTTCCATTTTTTTCCCATTGCTGAAACACCACTCTTCAACAACATTTTTCCTCATTTTCCCATTTTTTTCTCATTGCTGAAACACCACTCTTCAACAACATTTCCCTCATTTTCCCATTTTTCCCATTGCTGAAACACCATTCTTCAACAACACTTTCCTCATTTCCCCCATTTCTCCCATTGCTGAAACACCACTGTTTAGCAATATTTCGCCCTTTTTCCCATTGCTCAAACACCACTCTTTAACAACATTTTTTCCCATTTTTTTTCCCATTGCTGAAACACCACTCTTCAACAACATTTTCCTCATTTTCCCCATTTTTTTCTATTGCTGAAACACCACTGTTCAACAATATTTCGCCCTTTTTCCCATTGCCAAAACACCACTGATCAACAACATTTTCCCCCATTTTTTCCCTGCTGTTGAAACACCATTTCTTTAGCATTATTTTCCATTGTTAAAACATCACTCTTCACCAAACATTTTTCCATTCTTTTCCTATTGCTGAAACACCACTTTTTCAGCATTTCCTGTCAATAAAAACATCTGCTTCAGCTCTTTCGCTCTCACTTCTCCTATTTTCATACTACATTCTATCCTTTCACGACCTTCTCTCATGATTAAACAAACCCTTGATACAATTTCTCTCATAAATCCAAAGTCTCTCCCATGGTTACTACAGATCTATTATGGACAGGCACTATATTTTTCGAAGTACGAATCAAAGGTAAAGATGAAGTATGTAAACTTTATATGTAAATACAATTGAACTATGGCTAATGAGAAGATCTCGATTCATTATTATCATTCACTTAAAGTCACTATTTTAGCCATAGTTGGGGGGGGAGATATCAAAATATTATGCCATCATTTCACATGAATCGACTACCGTCACTCCTTTTTACCCATCATTTCATTTTTTTTTCCACCACCATTTGCATGCCTTCATCTGCAAAACTTACTCTGTTCGGAAGCGGTTACTTGATTATCTAACTGTGCATTCTACTGTGCTGTTAGATATGGGAGGCCTTGTTATATGATACGAACCCGCCACGACAACCCTGCTAGAATTGTATCCAGAAGTCTACCAAATCTTTCAGCAGGCAGGCTAGCTGGGTTATTTTCAGAGGCTCTAGGGATTTGATCAACAACAGGTTCTTCAATTTGCTCAGAATCTTCAACAAGACCATTCTATTGTTCAAGGGGTTAGGATTCCAGTCACAGAGGATGATATAGCACAGGTTTCGGGTCTTCCCATCACTGGCATTCACTGGTTCAGCCGCAAACACATTATCCTTAATGCCCAACAAAATTTTCTCTTGCCAGGAGAACAAGTCGAGCCTAAAGGCCGGGGTGTTCAACTTAGCTTGTTGCCACCTCCTTGGTTGAAAGTTACAGAGTTTGTCAAGCACTATCTCACCTGTGAAGGCCAATACCAGGTAGTTTACTAGTATGGTTTTGTCTTGTTATCTCATTTACGACATGCTAGATTGGTGAATATTCCCTACTATCTGCTCGGATGTCTTAGAAATATGTCGCATTATTGTAAAAAGGCTAAAAATTCCGCCCTTTCCCTCACCCATCACCGTCTCATTCAACTACTCATCCAAAAGGGTTTTTCCCAACAAAACCCTCCCCTAAACAATCCACCCATAAACCCTCAGGAAGTTGTTGAACATCCTGAAAATCCTCATGAAGAGCAACCACAAAACCTTCCTGACCCTCTGGAAATACCTATTAGTCCGCCTACAGATCCAATTGATCCAATTAAACCTCCTACCATACCAAGTCCACCCCACAACTTACCAGAATCATCTACTCCTATTGTTCATATCCTTAGCGATGATTCTGAAGTAGATAAACCTGATAAGCCTCCCTACCCCATCACTGAGGAAAAACCCACACGCAAAAGAAAGAAGAAAATTCCTACTTTTCCTTCCTTTTTACCAAAACATGAATGAGGGATTCAACAAGAGCAGCCACTACTGCCACTGCCCTAAACCCCCAACCCATTTTGCTAAAAACCCATACACCTCTACCCTCCCAAACCCCAGAATTTTTACCTGTTCAACCCACGGGCACTGAAACACAAGAGCCAGAAGCCCAAGATGCTGCAACATCATTTTCTTTACAACAAGTAGCTGAAACACAAGAACTGGCTACTCATTCAGTAGCTGAAACATAAGAACCAACTATAGATGTTACACAAGAACCAGCTACAACTGAAACACAAGAACCAACTGCTGACTTCATTCCTGAAATACAAGAATTAGATGCCCAGGATGCCGCAATAGTAGCTGTTACACAAGAACCAACTACTCATTCAGTAGCTGAAACACAAGAACCAACTATAGCTGTTACACAAGAACCAACTGCTGAATTTATTCCTGAAACTCAAGAATCACATGCCCAGGGGGTGGCAACACTATTTTCCTTACATCAAGTGGTTGAAACATAAGACTCAGCTGTTGATTTTGTAGCTACTCCACAAGAACCAGCTACCGAGGTTGTGACCGCTACACAAAAACCAGTCACCCCTCTTGATACACCGATGATAGATCAACAACCAGAACCAACAATGGCTTCTCTCTTACAAGAGAACGAGTTTCTAAGATCAGAACTGGAAGCTTACAAACAAGAGCTGGTAATGGAAAAGGAAGCTTATGACATGGAACTTAATTTGTATACCTTAGCTCGCGTAGCGACCATGACAGAGAAAAACAAAAAAGATGATCAGTGTAGAGAATATATGTGCAGTCAATGTGGAGATATTTATTATCAAGCAGGCTACAAAGTGGTTCAAATTCCAATGCTTGGAACTTCCCCTGCACCTATGACTTTTGCAGTCAAAGAAGAAGAACACCCTACTATTACACAAGAACTAGTAGGACCTTCCAAAATTCAAAAAAATGAACCCTGGCCTACAAAAACTGCTACATATGAAGCCCCAATTTTTATTAGTAAAGCTGTACAAACACTTCCTATTGATGAATTTGCCCCTCCTAGCAAGATCAGTACCCCTACTCTTGTGGAACAAGCCACTGAGACCCTACCTCAGCCTACCACTTGCGATGCTGAAACACAAACTCAACCATGGAATGAGCAGACAATAATGGATAAATGGAAAAAGGAGTATGCTATTACACAGGACAAAAGTCTGCAGGAGCACAAACTACTTTGGCTGAACCACATCTATTCAAACTGGGAAGCTTTGGAACAAACACACTAAGAATCTCATGCCCATAATAAGTAGAATGAAGAGTTAAAAGGAAAATTGCTCCTGATGTTTGATTTGGTACAAAAATTGTTGGCTGCTAGGAAACCATCCTCAAATTACTCTCTTTTCCTTATAGAACGACTTACACTTTTTTCAGATTAAATCAATCAAAGAAGGAAGACCCTATGCAGTGCTCAAACTAGAAGATTTTGTTAAAACCTTTGCAGAAGCCTCTACTATTGATCAACATCTATTATGTGAGGTATATCTTCATAATGAAGCTATTCCTGAGAACAAACAGCTTAATCTCAACCCTGTTGTTGGTGATATCCTGATTTGGGCACTCGCCACTTTCCTTACTAACCAAATTATATGGAAGAATGATTTTCTAGCTGCCAAGCATGATGAAGATAACTGTCTCCTCTGGATACAGCCAGAACCACAGAACGCTTCCACCTTTGTTACAAAATATTACAAATTTTTGAAGAAACCAGGGATGACTCAATACATAAGGCAACTACAGGCAACAATACTTCAGGATTGCCAACAATTTATTAAATCCACAGAGACCGCTGTCATAGAAGCAAATAACACGTTTTGGCAGCAATCTTCTGAGAAAAGGTAGGAGAACAATCCCTTTAGTCCTACCAATCTTAAGACAACAATCTCCCGGGTACCGAGTTACATCAAATGTGTCCAACAATGTGCTGAAAATTGGATACGTTATCAGTTCCATTTTCCCATTCTGTGGATGCTAGTAGAGAAGTATCAAGTTCATCATAAGTTGCCCAAGAAGGTTGAAGCAACAGTCTAGCAAAGGCTACAAAGTTTTCAAGAATTTAGAGCTCCAACAGACAATACTTTCCACAACTACTGCTTAAGTAATTTGCACACTCAAAGTCGGTATCCAAATTCTGATTTAGATTGAAGTTGCCTGAGGACATGCAACCTTTTTAGTTGGGGGGGATGTTAGGACCCTGTAATGTACCTTTTTGCTCATACTTTTTGCTATCATTACATCCTTTCCCACTCATATTGACTACATTATCACCTTAACCTATTTCTCCAAAGGTATACAACGTTTCTTCTCTTTGCTATATGTTTAATTTGTTTTACATGTAATTTTACATTACTCTCATACTTAGCCATTAATCATAAATATATAATTGCTGAAACAGTTTGAACTGCAGTTAATATACTATTGTTGCTTGAAGACCACGTTGCTGAAACAATCAATAGCACACAAATCCCGTTGCTGAAACAGTCCATGATTTGCAATGCTGAAACACCATTTCACATACAACAGTTACACTGGCCGCAACAGCCGTACCTTAAGCCGACACCATTACAACCATCGTTGCTGCTTGAGACCACGTTGCTAAAACAGTCAAACAGGATGCAAATCCCGTGTTGAAACAATTCATGATTTGCGATGCTGAAATAGTATTTTTACAAACAATAGTAACAAAAAAAGATAAATAAAGAAGCTGTTACACCGATTACAACAACTGTACCTCAAAGCCAACACCATTTCAACTACTGTAACAACATTTTGCTACGGGAGATCAAAATATCCTATTCCAGCATAGAAGATTAGATCAGATTAAGAATAGGATTTGTACGTACACATGTAATTTTATGCTTAAATGTATTAAGAGGATTCTCCTCTTTAAATAGTGGAGAAATCAACATTAGAGGGGGATTTTATGCAAGGCTTAGCTAGAGGCGAATTACAGATAAGGAGCATGTTCACTTTGGATATTGTAACTTGACACATTTGACAGATGAATAAAAGATCATTATGAGCATTTCTTCTTTGTTCCTTTCATTTCTAGGGGATCTTGTGAGAAGGAAAGGGCCCACCTTCTTCACAAGATTCATCCATTAGTTTCTGTAGTAGTATTTTTTTTATTCATACCTTGTTAAAACTCTGTTTTGCTGAAACTCTGTTTCCATTGATTGTTACATTGTTTTCATACAATTCATTCCTAGGTAATTATTAATCATTATGATTGGTGATTCTGTTTGATGAATTTATGAAAGTGTGATAGTCAGAGACAGGTGATGAAGATTCCTACTTTGGGGAATAGGGTCCTGTTCTCTGTTACAGAATAGTTAGCCTTCAGTACTTGTTAATCATTTTGATTGGTAATTCTATTTACATAATGAGTTTATGAAAGTGTGGTAGTTAGAGACAGGTGCTGAAGATTCCTGCTTTGGGGAATAGGGTCCTGTTCTCTGTCATAGAATAGTTAGTCTTCTTTGTAGTGTGCTGAAAGGTTCCTTTTTCCTAGGTTGATGTTTCTTAATGTAATCCAGGATTCTTCTGATAATCATTTTCCTTTGAATCTTAAATTCTGCAATAGATAGATTGCTTTTACTATAATTCAAAGTAGAACTTCAGTTTGTTCAAATCAAGGTGTGATTAGTGTACTACGACCCTAGATTGCTTTTGAGATTGAGCATATATAGTGTGTGATTGCATTTGAAATAAGCAGACTTCCCTGGGTTGACAATTTATGCAACACTTGATTGTTTAATTAATAAGCAATTATAGTGACCAACAAGTTCCAGAAAATCAACCAAACTTCTTCACATTATTTTTTTGAATCCATGCCTTATATATTCTGATAGATGTATTGTAGCTGACCCTAGGGACCATTGTGTATATTTATTGGTTTTGCAAAAGAAACATTATATAAAAGTTGCATCAATGCACAAGCGTGCAACTTTTGTCCTTGATTGGAAAATTTGCTTGAGGTGCTCTCAAGTTTTTTTTTTCACATTTATTGGTAATGGAGAACATTATTCCTGTAATATTACTCATGCACTAGTGTCTATGACGAGATCCAATGTTTTAGTGTCAATGTATAGAATTAATAATTTATGAAGAAGTTCTGGAATTTTGAGACAAGCTCTTATTTTTTAAATCAACAATTCAAGTGTTCTTATTGTGTTCTGTCATGGTAACTAGAGGAGGATAATGCTCAGTAATTCACATTTCACTATATCTATATGGGTACCTACCCACTTCTTAAGGCATGATTTAAACAAAATGTTTTAAACAAAAACAATTTGAATTATATTAGAGTAATTGGCTTACACAATTCACAACGAGGATTTACAGACAAAGCTGCATTACATCTCTTGGGTTGCATCCAACTTTCATCTTGCTTTTGATTTTATACAAAAAATGTCCTCTACCATTGGGCTGTGTGGTTTAATGGTTGAGATGAGGCGTCACTATGCTGAAGACCCAGGTTCAAACTCCAGTTTGTGCAAGGCCCTGGAAATTAAGTTATGAACGGAGTTGGATAGTGATATGTACAATTCATTCAACAAAAGAAAAATTGCCCTCTGTTTACAGAGTAGGAAACTTTCCTCAAAACATCATGATACAACTTGAGTTCTAGAGAGTTATAACTAAGACACATATAGATGCCTAGACAAATGCATAAATACTGTAGCAGACTCCAATGGGCATAGGGCTCTGGAAATTAAGTTATGAGCTAAGTTTGACAATGATATGCAGAATTCATTCAACAATTTTTTTTTCGCTCTGTTTATAGAGTAGGCATCTTTCCTCAAAATATCATGATACAACGTGAGTTCTAGCAGAACTAGTTCACACATTTCACACATCAAAACTAAAATGGACATATGTAACGAAGGCTTACTTAGATGCCTGGATAGACATGAGACCAAGGGGTTCGCTTAACCAGTTGATGTCAATGTTACTGGGCATTTGGCCAATTCCGTTCTAGCAGGTCCTTGATTCAAATCCCCTAGGTGAGGCACAATAATCTACCCTGACATGTTTACTAGGTATGCCATCCATGAATGTGAGAAATCATCTCTGGGGTTTTCCAACAAGGTTTTTGTTGGAAAAGAAAAGATCCCTATCTCCCTCACTAGTATGATTCCACAAGCCGATGAAGATTTCCATTGGTAGAGTTATAGAAGAAGAGACTTTTGCAGGATATGATCTAGAGGAATCATTAATAAGGTCCTCCTAGTCAATATTTGTTTTCCCAATCACTATACAAATATCCACTGAAACATGCAAAGAATAATATACTATAGAAATATCCACTGAAACATGCAGAGAATAATCTATAGTCAAATAATTTGTAAGATGAAATGAAAATGATTCCGACAAATTGTGAGTAGGAACTTCATCAAAGTAGGGGAGAAATTACTTAGCTCCCCCAGTAGAACGAGTGGTCTTAGGCCCACAAATATCATTATGAACCAAGTGAAGATGTTGAGGAGTATGCTTCATATGACAATAAATAAAGGAAACCACATTAAAAAAATCATCTATGTATTCTATAACTCATAGATCAGGGAAAAAATCAATCCTTTTGTTGGTGTGAGTGATGCGGTAAATAGAAAGAAGATTCGGTCCAATTACTAGAACATGAAAGACACCTCCAAAATTGGTGGTGTTGATGATGACATTACCACATATTTTACTAGTAAGGCTCAATAAGTGGAGTGCATACTGAGGTTCACACTGAAAAGAGTCCATTAGGTTCAACAATGATCTGAAGGAGAAGCCTCTGTAAAGTCTTTAGAATTTCACCTTGATAGACTCGAGAAAATAAAGGTATTAGCTTCTTCTAGAAAAACAATCTGCATTATGTCCCCTATTGTTGCAACAAAGGAAGGAAGAGTGAATTAGCTTTGAAGGAGGGTTTAAAACTTAGGAAAACCCCTAGGAAATCCTACAAAAGATATGATATTAAAACCCTAGTTCCACAATTGCAAAGAATCTTTAAGCGATGCCACTAGCCAAAACTCTTTGGTCCATCTATTGAAGTGATCCCTTGAACACGAGTTTAAACCCTAGGAAAACCTAAAAAGAGATGATCCAAAAACACTAGTACCACAGTGCTTAGGCGATGCCACTAGCCAAAAATCTTTGGATTAACTGTTGAATTAAAGGTTCACACCCACTCTAATACCATGTTGTTACATGGTCAGTTGTGGCCAAAAGTGAAACTTACCATTTTCAATACCTCTGTCCCATTTATCCTTGAAATTTTGTATCCATTGTTTCCCTAATTAGGTTTAAACTGGATCTTTGTACACATTTTTGACTAACCTCTTTTTCATTGAATACCTCGTTTTTTCTTGAGAGCCAAATCTTCAAAGATATAATTCTTGGGATAATATCCCATATTGATTTTTAAAACTTTTGTTTTTAAGGTCTTCAAGATATGACGAGTGCCACTTGTTAAATATTTTCTCATTGGAAGATGACCTGGTACATGTATAGTATGGAGAACACATTCTTATATCTATGTGACATCCCCATTTTAACCCCTTGTTTAAATTGTAATTAATGATGTTTAGCACAGTTTATGACAACATGTGTATTTCATTATTGTGCCAAGTTGAACTAAACAAATAAAAAACAATGTATATGTATCTTATTTTAATTAAAAAAGGGCATGAGCGCCTACATGGGCCATGATGCCATGAGCATGATACCACAAGCGGGGAATGGTGAGGGGGTCTCGGGGGTTCACCTTGTAACTAATTCCAAGCCACCCTTGTTAAGACTATTTTTTCTAAGATTTGAAGTTGAAAAATGTTTCACTCATTTTCCCTCCAGCCCAAAATATTTAATGTGAAAAACCTGGTTGGTTGAAATGTCTCATTCCCATAATTACGGGAGCATGGGATGGTAGTTGAGAAGTAATCCCAACAACAAATGCATGGAATGGGCTGAGTATAATAGCCTATAAATTCATGGTTGACCTAGGGATGTCTTGGAAAGAGGAAAATTGTGATCTTCTGGGCATGCACAGGGGGGTTGAGATACATATTTTGCATGCAAAGAAGAGAACAAAAGAAGAGTGGTGAGCTAAGTTGTTGCTGAGTTGAATCAGTGAGAAAAATAGTGATTTCAAGTTAATAATTTGCATAGGAAACTCTCTAATGATGTTGGGCCATGGGATTAAGAGTTAGTGCCTTATTGGGTGCATGTGAAAGAACTAAATGAGGAGCTTCTCAAAGGGTTGTGTGGCAGTGAAGAGAGGTCTCTCTTGTGTTGTGAAGAGCCAACATAGGGGCACTTTAAACTCATGGGGGTCTTGAGATCTCAACAAATAAATTTACCACGAATTCATCCCTTTAGAGGTTGCTAAATTACCCATACTAGCTGAGAAATTTTCCTAAAAATTCTCCCCGGTGGTATCATGGTCACGATAGGGGTTGGCTAGTGGTAGAAAGGAATGCGCAACTGAGCCTATGGTTGGGTGGAAAAATGCTCACCCTCATTTAGTTTTTTGGGAAGCTTCTATTTCGGATAAGTGTTCTTATGATGCTCACAAAATTTACTTACAACTTGGTTTATGGTGTTTTATAAATTATAATTTCATTTTGTTGTGAAAGGTAACCGATTGTAGTAAATTATATGGAAAGGAAATTCTGCATGCCTAATTAAGATTTAATCTCTGATTTCTACCTTAGAAATTACTGTGAGTTTCTTTTGTATGCTTTTAAATAGAGTGAAATTGTATACATAGTGTCAACATGTCTATGATAGATTTTGTTTACCATATATATGGAAGATAGAAGCTTAGTTGGGAGATAATAAAGGAATTAACAACTCTAAGTGTTAGTAGTTTGTTTGCATACTTGACATTATGTCCTCACACTTGTGGAAATTGATGAATTGTCTTTGCATATTATTAAAGAAATTATGAAATTGACATCTATTAATTGCTTTAGAATTAATTTACGGGTGAGAGATATATACTCCTAGAAATCATGTTACGACACTTTGTCAGGGTAAGCAATAAATGGTATAGACCAAGGATTATGTTGATGTTGTTATCTAGTATTCATGTTATATATTTGTAATGTGGTGAGTATTTGGGTTGTTAGGTTGTGGTTGGGTGTTAATTACAAGTTGGTGAGTCCCTGTTACAACACTTTGTCAGGGTAAGCCATAAATGGTATAGACAGAGGATTATGTTGATGTTGTTATCTAGTATTCATGTTATAGCTTTGTAATGTGGTGAGTAATTGAGTTGTTAGGTTGTGGTTGGGTATTAATTACAAGTTGGCGAGTCTTTATAGTTAGTGTATTATTATAAGGAATGTCTTTTCCTTGATGAAAGATTAATGATCGCTCGGAGTAAGAGACTTGTAGATCCTTTGAAGTTGAAAGGTAAAATAGTATCTTTAATTAAAGTAACTTGTGAATATAATTTAATGTTTAAAATGCATTTCTTAGGGTCTTGGGGCCCCTATAATCCTAGACCATCCTTGGAAGGATGTACTTGTATTTATTGACACTCAAATTCTTTGATTCATAGCCATATTTCTTGAGAAATTATTGGTGTGAGCCTAGCCTCTTACTTTTGCACCTGTTCAAGTTTTATTTTAAGGCCATAGATCCCCCTTGATGCTTTGTAAGAAGTTAATATAAGCATTAAAGAAGTGCAATCCATTGAGGAGAACACTTGAATTTTTTTTGGAGGAGTTTTGTAGGCTTTAGAGGCAATTTTGGGCGTATCACATGAAAATAAAATTCATGTGATACAACCTATATTGCACAATAATAAAATTCATGTGATACAACAAAGGGTACCAAGTATGGAGGAGACAAGTGGCATGGATTTGTTGGTTGGTCACGATGAATGAAAGTTTATGTGGTACAAAATTTCACACCACAAATTTTTGTGGTGCAATACACTATACCTACAAACTTATTGGTCACGTGAAACAAGGTTGTGGCCAATGTAAACAATGTTGCAAAGGAGAAAATGTTTGGGGTGGAAACACAAGTATGACATACACAAAGTATTGGTGAATGTGATGTATCGTATTGGAACTTTTATCGATGTGATACGTCACACATATATAAATTCCGAGAAAGTGACACCTATGTTTGAATGGATGTGGTACTGTGTCGCATGATCAAAAAGTTTCAGGAGTGTGACAAAAGGGGAGGAAACTTGACCCTACTGAAAAAAGGAATTTTTTTTTGGTGTGACGTATCACGCCATAAAATATTTTGGGCGCGATACATCTCCAAACCAAATTTATCGTATTTGTGATAAAGAGAACGAGAGGGGAGATGATGGAAGGGAAGGAGAATGAATATGACAAGGAAGAGACAAAGAATATGAAGAAGAATGAATTCAAAATAAATAAAATATTAGTGTGATGTGACATATCGGATGAAGAAAATATTCATGCTACATGTCGCCTAAAACAAAGTTTTGACAATGCGAAAAGAAGCATGTGGAGGCTCTTTTGCAAGAGGTGAAGTTTTCCCATCTGTGACATAGTGCAAAGATAATTTTTTGGGATGCGACAAGAAATTCAAGAGATATGAAAAACATCGCATGAACAAAAATGTTCGAGGTGTAATGAAAGAATTCGAGGTGTAATGAAAGAAGAGGGAATGTGTCGCATGATCTAAAAATTCAGGGTGTGATAAGAAGATTGGTGGAGGTGTGGAATGACATGTAGGAGAAAGTTTTCAAGGTCACAATACACTTAAGAGAGAGAAGAATGGTTTGATAATCATGAAACTTAGGAGTTGTCAGTGCAAAATATGATGTTTCTTCGTATGATGTTGATGTGTCTCTTATACAGGAGATGATGTGGTAGGAGAGAGAGAAATCCCTAAATAAACTTCAAAGGGCCATAACTTTGTGGTTAGATCTCGAAATTGAGAAAAAGCACAGTCGTTAGAAAGCCCTGGATGAGGAGAATGTAGTCACGAGCTTAAAATTGACTTTGGAATAATGATTAAAGAGGATTTTTTTTAATACCCCACCTCCGTAATGCAACTTAGGGGGTTGGGTATGTTACAAAGTGGTACTAGAGAATAGTTCAAACATTGGACTATTATGGAACAAAGTTGAGTTGCAACAAAGATCTATATGAGATCAGTTAAAAGGTTAAGAATAAAATGAATGCATTATGTTAAAGTAATACTAAACAAGTTAATTTATTGTTTCAACACAAAAGAGAAAGAAGTGAAGATTTAGTGCGACTAGTGACATTCAAGTGCTCTACATGGAAGAGGCATTGCATGGCCAAGATATTGAAATAGATGAAAGAAGGAATGTGGAAACTCCCCCGAATATGAAAGAAACCATGAGAATCCTAAAAACAAGGCTTCAAAGCTACAAGGCAGACAATGAAATACTAATTCAAACTCAAGAACAATAGAATGAGTGATCTAGAATCGGATCCAGAAGCCCGACAGGGCTAAAAAAGGCTCAAAAATGAAAGTGCTCGGAATCTCACAAAACTAGCTCCATTGCGTCCGTCTTGTCTTCCTAATTCTGACCATATATTTACTTCGTCAAATGGGCTTTGTATGCGAAAGATATCACATTCTGTCCGAAAACCCAAACAGGCAAAAAAAAAAGAGTGGATGACTGTACAATCTGTACAGTGCCACATGGAAGGCTGACTGTACAGGCCATACAAATGACGTGGAAGCTCCTGGAGATGACACGTGGTAGGTGATGTGGCATACAACAGACAATTGGACCAGTCAGAGGGTGACACATGTCACCACTGTAAGGGTGACACGTGGCACATGCTGACGTGGCAGACACATGGCAAGGCTGACAGGGAAGTGATGTGGTAGACACGCGACACAGGCTGACAAGTGGTAGATACGTGGAAGGCACATGGATGAATCAGAGATTGACAGGTGGCAGTCTTTGATTGGTTGGAGAGGTGCCACGTGGCCCAGTCATGGGCTGCCACATGGCACCTTGTAGTTGGCTCGTGGTTTATGTAAAAGTTTATGGTCTTCCCCGGGGTCAAACCCCCGACCTCTCCTCCGGGCTATGGACTGGCAGGACCGGGCTAACTTCCCGCCCCATGGGTGTTTCTTATTAACTATGCGGCACATATAATATTTGAATTTGGTTGCATTGATGTTCAGATGGGGGAAAGGGCTGGGGCTTAGCCCCAACCCTTGGCGCTAACGCACGACGGTGACCACCCCATGAAACTGGGAGCGCGGGGGTTAAACCATATGCGGGAGTTTGGATAAGGGGCCAGTCCTTGGACCCCGCATGCCACTATGTAACCACCAGCGAGCATCATGGGGCTTATCCCTCAGGGCTCGGGCTTGTTTTAGGGCAGAGGATCTATGCAGATCCCCGAGAACCAAGAGCCAGTGCAAGAATGGGCCAGGGCTTGGCCAAATATAGCCCATATGACCGAGAATAAGGGGGAACGCACCCAGTTTGGGGGGATTATGCCCTATTATTAAACAAAGTGGGTTTTTTGTTAAGTTTTCTTATTTTTTTATTGATTTCAGCCTGTTATTAATGGATTGTGGTCATTTTTGGGAGATATTAGGCATTTTTGGAGCCCAAATTTTGGGAGGAAGTTGGGGATGGATAACCAACTTCAGATCTATAAAAACCAGGCTTGTTTGAGGTCATGAAGGATAGTCAGAGAAGAGTTATGCTGAAGGGAAGCCAAGCCAAAGCCATTTTTATGCAGGGAAGCTATTGAGGAGCAGACGCGTGCGGGCCATTTCTGGGAGCTTCGGACGTCCGTTTTGCGTGCCATTTTCTTTGCAGGGTTCTAGAGATCTGGAAGAACACGACCAGATCAGTCTTGTAGCCAATTGGAATTGCTGTGATGTACTTTTGAGCTTTTGAACAGAAATAAAGAAGCCTCCCCCACAGAGACAAAGGCCCAGAGACGTAGGCAATGTTGTGCCGAGCTCCGTTATCAATTCTCATGTTATGGTTTGCTGTTTATTACTTCATTTCAGATCTGCATATGTGTATATGGCTATCATAACTCCTCTCTTTTCCTCATTCTTTCATTAAGCTTCTCAATTGGATAATTAACGCATGCAAAATTAAAACTCAACCATAGTCATTAAAAGATCCTACAGATCAAGTGGTATCAGAGCTAGTTGATGTTTGGATTTGAGTTTTTCATGTTAACCAGGGAAAAGCTACAACGTGGTGAAGGTGAGCTTGTTGCAGAGAATCCATTAATTGGATTGAGAAAGAGAGCTTCTCACAGTGAGAAGATGGCATCGAAAGAAGAGATTTCTCAGGATGAGAAAGAGTTCCAGAAAACATTCCTTGCTATGTCGGAGATGGTGAAAGTTTTGTACGAGGATTACCTGGAACGAAAGAGACCAATTTTGGGTGAATATTCAAAGGGAAAAAGTGAAGAGGAAGAGGATCATCCTCAGATTCCTCCTTCACCTCCATCATCACCTCCTTCTTCTCCTTCTTCTTCAAGTTCGAGTTCTAAATCTAATGGAAAGAAAAATGTTTATAAGCATAAGAAATAAATGCCATTATTAAAACTTGATGTTAAATTTGAGTTGCCCATATATGATGGTGAAGTAAATGCAGAAAAACTTGACAATTGGATTAGGTAGATGGAGGTATACTGCAGTGTGCAACAGATCAAAGATGAGGCCACACAAATCAAGTTGGCATCTTTGAGACTTGCAGGATCAACTCTAATTTGGTGGCAAAGCAAGCTGCAAAGGGGAACACAACAAGTGGGTAAAGTATTTCCATCATGGAAGAGTTTCATTTTTGCACTTAGGAAACAATTCTATCCTTTGGGTTATAAAGAAAAAACATTAATTGAATGGCAATCTTTAAAACTAAGAAAAGGACAAACAATGCAAGAATACACCGATGGATTTCAAAAAAGGGCATTAATGTTATATATCCCTTTACAAACACAAGAAACTCTTATGAAGTATATAGGAGGTTTACTTGCGCATATTAGAAACACTGTTTTCATGTTTGGACCCACTAAACTTGATGAGGTTTCTGTTCAAGCTACATATATTGAAGTAGGAAAAGAAGGTGTGTCAGGGGAGTCATCGTCTTCAAGGAAAGAGGACAAGAGGAAAAGGCATGGAAAGAATGAAAATGCAGTGGCGAGGAAGGAAGGGAAGCCCTCTTGCAAGCATTGAAAGAAAGAGGGACATGATGAGGACATATGTTGGCAGTTGCATCTCGAGAAGAGGCCAAAGTGGTTCAAGGAAAATAAGGGAATGCAGACAGTGGCAACGACAACAAAACCCACAGATTTGGGATCAGATTCAGGTGATGAATCAAAGATCTCATTCGTTGGTATGATAGGTAAAATTGGTGAAGACATTGATTGTAGAAACAACTTGTTTCATATAAGGGTAATCATGTGACACACTAAGATAGACACATTAATCGACAGTGGATCTCAATCTAATCTAATCTCAGAAGAATTGGTTAATCAATTGGTGTTAAAAACACAAAATCATCATAAGACTTACACACTTAAATGGATAAGAAATCATCATCAAATGCACATAACAAAGCAGTGCACAATCAAATTTGCAATTTCATCTA
>SNQJ01S0007083.1:38217-84682 GCA_010110895.2 Picea sitchensis
ATCTGGGTGGCCTATCCCGAGCTTGTTGACTGGTCAGTAACCTTTTGGGGACCAAAAGGTCTTTTAGTGGGGAGGTGTGATCCAAAATCGGATCCAGAAGCCTGACAGGGCTCAAAAAGGCTAAAAATGAAAGTGCTCAGAATTCGACGAAACCGACGCCATTGTGTCCATCTCATCTTCATGATTCCATCCATATATTTACTTCATCAAATGGGTTTCGTATGAGAAAGATATTGCATTCTGTCCGNAGTGGATGACTATACAGTCCGTACAGTGCCACGTGGTAGGCTGACTGTACAGGCCGTACGATCGTACATATGACGTGGAAGCTCCTGGAGACGACACGTGGCAGGTGATGTGGCATATGACAGACAATTGGACCAGTCATAGGGTGACACGTGTCACCACTGTAAGGGTGACACGTGGCACAGGCTAACGTGGCAGACACGTGGCAAGGCTGACAAGGCAGTGACATGGCAGACACGCGACACACGCTGACAGGTGGCAGATACGTGGTAGGCACATGGATGAATCAGAGATTGACAGGTGGTAGTCTTTGATTGGTTGGAGAGGTGCCACGTGGCCCAGTCATGGGCTGCCAGATGGCACCCTATGGTTGGCTCGTGGTTTGTGTAAAAGTTTATGGTCTTCCCCAGGGTCGAACCCCCGACCTCTCCTCTGGGCTGTGGACTAGCAGGACTGGGCTAACTGCCCGCCCCATGGGTGTTGCTTATTAACTATGCGACACATATAATATTTGAATTTGGTTGCATTGAAATTCGAACGGGGGAAAGGGCTAGGGCTTTGCCCCAGCCCTCGGTGCTAACGCACGACGGTGACCGCCCCATGAAACCGAGAGCGCGGGGGTTAAACCATATGCATGAGTTTGGATAAGGGGCCAACCCTTGGACCCCACGTGCTACTATGTAACCACCAACAAGCATCATGGGGCTTATCCCTCAGGGCTCGAGCTTGTTTTAGGGATGAGGATCTATGCAGAGCCCCGAGAACCAGGAGCCAAGGCAAGAATGGGCCAGCGCTTGGCCAAATATAGCCCATATGACCAATAATAAGGGGATGCATGCCCATTTTGGGGGGCTTATGCCCTATTATTAAACAAAGTGGGTTTTTTGTTAAGTTTTCTGATTTTTTTATTGATTCCAGCCTGTTATTAATGGATTGTGGTCATTTTTGGAGCCCAAATTTTGGGAGGAAGTTGGGGATGGATAACCAACTTTAGATCTATAAAAACCAGGCCTGTTTGATGTCATGAAGGACATTCAGAGCAAAGTTGTGCTGAAGGGAAGCCTAGCCAAAGCCATTTTTATGCAGGGAAGCTATTGAGGAGCAGACGCTTGTGGGCCATTTCTGGGAGCTCCGGACGTCCGTTTTGAGTGTCATTTTCTTTGCAGGGTTCTAGAGATCTAGAAGAACATGACCAGATTAGTCTTGTAGCCAATTGGCACTACTGCGATGTACTTTTGAGCTTTTGAACAGAAATAAATAAGCCTCCCCCACAGAGACAAAGGCCTGAAGACGTAGGCAACGTTGTGCCGAACTCTGTTATCAATTCTCGTGTTATGGTTTGCTGTTTATTACTTCATTTCAGATCTGCATATGTGTATATGGCTATCATAACTCCTCTCTTTTCCTCATTCTTTCATTAATCTTCTCAATTGGATAATTAACGCATGCAAAATTAAAACTCAACCATAGTCATTAAAAGATCCTATGGATCAATGAGCTTGATGCTATACTACTATAGATTCTGTTTGAAATTCAAAAGCACTTACATTAGGGATCAACCATGAGCATTGCAAGAAGAAGTTATTCTAAGAAGACGCACCAAAATGCTGGAGAGCATACATCTAGTGAGGAGATGTCAATAGAATCCTCTAACAAAGATATAACTACACTGGATGAAGCATCTAATAATGACAAAAAAATTGCTTCCCATAAGCACAAGAAGAAGAAGCATTTTGGAAATCCCTTGAGAGAGGAATTTAGAAAATCTAAGCCACCTACTTTTGATGGTGAGGTAAATATAGATGAAGAAGTGGAAGCATGTATTCTTGGGATGGAAAATTATTTCCAAGTACATGACTATTTAGGAAACATGAAGGAAAGAGTGGCCATTTTTAACATGAATAGCCTAGTTTCTATTTGATGGGAAGATCTTAAGAATGTCAAAAGGCTCAATGAGAGGAAAATCACTTGGAAGAAGTTTGAAAATTACTTAAAAAAGAAACACCTATAAAAAATATATTATGATGGTAAAATGCATTTTTTTCATGAGTTGGAATTGGGACAACTGACAATGGATGACTATGCTAACATATTTTTCATGTTGTTGAGGTATGTTCCTTACATTATAGACGAGAAAGTGAAAATTCAACACTTTCTTAGTGGATTACTTCAATCCTACCAAGATAGGATTGAATTTGATGAGTCAAGAACTCTTGAAGACACAATCTGGAAGGTGAAGTATTGCTATGAGAAATCAAAGCATAGTAAAGAGTTTAACAAGGCTAGGAAGGACAACGTTGATAAGATGAAGAAATGATTTATGCCTTAACCATACAAGAATCAGATAAATAGTGCTAATCCAAGTCATATATAATGGAGTAGGTTCCAACAAAATTATTCCATGCAGAGTGGAATCGAGCTAGTAGAGGATGATGGAGAGAAGACTAGGAAACAATAGAAAGAAATGCTAAAGTGTTGGGGATGTTGAGAGGATCATATTCTCAGGGATTGTACCAGATGGAACACTAATAAAATGATTCACAATATTTAAGAGGCTACAACTGTCAATGATGTAGCAAGGACTATCCCTCAAATTCACATTGCTATTGAATCCTGACAAGTAGATCACCAAGCCTCAATGGTGGAAGTAGAAGGTGAGATTGATCAACAATCCATTTCCATTTTAAATGACCTTGGATTTAACCTTAGCTACATTTCACCTAAATTTGTTGAATCTTATGTTCTCCGGAAGCATAAGCAAAGAAAGTCATGGTTAGCGCAACTGGATACAGGGAATACAAGAAATGCGAGTGAGATGGTGGATGAATGTCCATTGGAAATGAATGGAATACATATGTGGGAAACACTGAATGTATTTCCTTTGGGATCATATGATGTTCTGATCAACATGGAATGGTTGAGAACACACAAATTTAAGTTAGAATACCATAATAAGACATTAGAATGTGTGGATGAATATGGAAACTTCATAAGAGTAAGAGGCATTTTGAAGGCTACTTCTATAATGTAGGTCTCAACATTACAACTGAAGAATCACTCTAGGAAAGGATGCCAAATCTATGCTTTCCATGTGTTGGAGATAATGGAAAATAAGTGCACAACGATTGAGTATTATCCAATAATCCAACAGTTCAGGGATGTGTTTTTGGATGAGATACTAGGATTGCCTCCTAAACAAGAAATTTATTTCTCAATCGATCTCATGCCAGGATCTGTGCCTATATCCAAATTTCCTTATAGTATAAGTACCCTTGGATTGGTAGAGTTGAAGCTACAATTGAAGGAAATGTTATACAAAGGATACATCAGGCTAAGTGTGTCACCTTGGGGAGCACATGCACTATTAAAAAACAAGAAGGATGATACTCTCAAACTATGTATTGATTATAGACAATTGAACAATGTCATGATAAAGAAAAAGTATCTATTACCTCAGATTGAAGACTTGTTTGATAAGCTATGAGGGGCCACTATATTCTCAAAGATATGGCTATCATCAAGTTGGGATCAAGGATAAAGACATTCACAAGACAACACTTAGGACAAGGTATGTTCATTACGAGTTCGTGGTGGTGCCATTTGGACTCACTAATGCACCATCCACCTTCATGTGATTGATGAATAATGTTCTCAACAAATATATGGACAAGTTTTTTTTGGTATTTATTGATGATATATTCATCTACTCCAAATAAGAAGAGGAGCATGAAGAACACCTTATAATAGTGTTGCAAGTGATAAGGGAGCATTAGTTGTCTGCTAAATTTAGCAAGTGCGATTTTTACTAGAAACATATCCATTATTTGGGTCACATGATTTTAGAACATGGAATTGTAGTGGACCTAGAGAAGAAAAAGACAATCATGGATTGGCCCACTTCGAAGAATGTGATGTATGTGAGGTCATTCAAGGGGATAGCAAGGTATTACCAAATATTCATCAATGGATTCTCTAAGATTGGTATTCCAATAACATCGTTACAAAGAAAAGGGGTAAGATTCGTATGGTTAGAATAATGCGAAGAAAGTTTTTAGCAGTTGAAGCACTTCCTTACACTACTACATATGGTGTTGAAGTCTAATGGTGTGTTCCGACATTATGAAAAAAATCCACCTTACCATTGGACGTTACACACTAATTCCCAACATTTCGTTATATTTATTTATTGGTCCCTTGAGGTGTGTCGGACCTACGATGTAGTTTAGTACTTGTCGGGCATTCGACTCATATTCGATGGTTTTCAAGATTGATGACATCACCATCATAACCCACCATTTTCCTGTGGCCTGTATCTATGGAATTGCTATGTCAACTAAGTTTTGTCTCATGGATTCATTTGGAACCTAATTGAGCCTTAATTATGCTAGCTAAGGGGATAAAAATTTCCATCCTGAGCTTATTATGCCCACATTGTCTCGATCGAGATGTCAATTATGCCTACTATGAGGGATAAAAATGTTTGGCATGGGATAATTATGCCCACATTGTCTCAATCGATACATCAATTATGCCTACTATGGGGGATAAAAAATGTCCAACGTGGGATAATTATTCCCTCTTTGCCTCTAGACGTCAATTAAACGTGAATGGAAAATATACATGATTAGTAAGTACAAGGATTAATGGATGAACATAGTACATATTATAAGTTTGCATGATGTGGGCATGTTGGACAATACTTGACCTAAATCAACTATGCTTCCAGATAGGCTATGAGAAAATTTCAAGTCAGATTTTGGTTAATGTGACCACTGAAGTCATATGATGGCTGGTCTTGATCGATACTTCCATGTCCCAGAGTTACCCTTCGTATAACGAAGGGAAAATAATCCATGAAATAAAAAGTATCCCATTGAGTGGCTAAATATGTGTAATATGAGTGCCCCAGGGGTTTCTCAGGATGCTAAATCCATTTACAGATTCAAAAATGCAAGTTAAACAACATAAATTTTTTATTTTTCCTTGATTTAGATCATCGGATTCAGGTGAAAAATGCCAATTAGGGAAACTTCAGAAGGATTTAGGAGCCTGACTCAAAGGTCATATTAATGCACATGTATGCAGATGGTGCCACCAGTCAAGAAGAAGTACTTTGCATCAACATTGACAGTCCAGGAGACCACAAGATAGAGAAAGGGGGGGGAGGCTCCATTGGCATTGGGAGGACCAAAGAAAATTGAGAACATATTGAGGGGAGGAATTGATGATTCCAATAGTTTCAAGGGAATTTGATAGTATAATGAGACAAGAGACAAAGTATTTCACAAGAAGGAACATGTTCGGTTTGGTCAAGAAAAATGGGAATTGAAGGTGTTTAACCTAGGTATAGGATACTGCGGTATGTTCTTAGCAACAAGACCATGACAATTGGTAAACATATAAATTTTTGGTATCAATCCTATCTATCCCCACCATAATCTTCCCTAATACTTCCCCTATTGTCTTCCTCAAGCTCATCCCTAATACTTCCCCTGTTCTCATCCCTCCTAGTGGTGCACCCTCCATATCCATACTGTATTTTGTATCTTCCATCAGACCCTTCAGTTCACTACCAATTTTGGAACCCATTGGCACTGTAAGCTACTTCAATACCCCCCCATAGTGTGAATCTAGTGACTGAAGAAAACACCCTTCTGAGTATTGATTGCAGTGGATGAATGGCTACACCAAGGTAGAGTATGCCTCAAGTACTAAGCATCAACTCAAAGTTATAACAACTGGATCGAGGGCTTGTGAATACATGTAGAGTTAGTTATGATCCATGTAATGATCCCAAGCCATTATGCAAGGATCATCACTGTTTTGGTGTCTTTTTAAAACTTTTTCTGAGTGAGGTATTTCGTCAAACACTTTGCTGATCTACCTTTTAGATGTGTTTATATGTGTGTATGCAATGCTCATCTAACCTTTAGATGGTTTATATATGTGCGTATGCAACAATGTAAAGAGATAAATCCATGGAACATACCTCAACCATATGCAATAAGATAGACAAGCCAAACATCTCAATTCTTCTTTATTCACAAAAAATAGAAGAACCTTCATAATGGAGATGCCGACTACCAACAGATGGCTAAGATGAACAATGGATAACAAGTATGAGCTGCTACAAATGCTCCCTGTACAAAAAAATAATCCCTCCAAAGGCTGGATAAGAGATGAAGACCAATGCCAAGTGCCAAACTCCTCAATCTGGAAGATGCCAAGCTCCTCAACAATTTGGCCCTCGTGCCAAAGATGTCCAATCACCCTAGAAAGATGACAAATAGTAGATCGGCTGATGGTAAGAACAACCCAAAATTTAATCTCCAAGATCCCTCTTAATCTTTGTATATCTGAAAACTTCAATCGAATGGTATGCCCCAATTAGATGACTAAAGCCCTAGGATAATTCATTCCGATGAATGAGGCCTCCAAATCTCTTGAAACTCTTCAAACTGATAGATCGGGATGCTGTAATGAGAACCCAATTGCTCAAATCCTCAAAATACCTTTTAGATCCTTAGATCTAGCTACTCTCCAAGTAATGGTGCGTAATCTCCTTGGGAAAACGGCCCCACTTCAATACAAATCGATCCTCCACTCAAAGACTCTGGAAAACCACCAATAATGATTCCAAGACACCTGCAAAGGAATCCCACTACTTGGAATTCCCGAATCCCTTCTCCTCGGCTAGGAAAAATCCCTCCTCAATGAATACCGGTGCGCCTTTGGCTGAAAACCCTAACCGTGCTTCTACTCCTCAAGACAAGCAACCGATGTGGAATCCTCCTCAAGAATCGAGTAGATCTAGAACTAGAATGGCTGGGAGCATATTGAATCTCCGAGACCAAGCTTGGGACAAGCTAGGTGGAATATCAATCTAATTGGTCCCTTCTAGGGTTTGTTAAGTCAAACCCCAAAACCCCAATGTTGGGCTCACTAGCTAGAAGCCATAAATCAAAAGATAAACATACCTCAATGCCTAAGAAGAGGCCCTTGCCTTCCTTTATAATTTTGGCTCACCTTGTCCCTCTCCAAAGTGACTTTCATTTGATATTGATTTACTCAATTAACAACTACATTAATTAATTAAATCACTTTAATTAATTAATTAACCTTTTTACCTTTGAAAAGCTCCTTATCTCTCCTTGTGGCTTCCCTGGCCACTGAAAGTCACTTCTAGCCATCCCATCCTGTAGTGTTGCTCCTCCTGATTCCAATGAACTATTACACTGAGAGGTTCCTCCAAGTAATGTTCCCAAAATGACCTCTTCAGTGAATTCCATTGACTTATAGCTCAAAATAGCCAAAATCATGGAAATCATCAGAATGCAACGAAACCAAATCCAACCTGTGCGGAATGGCTCATAATGATGGAATGTGATCATCAATGCAAGTTGGACCCCACAATGCCTCTCAAATACCCCTGTACTCGCTCTAGCATCCATCTGGCTACTCTGGTCATCATAAATCTCTGCTATGTGATGATGTCCCAAAGTGGGGACATTACAATCCACTTATGTAAGTGACCTATGGGTCATGGTGGTCCCCATGGGGAACATAATAAATAAGGTTTTAAAAATAGGCTCGAGGACCTGTGAATACATGTAAAGTTAGTTATGATCCACTTATATAAGTGACATATGGGTCAAGGTGGCCCCCATGGGGAACATAATATATAAGGTTTTAAGTAAAGAGATAGTAAAGAAGAGGATTGTTATAGATTCCCCAGGAGGAATCTTCATAGAGGAGAAAGTTGTAGAATCTGTATTATAATTGCTTAGTTTTGTAATGGAGATTATATCTATGATGTCTGTCATGTAAAGATCCTTCTATATTGTGAGGAATTAATGAGAGATCAATAATTTTTTTGAATCATACTTGTCTTATATGTGATGCTTGTTGTGATATTTAATGATTATTTGCAATATTTAAGTGATCTTTAATTCACCTCTTTAATAATGTATGAATCTACCTACAAGAATTATTTATATTTCAAGTTTTTTTTATGAGACAAAAATCATTGTATTTATATTTCTAAAGGAAATGACATACACATTGACGAGATCCAGGGATGATTTAAAGGATGAAAAATTATTTTAAAATGTAGAAACCTTGGCGAATCTTACTAATATTTCATATGCCAACTATAAATGTTTGGCGATATTTTTGTAAAATTATTCAAAATTATAAGGATTTTATATAGTTTGTATAAACTTTTGGCGATTTTTAAGGTAAAATAATTTTATCCTATAGAATTTGGGTGAATTATTTTTAGAATAACAAATCTTTTTTTGGGAAAAAACTTGGAAAATTAGCCCATGAGTGAAATTTAGCCCCTAAAATCATCCTTGAGATTCGAGATCCCTTATAATTTTAACGTTAGCAACCATTTCCTTTGTAGACTACCTTTATCATATAAGAATATAACCCATGCTTATGACTTTGACTCTTACAATCATCCTTATACAGGTCACTCTTTAAACAAATAGTTCCATAGCTTCATATTGATGCTGAGACAAAACCATGAGACAAACTCTCTCTAACTTTACATAAACAAAAATTAAAACAAGACCAAAAATTCATTCATAAAAAAAGATGTAAGAGTATCAAATCTGTAAGAGTATGGCCCTTAATCTCATGAACAAGCAATAAAAATTCCTCCAAAGTGAGTGATTCCTTTGATAACTGACCATCTTTGTGGTTGAATTCTTAATAGACATGAGCAAATGAAACCTCTTCAAAAACTATTTTCTTTTCCATAATCCTATTGAAAACAGGTCCCAACTCAAGGTTAGAAATGTTACTTTTACCATTTGACCAGTCCATTAGAATTTTGGAGTCACCAAGTACCTGTATCCTCTTAACCTCCTTGTCCACTGCAACCTTAATTAAGATCTAGATGGCATAGAGTTCTGCTCTATTGTTTGTGCCCAAACCTACCCAATGTTGTGTTATACCTTAGATTTGAGTCGTGCAATTTGTTGGGGATGTGGTTTATCATAGTAGACCTAGTCATGTTGTTTATTTTTCAATTGCAAGTTTAAAAAGGGTGGTTGTGCAAAAGAGACAAAGTTTTCCTTGAAATTGTAAAGGTATAAACTATACTAAGTGACTAAATGAAAATGCACGCCCAAGATTCCATGTAGCTCCAAAAGTGGTTTTATAAGTTTTAATATGGAGTTACATAAATGGTGAATTTACCTATGAATATAAAGTTCAATTGAAGAATATGAGAGGTTGCTTTCATGCACCTAGAATTGGGATTTCATGTAAATTTGAAGGGAAAACTGCCACAACCTCAAATGCATGCCCTAGTCTCTAATTGGATCCAACTTTGGTGGTTCATCTTGCATAATCTATAATTTGTGATTTCACACATGTCTATAAACCTATATTGGCATTTTGAGATGCAAGCCTACCTGGTGTGCATAAGGATAAAAATTTCATTGTAAATCCAACGTGCTAAATTGTTGAAGTTGGTTATATTAAACTACACGACCAAAGTTGGCTAAGGATCAATAATTTAGGACTTAAGATGCAAAGTGATCATTCCAATATGTATAACCTATTTGTACAATTAGTAGTGTATTTAAACTCCAAAAAATATGATTTCTATGCACAAAGATTCATGGCATTTTGATGAATAAGAGGATAGTGGGTTAGGAGAGAAACCAAGGTCAATTTTGCATTATGAGTCATAAATGAAAATGCACACCCAAGCTTCCCTGTAGCTCCAATTTTTTTTTATAAGTTTTAAGATGGAGTTACATAAACGGTAAATTTACCTATGCATCTAAAGTTCAATTGAAGAATAGGAGAGGTTGCTTTCATGCACCTAGAATTGAGATTTCATATAAATTTGAAGGGAAAACTGCCAAAACCTCAAATGCAGGCCCTAGTCTCAAATTTGAGCCAACTTTGTTGGTTCATCTTGCATAAGCTATAGTTTGTTATTTCACACATGTTTATAAACTTATATTGGCATTTGAGACATAAGCCTACCTAGTGTGCATAATGGCTAATAATTGCATTGTAAAACCAAAGTGCTAAATTGTTAAAGTTGGCTATATTAAACTACACACCTAGATCAATAATTTAGGATTTACTCTATAAACTGATCATTCCAATATGTATAACCTGTTTGTACAATTAGTAGACTGCAAAAAGGATGGTTTTCATGTACAAAGATTCATGACAGTTTTATGAATAAGAGGATGGTGGGTTAGGAGAGAAACCAAGGCCAGTTTTGCATTAAGAGTCATAAAATACTCTTCTGTGCAAAAATAGGCAAGAGATGCATAGTAAAACCCTAGAAATGCAAAAAAATGTTTGTAAAAAGTAACCCAATGTTGTATTATACCTTATATTTGAGTTGTGCCAGTTGCTGGGGATGCAATTTATCATAGTAGACATGGTCATGTTTTTTATTTTGAAATTGCAAGTTTAAAAAGGGTGGCTATGAAAAAAAGGTAAATTTTTCCTTGTAATTTGCAAGGTATAACCTATAATAACTGACTAAATGAAAATGCATTCCCAAGTTTTCCTGTAGCTCCAAATTTTTTTTTATAAGTTTTAAGATGGAGTTACATAAATGGTAAATTTACCTATGCATCTAAAGTTCAATTTAAGAACATGAGAGGTTGCTTTCATGCACCTAGAATTGGGATTTCATGTAAATTTGAAGGGGAAAATGGCTCAGCCTCAAATGGACACCCTAGTCTCAAATTTGAGCTAACTTTGGTGGTTCATCTTGCATAAGCTATAGTTTGTGATTTCACACATGTCTATAAAATTATATTGACATTTTGAGACATAAACATACCTTGTGTGCATAAAGGATTAAAATTGTAATGTAAAACCAAAGTGAAAACTTGTTAAAGTTGGATAAGGATAAATAATTTAGGATTTAAGTTGTAAATTGATCATTCCAATATGTATAACCTGTTTGTACAATTAATAATGCATTTATTGTCCAAACATGATGATTTCCGTGTGCAAATATTCATGACATTTTGATGAATCATAGGATAGTGGGTTAGGAGATAAACCAAGGTCAGTTTTTCATTAAGATTCCTAAAAGACTTTTCTGTGAAAAAATAGGTAAGAGACGTAGGGTAAAACCCTGAAAATGCAAAAACTATTTGTAAAAAGTAACCCAATGTTGTATTATACCTTATATTTGAGTTGTGCAAGTTGTTTTGGATGTAGTTCATCATAGTAGACTTGGTTTTGTTGTTTATTTTGCAATTGAAAGTTTAAAAAGAGTGGTTGTGCAAAAGAGGAAAAGTTTGCCTTATAATTGTTAAGGTATAAACTATACTAAGTGACTAAATGAAAATACACGCCCAAGCTTCCATGTAGCTCCAAAAGTGGTTTTATAATTTTTAAGATGGCGTTACATAAATGGTTAATTTACCTATGCCTCTAAAGTTCAATTGAAGAACAAGAGAGGTTGCTTTCATGCACCTAGAATTGGGATTTCATGTAAATTTGAAGGGAAAACTGCCACAACCTCAAATGCACGCCCTAGTCTCAAATTTGAGCCAACTTTGGTGGTTCATCTTTCATAATCTATATTTTTTGATTTCACACCTGTCTATAAAATTATATTTTCATTTGAGACATAATCCTACTTGGTGTGCATAAAGGCTAAGAATTGCATTGTAAAACCAAAGTGCTAAATTGTTAAATTTGGCTATATTAAACTGCATGCCCAAAATTGGATAGGGATCAATAATTTAGGATTTAAGTTGTAAAGTGATCATTCCAATATGTATAACCTATTTGTATAATTAGTAGTGCATTTACAATCCAAATATGATGATTTCTATGCACAAAGATTCATGGCATTTTCATGAATAGGAGGATGGGGGGTTAGGAAAGAAACCAAGGTCATTTTTTCATTAAGAGTCATAAAATACTCTTACGTGAAAAAATAGGCAAGAGATGAATATCTTGGGCTCCAAAACTGTGCACTAGTTGCCTCAGTCAGATTGACTTCATTGGAAACTCTTCTGAACGAGCTCTTAAAAAAACACTTTTGTGAAAGAACATCTCTACAAGATATGACAACTGAGAATGACCACGATTGATACGATGGCTCTCGTTCTTTTGGGGTTCTTCCTTCAGGCTTCTCTTCTTCAGACCTCAACTTGCGCCTTGTCTCAACACTTTTTTTTAAACATGAATTCCAATGAATGGATAGGATTGGCCCTTGATATGGTGAATGGTCCTCATTCATTCAGCTTGCACCTTTGAAATCCTCCCTTCAGACTCAACCTCATGCCCAAATCCAAGTCTTTCTAAAACCTTCTTCCTGAAGGACTTTCAGGAATTCCTTGCGTTGATATTCTGCGATTGAATCTCAACCATTGATCCTCATGATTGAGTTAATCTAGGCCGTTGATCCATACAATTCATAGTCACCATGAAACTCATAAGAATTTGACTTCCATGGCCAAATTTGACTTTGCAACCTGCAGATTGACATGAGTAAAACCATGGAAATGAAAAAATTGTTTGTAAAAAGTAAGCCATTGTTGTATTATATCTTAGATTTGAGTTTTGCAAGTTGTTGGGGATATGGTTTGTCATAGTAGACCTAGTCATGTTGTTTATTTTGCAATTGCAATTTTAAGAAGGGTCGTTGTGCAAAAGAGGCAAAGTTTTCCTGGTAATTGTCAAGGTATAAATTGTACTAAGTGACTAAATGAAAATGCATGCCCAAGCTTCCTTGTAGCTCCAAAAGTTGTTTTATAAGTTTTAAGATGGAGTTGCATAAATGGTAAATTTACCTACGCATGTAAAGTTCAATTGAAGAGCATGAGAAGTTGATTTCATGCACGTAGAATTGGGATTTCATGTGAATTTGAAGGGAAAATTGCCACATCCTCAAATGCATGCCCTAGTCTCAAAATTGATCCAACTTTGGTTGTTAATATTGCATAAGTTGTAGTTCGTTATTTCACACCTGTTTATAAACTTATATTGTCATTTTGGGACATAAGCCTACTTGGTGTGCATAAAGGCTAAGAATTGCATTGTAAAACCAAAGTGATTTTTTTTTAAAGTTGGCTATATTAAGTTGTGTACCCAAAATTGGATAAGGATCAATATTTTAGGATTTAATCTGTAAATTGATCATTCCAATATGTATAACCTATTTGTACAATTAGTAGTGCATTTAAACTCCAAAAAGGATGATTTCTATGCATAAAGATTCATGACATTTTGATGAATCAGAGGATGGTGGGTTAGGAGAGAAACCAAGGCCAGTTTTGCATTAAGAGTCATAAAAGACTCTTCTGTGAAAAAATAGGCAAGAGATGCATAGTAAAACTTTGGAAATGCAACAAATGTTTGTAAAAAGTAACTTAATGCTGTATTATAACTTATATTTGAGTTATTCCAGTTGTTGTGGATGTGGTTTATTATAGTAGACATGGTCATGTTGTTTATTTTGTAATTGCAAGTTTAAAAAGAGTGGCTATGCAAAAGAGACAAAGTTTTCCTTGTAATTTGCAAGGTATAAACTATACTAAGTGACTAAATTGAAATGCATGCGCAAGATTTCCTGTAGCTCCAAAAGTTGTTTTATAAGTTTTAAGATGGAGGTACATAAATGGTAAATTTACCTATGCATCTAAAGTTCAATTGAAGAACATGAGAGGTTGCTTTCATGCACCTAGAATTGGTATTTCATGTAAATTTGAAGGGAAAACTGCCTCAACCTCAAATAGACACCCTAGTCTCAAATTTGAGCCAATTTTGGTAGTTCATCTTGCATAAGCTAGAGTTTGTGATTTCACACATGTCTATAAACTTATATTGGAATTTTGAGACATAAACCTACCTTGTGTGCACAAAGGATAAAAATTGCAATGTAAAACCAAAGTGCCAAATTGTTAAAGTTGGCTATATTAAAACGCACACCCAAAGTCGGCTAAGGATCAATAATTTATGATTTAAGTTGTAAATTGATTATTCTACAATTAATATCGCATTTATAGTCCAAAAAGGATGATTTCTATGCACAAAGATTCATGGCATTTTGATGAATCGGAGGATGATGGGTTAGGAGACAAACCGAGGTTAGTTTTGCATTAAGAGTCATAAAATACCATCTTTGTAAAAATAGGCACGATATGCATAGTAAAACCTTGGAAATGCAAAAACTGTTTGTAAAAAGTAATCCAATGTTGTATTATACCTTAGATTTGAGTTGTGCAAGTTGTTGGGGATGTGGTTTATCATAGTAGACCTGGTCATGTTGTTTATTTTGTAATTGCAAATTTAAAAAGGGTGGCTGTTGTTTATGGGTTTTTCCCTGTGACCTTGGGTCATGTCACAAAAAAACCTGATCATATTCAAAAGACAAACCCTACCCTCACACATACAAACTGGTAATCAAATAACTACTTTTGGAAGAGAGAAGAAAAGAGGTCACACCTTGTATCCTATCATTTGATGTCATTCCACACTCTCGACCTTTTCTTCACTCCTAATCTCTAATGTTATTAGCATGCAAAGGAAGATCAAGTCCATGCTACAATGAGGTAGTTATGAAAACAAGTCATACATGTAATAAAAAAATTCAGATATATAAAGAAAGTAAGCATATATAAATAGATTGAACAATATTACACAAATATGGAGAGGAAAAAAACTCTTTTATTGAAAACAATATAAGTAGGTAGTTACAACTTGACTCTAACCACCGACACTACCTCAAAGACAACTGTTGAGGTTCCTCCACTGGTCCTTCAAACATAAACTCTTTAGGACGAATCTTCCTCGGATGACCTAAACAGATAGGAACACACCCTACGATCATATAGAGGGGAGGAAGAAATGATGTAAAATGAGTTTCAAGAACAAGGATGCTACTTAGAGGATTGGGGAATGAGAGAAGATTTAAAAAATGTTAGCATAATCTTGCACCAAGGATGTCCTCCTCACCCATGCCCTCATAAGTGCTTGTTGGACGCATACCTAGTTTGAGGAAAGACCTATTTTTGGAAGAAGAGACGTAATTTTTGAGCAGGTGCAACAACTGGCAAGAAAGCAACATGCATAAAAAGGAGGAAAAACATCATGCAAGAGGAAAATCCACGTGCGAGGAGGTAGAAAAGCCTAACCATATTAGGGTTAGGGTTTTTGATAAGGATTGTAACGATTGTAATCCTGTAAAATAGTATAAATATGAACTTAGGAGGTCTAGGTCGGGGGTTTTTGTTGTTATTGGGGTGGTTGTTGTGGTTCAATTTTGTTAAGTGGTTAACGATTGTTGATAATTGTGGTTGAAAGCTGTTGAGTTGTAGAAGAGTTGAGTAAGGTAGATTTTGAGGGTTATATCATAGGTTGAGGATCCTGGTGTGATCTAGTCTACCTCAAAGAGGTTCCTTAACCTCATTCGGATTATATGATTGAGGATGTAATGCACGCAACACTAGATTTTGCAGCAGATTGAATAAAAGAGTAGAGAAGCCAAATATTTGTGGACGTAGCTTAGGAGGGGGTGAACCATAGTAAAATCCATGTTCTATGTGATGTGTTATCGAATTCCTACTTTATGTTAATTGTTATTTTATGAATGAATGAATACCTAGATGTATTAGAATGCATGCATGAGGCTAAAGATGAATGAATATTAGGAATACCTGAATCAATAACAAGTTTAATGCATAAAGAAAGATAGAATACACTCCTATATGCCCACTCATTTCTAGACTGTAAACACCTGAGTATTGCAATCACCCATAGAGTTATCTCAGGTGAGACTGGCTGTGTTCTCTGCATGCAACATTGCCTTCTAGTTTACCAAGAGGGTCGATAGTTTTAGAGGGTTTTGTTGGAAACCTGTCAGATTTGAACTTGGGTCAATCCAAGAAGAAGCAAAAGGGATATCTAACCCAACAAATGGTTTCGTTGCCATTGATAACTGCATAGGATTGAGTGGACAAGATCCATGGAAGAAACACAAGGAGAATGAAGGTATAGAAAGGAATGTTCATGCCATGGAATCTGATGAAGGAAGAGATCAAAATATGGTTGAAAACAAAGGAAATTGAGTTTGCACAGAAGGAAAATATAAACCCTAACCTAACACCGTGCACATATCTCGAAAAATATGGGTTTAACAACCTACAGGGGGTATTTTTCTGTGATTTCCTGCATTTTTTGAAAGAGTGGTTATTAATGTTAAAATAAAACCACCCTACAAACCGAATCAGACAACTGGAGTGGAATCCTATGGAGGTCATGCAATTACAAAAAGTTGATAACAAATTTATGCGCGCAATAGATTTCTGGTTAGACAATATTTTTGCAGGGTTTATCACCAGATTTTTAGTAGATACAACAGAGTCTTACACTGTAGCAGAGTAGGATATTCTAAAGGGACCTAGAGGTAGGTGTTGGGCCCTTCGTTTTCAAGAAAGAACTACGCAAGTGTTGGTTGCAGAACCTTCATTAGAGGTCGGAAGGAAGAACAACAAAAAATAGTTGCAGAAGCCAGCGCAACACCAGCTAAACAACACACAGTTGCAATAGAACAAGAAGAGGTGCAAGCCAAACAAGAAGACATAACCTAGCTATACATAGGAAAAAATATAATTGAAAAAGGGTTGATTGTTTTGGGGTTTTTTGATTAGTTCGCTCATTCATCTTTTGTCATTAGTTGATGTTGTTAAGTTGAGTTGTGTCAATCAGAGCCATGCCCATGGGAATTGTCCAAGGTTTTCTTGTAAATCAAGAAGAGTAGAATTTTTAATGAACATGACCTACTAGCTGGGAAGTCAGGATTTTGTGGCTGAGGTATGGAGCCAAAAGTCTGTACTGTACTTTCTATGTTATGCTGAGTTTGTAATGTAAGAAAGATCTTTGACAATGATATGAAGAAGAATTAAGTCTTCAAATCTGAGGTGTCTTTACATGGTTTCTTATGCGTTTCAATCTTTCTGTATAACTTATGAGTTATAATTGCTGCTCTTATGATTAATTGGTGCTTGCAATACCAATAGGTTTTGTTCTTACACTTATATGTTTATGATATGATAATGTTGATTGCGCAAGAACTGAAGTGAGTTCCAAGTACTCTATGGATCTTTTGTAGACTTCTCCCTTCCCTTCCCTATCTATCCGTCTCAACAACACTTCAGGTGAGACTTCTTCTCTTCGGAGGGGATGAAAATTCCAGTGCTCTAGACTACACAGTGCCTTTTGTTGGTAACCTGAGAAGGACCCTAGTCTGAACAAACTCATGCCAACAAAATGGTTCCATTGTTGGGACCTGTATTGAAAGGGAACTTGTAGGAAGAATGCTACCACTGATCCATAGATCTGGCATCGATCAATGGTGGGAAAGAAACTGTAATGCCTTCATATGGAAAGAAGCAGAACTAAGAAGAAAATCAGTGGGATTTACTCGGGAAGCGATCTTTTACTTAGAAATATCAAGTGACCAGTACAAAATTTTTTGGGTTAAATTCCCGGAAGAATTTTGTCATTGGATCAAGAGACTCCAAGAATCCCCAGAATTCCATAGACGGGTCAAGAAGATCTGTGCGTGGGATATCGAAAAGTTAGTAGAACTCCAGTGGATGGATTGTCTAGTCACAAGGGCCGTAGATTTTTGGGTTAATACCACGATAGAAGGATACATAATTGAATTTACGGCTGAGAACCACCAGTCTTTCTCATGAGCTGAGGAAGTTTTCAAGAAAGGAACAAGGGGAAGACTTGTAAGAGAGATCCTCCTGTGGATTAAAGATTTCTTGATGGAGGAAGGGATGTTGATTATGTCCTCAACTGAGATGGCAGCGTAAACACCCTTGCTTGGGGTAGGGCGAGACAGGGTGAGAGTCATGGCATAAAGAGAGGGGAAGAGTTCTTTGACAAATGGGGGGGAAACAACAAGAAATAGATTCAAGAAATAAGTGAGCCTTGAAGAGAGATGACATATTTGAGAAGTGGTGGCATGGAAAAATCAATAAATTCGTAAGACAATCTGAAAAGTTGAGGAAAGAAGGAGGATCGAGAGAAATAGAAGAAAGACAAATGGAAGAACTACAAAGGATGAGAAGGCGGGAATGACTAGCTAGTCAAAGGTTAAATGAGAGAGAAGCAAGGAGAGAAATAAGTCCCCAGGAGGTGGTACGAGAAGGAGGAATAATGGAGGTAAGAGAGGAGGAAACCAACATGAATCTTGAATGAGAAAGAGAAGATTTAGCCTCGACAACATGAGAGATCGGGAATTTGGACAAAGAGATCATCCCAGTGGAAGCTAACGAGACCTCCCAGATCAAAGAGATCCACCTTGAAGCCAGTGGAACCAACCCCAAATCACTTGTACCCCAAGTGCCCTCAATACAAGCAGTAAGTTCTATACCACCTTATCATACAAGTTCTGTTCCAATACAATTAGTTAACCAGTCAAAACCAGGAAGTGTGAGTACATGGAGGATGTTGGGATCCCTTGGTAGATCGCAAGAAGGATCGTTATGGTTCACATTGATATGAACAACATGATAAACAATGACTAGCCATGTAGGAGGGTCGATTTCTCATTACCCAGCGTTTTGGGGTAAGGGAGATGAAGACGTTGAACATCATTGGTTCTTGTGCGAAGCCATATTGAGATCTAGAGGGACACCATATGCGAACAAGTTGGTCAAATTCCAGACTACCCTGAGAGGTCGAGCTCTCAAATGGTACATGAAGATCATTGAACCAAGAATGCTAGGGATGGAAGGTCAAGCATTCACCCTTGGCCAGGTACGGACGAGGTTTATAGCAGAGTTAAAAATACCCCAGTCAGAACAACAGGCTCTATCTGAGTTGCACAAAATCCAACAAAGAGAAGGTGAATCAGCCTAGGAATACAACCAAAAGTTCAAATATGTCATAGGGAGGTTGGCGCACCCAATCCATGAAGAACATCAAAGGGAATGGTACATTCAGGGGATACTACCTCTCACTCAGATTTCGCTAACACAACAATGGATAGCCATGTTGACAGATGCCTTGGAACAATCGATGAAGATTGAAGCCACAGCGGGATACCCTAGAAGCTTGAGAGTAAACCGACCCCCGGTAGACGCGAATCTAGCACAACTACAAGGACATATATCAACCCTTATAGAAAATATTCAAGAACTGACGATACCCAGACCAGGACGACCACAGGTTTGGTGCACTAGATGTTATATGGAAGGTCATTTGGAGAAAGAATTCCCATGAGGGAGAGGGCTGGGACCTCCCTAGAATCTGTTGGCAACCCCACTAGGATCTACAGGAGGAGTTGCGCAAGTATCGACGAACCCATCATTTCACCATCCCGCCCAATATCACACATTCCCAGGAGGTCAAGCAACACTGACAATGGAGTATTGTGAGATCTACCGAAACCATAGGCATGGACCAAGACAATGCCCCATCATGCAGAAACATTTGACGGTACCAAACACAGTCCATTGCGAGTTCTTCACATCTACTACACATGCTACCAACCAATGTAGGGAATTGGATGCACTGGCGGACAGGATAGACCATACAACATTTAGGGTAAATGAAAACCCCCAGGGACAAGGATGAGGCCGAGGAGGTGGAGCTGGCGAAGAGTTCAGAGGAGGAAAAATTGGTGGAAGAGGACCAAGCAGATGTTATAACTGTGATGAGCAGGGTCACTTGGCTAGAGACTATCCGCATCTAAGGTGACCATGGTGTTCTCATTGCAGAACCAACAGACATGCAACCGAAGACTGTCCGGAGCTAATTGAAAAATGGGAAGATAGGGTACGATAAAGAGGAACTAACTTTATTAGTTCATAGATCAAAAGGATTTCTAAAGGACAATTTATGAATCTTAACATCGTCACTCGAGGAGGCGTGAGGACAGGAGCTGATGCTGATGCTCTACCCTAGATTCAGAAGGCAGTACCTAAGGAAGACATGTACGACCCCTTAAAACAAAAACTGTTCTTTAAATATGCCATAGAAACCTTCTAGAGTATTCCTAGTTGTAAAATGCAAGATAAACCCCCTCAACCAGTTGTATATCCTAAGGTAGCACAAGTACCTGCTTCACCCCCTGCACCCAAAAACCCTATAGGCATACCAAGACAACCTAAGCAACATCAAAATGCAGTTGATATATGGTTTCAATTATTCTCTGACATTATGGGGAATGACCAATTGACAAAGAAGTTGCGCAATGCGCTGTACCTAGTCTTAGGAAATGAAGAAACCTCCAAAGTAAGGATTAGGGCTAACCTTCCTGAGAAGAGCACTCAGAGAGTGCAATGAAGAAAATTAAGATCTGGAAAAGAATTTCGATGGGTAGCCCTGTGAGATGACTTCGAAATTAAGGAAGCCATGCTAGACCTAGGGTTATATGTGAACATTTTGCCCAAGAAAACCTGGGAAGCCCTAGGAAAACCAAGACTGGCATATTCCCCAATTCAGCTAAGAATAGAAAACCAATACTGTATCTTTCCCATAGGAAGACCAAAGAATGTGGAAATCGATGTAGTAGGAGCAAAAATAGTGGCTGACTTTGAAGTCATTGAGATCATGGGAGACAAGGACCCCTACCCTGCACTACTTGGCATCAATTAGGCCTACAACAATTACGCAGTAATTGAATTAAATAAAGACACCATGAATTTTGAAGTTGCGAGAATCAAGGTAGTTCAACCTTTAGATCCATATGTACGACCCAGGTACACAGAACCAATGAAAAATAATATGGAAGGAGAATACCTAGACCAATTGTACACCATAACAGCTGGGATAAGAAACGATTATATAAATCCTACTGCGGATGGATCAGTAAGCTGGAGAAGTATACAATCAGTAGACGAAGACTCATAACTGGATTTTTATAGTTGGCAACAAGGTTCACACGAAAGATTCTCAAGAAGGTGTGCAACTGTCAGAATGACTAGATGGATTGGGACTGAAGTCAGAGAACACCCAGTATATGATGGCACCTCCTACCTAGGCAAATTCTTGCAGAGCATGGAAGAGAAAGTGAGAGAGGATCAACGAATCTTAGTACTAGATATCGCTTTCCAGAACAACCCCACTAGATGGTGGGCTATGCACAAAAATGCATTTAAAACTTGGGATGAGGTGAAGCAAGCTCTCAAATACAGGTTCTGGAATAAGGAAAAGCTAGAATTAGAGATACAGATGGAGCCCCACACCACGCAATTATTCATCGGAGAATCATACCCTAGAATACACATCAAATAGTGTGTGACACAATGGCAGGTTGTAGAGATACCCTCTGTCTTCTGGGTTTAGGTATTCCCCCATTCCCTAGGCCAAATTCTGAAATCTTGGTTTATACATCAGGAAACTAGAAGACAGACCAGCGATTGGCGAACACTGGCAGCTCAATTTTTCAAAGACTTCTCGTTCACAAGTAAGTACCTTGAGATTGAACCAGTCTTGCAAAAGATTAAAGAACTTCTAGTATGTCCCAAGCATACCCAAGAACTTCAGACCAAACTCCACTTACCTGTGAATGTAAATCCTATAGAATGTTATCATATTAGAAAAGCTTAAGAAAGCCTAGATGAATTAGAATAATTGAGAAATGTAGCCATCAAAGAGATTGAGGGAAACAAGGAAATCCAAAACACCATACCTAGTCACACTGATAGTTCCTACAATCGCCTGCTAAAACTACAAAGACTCAACATAGGGATCGAAGAGCAACCCAAGATAGCTATGGTGGGAAATTACTGGGATGAGAAGACGAGTCAGGAAATACAGACGTTACTGCGAGAATGTGAAGATTTGTTCCCTAATACTTTTTCAGAATTAAAGGGAATCAAAGGAGTTTTGAGAGAAATGAAGATTGAGCTAAAACCAGGATCCAAGTCTGTCAGACATAGGCCATACCGACTTAACCTAAAAGTAAAATAAAAAGTTAAAAAGGAGATTGATAAGATGTTGGAAGAAGGTCTTATTTTTCCAGTAGAAGAAGCAGAATGGGTGAGCTCGATAGTCATTCAAAGAAAGAAAGACACTGAAGACATTAGAGTATGTGTAGACTACAGGAGCCTCAACTCTGCCTGTGTGCATGACCCTTTCCCAACACCCTTTACCGATGAGGTCCTAGAATAGGTTGTGGGGAAGGAAGCATACTCATTTACAGATGAATTCTCAGGATACCATCAAGTTAGGATTGCTGAAGAGGACAAGAGAAAAACCACCTTCATCACCGAATGGGGATCATTTGCATATAATGTAATTCCATTTGGTTTAAAGAACACCCATGTAGTTTTCTCCGGGATTGTGATAGAATCCTTTAGAGAGTTTATCCACAAGTTCATAGAGGTCTATATGGACGATTGGACAATATATAGCCTACTCAAGGAACATGTAGCACTACTGAGGCTAATGTTTGACAGATGCAGAGAGTTACAAATATCACTAAACCTCAGGAAGTGTATATTCTGTGTGCCACACGGAAACCTGTTGGGCCACATAGTCTGCCAAGAAGGAGTGTTGGTAGACCCAGCTAAAGTAGCAATCATTGTGAATATGCTACCACCGATGTGTGCTAAAATGCTGCTCTCCACACTTGGACACATAGGGTATTATCGTTAGTTCATCCAAAGATTTGCCAACATTATTGCACCTCTGGAAAACCTCTTGAAAAAGGCTGAAATGTTTCGATGGACTCCTTAGTGTGAAAAAGCATTTGAAACACTTAAGGAAAAACTCATCACAACACTGATTTTGATATTCCCAAATTGGGAGAAATAATTTCATGTCCATTTGGATGCTTCAGGAATTGCCTTAGGAGCTATCTTAAGACAACCAAGAGAGGGACCTATGGATCACCCTATATACTTTGTGAGTCGGAAGTTGTCGCAAGCAAAGCACAACTATACAATGACCAAACGGGAAGGCCTAGAGATGATCTACGCTTTACATAAATTTAGACACTATCTATTAGGATCTCATTTCAAATTCTTTACTGATCATTCAACATTAAAATACCTAGTTAACAAACCTGTGTTGGAAGGAAGAATTTGCAGATGGCTGTTTTTATTTCAGGAATTTTCCTTTGAAGTCATCATCAAGCCAGGACGGTGCAACATTGGACCCGACCATCTATCCAAACTAGATTTAGGAGAAAATGGCGGAGCAGTCGATGATCAACTCCCATATGCACATTTGTTCAGGATTGAGGCAATACCAGAATACCTGGAGGACATAACAACCTTTCTTAGCACAGGGGCCTTCCCTGAAACATATTCCACAACCCAGAAACACCATATGGTCGTCAGAGCAGCAAATTACCAGTTGATTTGCGACCAACTGTATAAACTAGGACTAGACAGTATCCTCGGGCGCTGTGTCCTAGATCATGAAAGGCAGGATATACTCTGGGAATGGCATAGTGGAATTGCAGGAGGACACATAGGAGGAAAGGAAACAACAAAGAAAGTTATACAAGAATGAATTTGGTGGGAAACACTTTTCAAGGATGCAAAAGCATACTTTTGATCATGTGACGTTTTTCAACGGGTGGGAAAACTGTCACGTTGAGATGAATTACCACTACAACCAGTTAGATCTCTATAGGCATTTGAGAAATGGGCAGTTGACTTCATTGGGCATATCAACCCCACAACAAAACATTCGAAGGAAAGGTACATCATTATCACAACTGACTACCTTACTCAGTGGGCTGAAGCAGCAGCAGTACAAAACTATTTGATGTTTACGGCTGCTAGGTTCATTTTTGAGAATATCATTACCCACTTCGGATGTCCCAGGAGCCTAAACATCGATTAGGGTGCTCACTTCATTAGTAGCACTATAGAAACACTTACCACTGAATTTCTTATTCAACATCACAAGAGCAGTCCATACCACCCACAGGCCAACAGAACAATTGAATCCTTCAACAAAATCATGGAAAAATGACTAAAAAAGGTTTGTTGCGCAAATCGAGAGGACTGGGATGATAGAGTTCCAGTGGTATTATGGGCCTATAGGACAACCACAAAGAAACTCCACAGATATACACCTTTCCAGTTGGTTTACGGAAAAGAGGCAGTGGTGCCTGTAGAGTTCATCACACTATATATTGCACAAGCCACATGTATGGGAGACAAAGAATCAATGGCACAGAGACTTGCAAAGCTACAAGAACTCGAAGAAACCATATTTCTAGCAAATTTCCATCAGTTGGTTGAAAAGGAGAGACAAAAATCTTGGCATGAACGCCACATCAAGACCAAGGTATTTGCACAAGGGGAAAAGGTGTTACTTTACAATAGCCGATACCAGATGCACCCTGGCAAGCTGCGCATGCACTGTTTGGGACCCTTCATAGTTGCAGAGATCAGACCATCATGAGAAGTTCAACTTGCGCAACTAAATGGTATGTTATGACCGGGATGGCTGAACGATGCTCACCTGAAGCCCTACCTATCTCGAAACTGAGAAGAGTGGGAGTCACTCCAATCTGATGGAGCTTGTACAATAGTTAGATTTGAGTATTTTTTTTCTTTATGGAGTTTTGCAAATTCAGCTTATAATGTCCATGCACACAGTGTTGCGCCATAATACATAGTTTATCTGTTTCGTTTAAGTGTTGGTTGATACAGAATTAACGACTCAGTAATATAGAATCTGAAGCATGAGAAAGTCTAGTAATATCCGTCATTAAGGATGATAGGGACAACCCTTGTGGTCGAAGGCACCCTGAATCCAAATCCAATTAGAATTAAAGGTCATGCACACCCAGTCTAGTCAGAACCTTTATTGCTAGTCTGGTACCTCGACTGTCGGCCGCTAAGCCATAAAACCACATTATGCCAAGATACCATCAAACTTTGCGACGGGACACCCACCTGTCAAGTAGAAAGGTCTCAATTCAGCCACGTCCCTATTCCACTCAAACAAGTAAATACTCACATCACCCAATCATATTTTCCTTGATCAAACCATCTCGTCGGACAACTCACACCCTGTTGCATCCATACAGTCATCATGAGGAGCAGTTATTGTTAAAACATGCCCATTAAATCTAGCCAAAATAATCTTAGCACTCAGCCGAGAACGTATTGTTCCTCAAAATGAGCATAGCCATTTCCACACTCAGTAGTGTGAACTAGTAGAGAGTTTGCAAAATCCGAACACATAGCCTAGCTCTTATCTGCCACAGACGTGCGAATGATGTGAGCTACAACAAGCCGAAGCACCATGACGAAAGAAGCAGTACTAGACAATATCTGTGACCCCTGGGTTGAGATCATAGGTGACCTCAAAGGGAAGGTAGAGCATGTCAAGATGCTCAACCTTGACCTCACAGATTCAGCTTTGTTCCCACAGATGCACCCAGACGTCTTTTGGGAGTTATCCCCAAATGGAACTAGAGATATACATTTTATACCGAAAAAGGAGTTCATTAATTTGTTTAACTCCACCATCATGAACCTTGGAGACTTGCCAGTCTTCAACACCACAGGCGACATGGCACACTGTACAAAATTTTTGATAAGCAGAGTGAACGACAGAAGCCTATGGTTGGATAAGCAATATCCAATCCATGCACAGGACATCCAACAACTTACTGGACTATCCTCTAAAGGAGAGGATGTGTCAAAGGGATTTTAGGGACCTGGTAAGCATGGGAGGAAGAAAGCAGAACTTAGTGTGTACGAGAGGTTTAACACCAAGCGAGGCGGACACACAACAATCATTGATCCAATACTACCCGAACCAGTTCGGATTGGCTACTACGTCATCGCCAATAAGGTTATGAGGTCCTATTATAAGGGAGAATGCACCCTAGATACGCCATATGTTGCTGACTTTTGCAATCAGGGAGCAGTATTCAACTGGTGTATTTTCCTACTGGAGGAATTACTCGTAGCTTGCGACGAGGTACAGGATAAAGGAGGCACCTTTACCTATGGATACCTGCTTGTGGCATTCAAAATGTTCAAGTGGAAGTCACCGATGGGCCGACAACCAAAAATACTAGAGAAAGGGTGTCTGGCGAAGATGTTTGAGCCATGGCAGGCCAAACCAGACTCAGAAAACATAGTTCTCAACAATGCAACATTTTCCAAATGGTATAATGCTATGATTGACGCAACACAAAGGCCACTCATCCCGCAAGAGATCCTCAATAATAACATGAGGAATATTGCATTCGGCATGAACAAGAACAATACAGTTGTCTGGACGAGGCATGCTAGACGAGAATGTTTTCATACACGGATGCTACCATTTTATCTGGATGAAGAAGCTTTTGACAAGGAGGTCATGTCATGGCCAGGAGTTAAACGCTGCCCATGAAAAATAGGCATGCATTTTATTTTTCCAGCCGAGCTTCTCAAGAAGAAAGACAAGGAAGAAGGAGAGGGACCGACCTCAGGCCCCGATCATAAGAAGGTATATGTGTCAGTACAGACCGAATCTGAGGAGGAGGAAGAGGCACATCGGTTGGTGCACAAGGAAAGAGCGGCCTGTCGTAAGCTTCAAGACAATGCTGTGCTATCAGGTGCGTAGGTTAACTAGATCTTGGGCCCTGTGTTTGGGATTGAACCATTACAGAAGAAGCAGAGAACTAGGATCTCCCCGAGAAAAACCCTAAATCCACAACCCCTTTCATCTATCGCTCCCCGCACTCACGCCATGACCAAAATCACCACTGTCATTGATATCCAGGATGAGCCAGAGCCTACAACATTTTTGTCCACATTCATCGTTGAGTAGCGTCCACCACCACTCCAACTACCAAATCTCCTCACCACCACCCCACATCAGACCACAACTTCAGAGCTAATGCAGTTCGACCACCCAAACACAGAGGGGTGACAACCCCCACAGAAAATTGACAAAGTCCCCAAACCCAACTCAGAAATCCCCAACCCCAACCCCAAAGCTTCGGAGAAAAGTACGATGCTAGATGTTTTGAACTTGAGAACCTAGGGACAACAACATGAGTCATCAGCACATGACAAAGCTGCCAGAAGTAGAAAAGAGCCAGAAGCTGACCATGACCAACGAATCACCTCACCACCTAAGGGTGAGGAGGCCCAAGAAACTATGATGCAGGATGCAGGAGCACCAGAGGACACATAGATACCAAATGCGCTCAATGATCTAGACTCAACAATGGCATAGGATACGACAACCACATGAGTGCAAATGGAGCAAGTCCTCTAGAACCCCCAACAATGTGCAGAATTGATGCATCTTTGCATCACTAGAAAAGAGGTACTGACGCTTCTACCCAAAGATCTAAGACTGAGGATCACACCAGTGCCACCTATAGAGGAGGAGGTAGAAACCCGTTTGGACCACTTAATAGCTAGCAAACTCCCTCTACAGACGAAAGCACCTACTGATGGAGCTCCTTTAGCTACAAACCTGGTACAGTGGCCAACATCGCAATTATTTGGGCTACTTGGAGCCTCCACAAATAAACTAGAGCAAAGACTCCAGGACGCCGAGAGCTCAGATGATCTCGCCAGAAAATAACAATTAGTTGAACAAGAAAGTAGAATGGCGAAAAACATAACAGAATCCTAGCCGAGCACAAACTAGAAAAGGTCCAGGAAAAACTTGCAGAATCCTGGCCTGATATCCGGAAGGTTGCGCCAGACTTAACAGAAGCCAACAAGATAATAGAACCAGAGCAACGGATCGAGCTGATACAAGTGGCATGGACACCACTCACGACACACATAGAGAAGATACAAGCAAAGTTACTACAAGTCCAACAAAAAGCAGAACAACAACCTCGAAAACTGTAGGAACAAATGCAGAAGATAATACTGTAAGGTAACAATGCCCGAGTGACACTACACAAACAGACCACGGACTGCGCTAGAATCTTTAAGGAAGTTAGCGATTGGATGGGTATCATTTCTTGATGAAATCAAGTCTTGGATGAAATGCACACAAAGATCCAGGTGCTCAATGAGGAAGTTGCGGTCACAATGGACCCCATAGAGCAGCAAAAAAAGTTCAACCAAATTTAGGAGTCTGGTAATGAACTAAATTCCCTCTACGAAGCACAGTTAGTAGCCAAGAAAGATCTGCGTGCATTTCGACCGGTGATTCAAACCACCTATATGAAAATGCACCAGGTCGACGCAAAAACTGACTCCAAATTGAACTTGTTGGTTGCAGCCAAGCCAAAGGAGCACAACAAAGAGATGACCCAACAGTTCTTGGCTGAAGCATCTCTCCTTGCCCGAAAATGGCAGGACAAAGTTGAAAGCTTTCATGGAGTAATGCACAGAGCATTAGAGCTCGTTCCAGAATTGGGCCCTTCGTTTGAAGAAGTGAAGGAAGAAAAGACACAAAGAGAAGAGCTCAAAGAAGAGAAAAATCCAGATCAGGGAAAGAAATAATTTCTCCTAGAGAATGTGAAGGAACCAAGTGCTTGACTCGAGGATGAGTCAAGGATTGTGGTCGGAGCCTATTGGGCCCTTCGTTTTTGAGAAAAAACTGCACAAGTGTTGGTCGTGCAACCTTCATCAGAGGCCGGAAGGAAGAACAACATAAAATAGTTGTGAAAGCCAATGCAACACCAACTAAACAATAGACAGTTGCAATAGAACAAGAAGAGGTGCAAGCCAAACAAGAAGACATAACCCAACTATACATAGGACACAATATAATTGAAAAAGGGTTGATTGTTTTGGGGTGTTTTGATTAGTTCGCTCATTCATATTTGGTCATTAGCTGATGTTGTTAAGTTGAGTTGTGTCAATCAGATCCATCCATGCCCATGGGCATTGTCCAAGGTTTTGTTGTAAATCAAGAAGAGTAGAATCTATAATGAATGTGACCTACTGGCTGGGAAGTCAGGATTCTGTGGTTGAGGTCTGGAGCCAAAAGTCTGTATTGTACTTTCTATGTTATGATGAGTTTGTAATGTAAGAAAGATCTTTGATGATGATATGAAGAAGAATTAAGTCTTCAAATCTAATGTGTCTTTACATGGTTTCTTATGTGTTTCAGTCTTTCTGTATAGCTTATGAGTTATAATTTCTTCTCTTATGATTAATTGGTGCTCGCAATAGAAATAGGTTTTGTTCTTACACTTAGATGTTTCTGATCTGATAATATTGATTGCGCAAGAACTGAAGTGAATTCTGAGTACTCTATGGATATTCTATAGACTTCTCCCTGCCCTTCCCTATCTATCTGTCTCAGCAGCGCTTTGGGTGAGACTTCTTCTCTTCAGAGGGGATGAAAATGCCAGCGCTCTAGACTACACGATGCCTTTTGTTGGTAACCTGAGAAGGACCCTGGTCTGAACAAACTCATGCCAATAGTAGGTACATCAGATCGATGTACACTCTAATCAAAATTTTATTGTATAGCATTGGTGTGATGACCATGGAATCAAACAACTAAATTTCCCTGCACACATGGGGGAAGGGGAGAAGCACTGATAGGAGGCTGGGAAATGGAGGAAGAGATGGATAAGGGAAATACGAAGGAGGCCATGGACCCAATCATGATGGAGGAAGATCAGATAAAGAAGATAATGGAAAAAGATGGAAAGACGCATAGTGGAGTACCCTACCAGTATAAGATGAATAACAAGAAGAGAGCCATCGTTGATAGAGAGGGCTTGAAAAGTGATGAAGAAGAGGTATAGGATCTTCGACCTATGGATAAGACTAATGAAATACTATGCACAACATATGAATGGAAAACAAGAGGTCCAAGGGAATGAACAAAAGGAAGAACTCCAATCCAGATCACCGTAATTATGGAACCTACAACCCCATGTGCGACTAACACACCAGAGATAACACCAAAATTTATAAAACCAAATTTTAGTGGAAGAAAGACAACAAGAAACACATCCAATCAAGGAGAAACAACTAGAGGAGCTAGTTCAGGAAGTAATAGTCAAATATATACACCGTGGAGGTAGTAGCTCAACATAGTTTAAAATTGTAAGACACGACCCCACGATCAGATTACCAGAATTTCGGGGAGAGGCATTAGAGGACCCTGTGTTGGCAGTCCTACATGTTTTTTCTATTTTGAACAACAAACAACACTTCTTGTAGATGCCTACACCTCATCCTGTAAATATTACTATTTGGGGCTGATTATTGGATTATAAAAGATGTTTGATTATTCTTTTTTATTTTGCATTTTCATGCTTGATTCATGACTGAAAACATGAATCAAGCCTAATTTCATATTATATCCGTATTCAAAACATGTTTTTAAAGGTTCATTGTGACTTACATATACTTCATACTTAATACTGAAATGATTTTCCTTTTGAGTTTGTTTGAATATCGATATAATACCAAGAGTTGATTTGCATTATGATTTGTAAACATATCTATTTGAACCCTTTGCAAATTGACCATAGTCATTGCATGACATGGGAATTAATGTGCAAACATAGTGTTCTGTACTTTACCTTTGGTTGGCAGGTTGAATTGACATGCCTTTCATTACGAGTTAAGGTTTTGTGTTATGCTCTATACTCAAAGATTTCATTACCATGAGTGCTTGAACTTCATGAACGAAACCCTCATGTTTAGGCTATGATCATGCATGTGTGTTTCTTGTTTTGTTTCCATGGTATTAGCTCAAACTTGTCCCTTTTACCACTACCATCTAAACCCACAGTTAGTTTGAGTCGCCCTTGTTACAGTCTGGTCATACCCTTAATGGCTCCTGTTGTCCAAATAGAGCTGAATGAATATCAGGCGTTGCTGTCTCATGATGATGCGGTCGAGGACTTGAAGGGCTAGGGTTGGGATATTTTCATTAAGAAGTTCCAAGGGTATAACCTTCGCGTGGCCAAATAATTTGCCCAAATTTTTTATGGATACAGGATGAAGGTTGGTGATGTTCAGTTGGAGGTGACTGAAGAGTTTTTGAGGGAAGCAACGAGCCTTCGTCTCACTGGTCAGAAGTGGTTCAAGAATTCAAAAATTGACGAAGTGCCCTGGAGTCTTTTCATGACCTCCAGAAAGATTGACTGTTGTGAGAAAGGTATTCCTGTTTCCCAGCTTAAGGTTAGGTGGCATGGTTTGTTATATTTTATTAAACAATTTATTACCTGTGAGGGATGTTATGTCCTTATTTTTCTTTACCATGTGCGATTTCTTATGGACTTTATGGGCTTCCATTTGAATGTGATGTTTTATTTGCTAAGGAGTCTGTACAAAATGTCTAAAATATACAAGAAGCAGAGCCTCGACTCTAGCCTCTTTCACCATGGTTTAATTAAAATGTTGTTGGTTCATCATTTGAAAACCCTATGTTATGATTGGGATGGGTTCTTAGCTTGAAACGGTTTTTTTACAGACATTCCTATAGAAACCCCTTTGTTGGATAAGCCTCTGATAGATAAACATTTTGATTTCTCAAATGACAAGCTAGATCCTTTGAAGAAAAACCCTCGTCATGAGGCAATACCTGATCAGTTTCTACCCGGGCAACAAAATGTTGGATCCAAGTCAAATGGAACCCCTGTGCATGAATTAGTTGTTGGAATTAAAGCCATTGTGAAAACCGATAGCAAGAAACCTCACAAACTGTCCAAACAGAAGCATGCGGCTTTAGGGTTTTGAAATAAGAGGGCTGGTCGAATCATTTCGACAAGTCTGTGTAATAGATATAAGACTCATGTGAGCTCGATCGACTCGATCGAGATCCATGAGGATTCAAATTTCAAAATTTAAAAATTTCTCGTAGAGGAAGATCCAGATTATCACAAATCAGAGCCTATTCAGCCATACGACTTTGTCAATAACCTTCCACCATGCCTCGAGGGTAGAAATGGATTTACTGGTATAAATATAGGTCAAGGGCCGGAAAAAAGTAGTGTTGATGTTCTTACACCCAACTATACACTCCATCGACAGATCACTCTTTCTGTGCAGTGCGAGGTCTACTTGCATTGGATTGAACAATACTATAAGGACATCCCCATTCTACAAGCAAGGATTAAAGCTCTCACAAACCACAATGAATTTTTCATAAAATAAAACCATGACCTCAAGGCAAATGAATAGAGACAAGCCAAGCGTCTTAAAAGGACAAGCAACATTGTGATAAAGAATGCAGACAATGTAAAGGCCATAATAAATTCCGAGATATCTTGATCCATGTTTAGTTATTAGTTAAATGGTAAGACAATTTTTATTACAGTCATGTTGTTTTTAAAAAATCAAATCGGTTAAACTTGGATTTCTTTTACCAATATAAGACTGGCTACATAATTGAGAGATTCTATAGCCAAGTCATTTTCATATAAAATTTAGTAATTATTTGTTAATAAAATTGCCTAACTTGTCCCTATTTCATTTTTTCAGGGCGTGGTATATCTGATGCCGATCTTATGGGATGGAACATGTTCAATCTAGTTGATTAGTATCTCCTTTTGTTTATTTTTTAAATAGGGAAAACTTTCATAAATTTTTGAAGATACAATTTGATCATGGGTGGCTATAGACTCCCATATTTGTAATGTTTTGATCTTATGGTATCTGATCTTATCCTGAGAGATAGGAAGATAGGATTTCCCAAAGACCCTTTAAAAACCATGCATTTTGTAAATGACAGACATCTTGGCCTGGAACCAAAGATGGACGTATGATTTCAAGACTAAATGAAACAACATACAACTTTTTGTATTTAGCTTTTTGTTAATGGTGTTTCGTTGATGTTTTGTTTTATTTAATCCTAGTATATTAATATGTCTTGTATCTTTAGACTCAATGATCCGTTATATTCTAGGATACTCCTGTTATAACTATCGTCCATAATTTGTTGTTCTAGATGTTGACACTGTGATCATCTCTTCAATTTGAATGATAAGATTTATCTTTGATTTTTAATTGAATAATGAAATGCAATATGTTACACAGATTTATCTTACTGTAATCTTTTGCGATCATAAGATCACATAGTTTAATTTGTGTTCCCTTCTCTATTATTAAACTTCAGCCACCAATACATTTTATGAATTTATTCAAAACAATTTTAGAATAAGTCTATAACAGATTTATCTTGTAGGCATGGCTGCTGGATACTCTTGATTCATACAAAGGCACAGATACATCAAAAAAACTAATTTCAGGTTAGCTCTTTTTTTTTTAAATTTCTGTCATTTATGTATCAATGAAACCATAAACTTTAGATCAACTTTTGACTATCTGTACATTTGTATTTCATAGTTTTGTTAATTCAATATTTGTTAGATTTATAGAAAGAAAACAAAAAAATATTTAAATGTGCTTTCTTTATCTTCTTTTACAAAAACAATCATTTTTACATTCATTTCGTAAGTTTCTAGTAAAACTTGCAATCTGTAAATGTTGTCTATAAGTGAGACTTTTATGTTTTCTTTTTCTGCTTAAAATACATTTACAATAGTTATATCAGAGTATGTATATATATATATATACAATATAGTTTTTTTAGCATTATTTAGTTATCCCTTTCTCTTTATTTTAGGATTTTAGATTGGCTAACAGAGCCATTAAACCCATCAGAACAAGTTACACCAAACGGCTTGGGTTAGACAACCCCGGACCGGACTTGTTCCTCCAATTGATGGACAATCAATTTTTCCTGTCAAAAAATGGCTCTAGAAGGAGGGCCTAATTTCAATTGATGGCACGTGGAAGTCGTAAGACTCCTCGCCACACACCCGCTCCTCTGTAGTAACATGTAGTTGCTTGGACAACAACGTTAGTTCTGAAACAACAACTACCTCAAACGATAATCTTGAATTTCTCGTTGAACCAGTAACACCAGCTCTTCAAGGGGCCAACATACAAGAAATTGTTCGTCAGTCACTTATAAGGACACACAGTGCTTTGGCCCGTATCAGAAAACCTAGTAGGCCTCTTAATAAACCTTTAGATTTCTCAGATATCCGAAAACAACTTGGGGGCACTGGTCTACTTTTAAACCCTGTGGAGGATAATACTACAGATCCTATCAAAAACCCTACTCTTGGAGTTGTAGGATCCGGTATCCCACCTTCCCCACCCGGTTCATCTGCATCCTCTTCGGGAGGAGAGTCATCTGGCGAAGGTAGTTCATCATACAAAACATCTCAGCCTTCAACACCACCAACACCCATGTCAAACCAAAACAATCCCACTAGACCTTGGCTCGATCAAGATGCCATGGCTATACCTAGATGTCAACACCCATTGCCAAAACACCCAGAGAAATGGTTACCTAAATTTGACCTGGATTCTAAGCAATATGCCGAAGATCACATAAAGAATTTTATGTTGGCCATTAGATTCCGAAGTGTAGAACATGAAGATGTATTATGTAGACTCTTCCCTTATACGTTTGAGGGAAATGCCTCTACATGGTATTTCGCTCAGCAGCCCCAAACCATTGTCTCTTGGGAAAAATTTTAAACCTGTTTCTTAGAGAAATTTGGAGATGATAAATCTCTTGAAGTCTTGGTTATGGAAATATCCATCCTAAAAATGAAACCTAAGGAGAAAGTAAAAGATTTTAACCAAAGGTTCCTTACGTTAAAGAATCGAATTCCCACAGATTCAATGCCGGCTGAAAGTCTAATTGTTGCATATTACACCAAATCCCTACATAATGATATAACAATATGGGTTAAAAGGTCTAATAAGTCTACATTATTGGAAGCTTTTGAGGAGGCAAGCCAAATCAAAAAGGATATATTAAGCTCGAAAGATAATCTCAATAGTGAAGCTGAAACAACTTCATCCTCCAAAAAGAAAATAGAAATCCTTACCAGGCCTCCCCAAGCCAAAAGTCAGCCTGAAACTTTGGACCTAGAAAGCTTGCAAAAGGCTTTCCAAAAGTTATCGAATCAAGTCATAGACTTGAGAAGATAGATAGAGGAGGCATCCTAAAGCAAAGGAGGTTTTAAACCACCTTTCAGAAATCCTTTTCCTCCTAATAGACCAAATCTGACCACTGAAGGTCTTAATATTGAAAGCTTACAATACACTTTGCAAAATATTCTTGAAGCACATGATAACTCTGCCCCTTCTGAAAGTTCTGAAGACATAGTTGAGGAAGAAACAACCGAAGAAGATGAATCATCTCCCAATATCTTCGGACACTTCTCCGAAAATATTTTTACAACAAACTTTGAAACTGTCCATCCTTACAACACGAGAAGCAAAACACAGAACAAACCATCTTCCGAAATGAGTAATAATGTGCCTCCGAAACACTCGAAACAAGATGAAATAAAACAAAGTTTAGTAGCCCTAGTTTTAGAATATGATTTGATTGAAGATCTGAAAAAACTAAGGGCTAAAATTTCTGTTTTTGAGCTTTTGAAATTTCCTCTTATTCTACAGAAAATGCTTCAGAATATCGTAGAAAATAGTAAGAACAACGATCTTAACAACAAGAAAAATACAGAAATCAGTTCTAAAACAACCAAAAAGTTCCCTACTAAAATGACATCCGAACCCCCGGATAAAAGGGATATGACTGAAAAAACTGTATCAAATGTAGATAAAATTGTTTAAGGGACAACGACTAAAAATCAATAGAATTCTGCTGTTAACACTTGTAAAAATGTCCCACCTTTCTTATTAACTTTTGAAATTTTCAATAGAAATGTACATAATTGCATGGTGGATTCCGACGCATCTTCAGATGTGATGCCTTTATCTGTTTTCCAAAAAAATAATGATGAAGTTCAACCTTCTAGTCTTAAAATCATTCAGCTCGATCGGACAAACATTAAGGTAATCGATGAACTTAAGAATGTTCTGGTTAGGTTATCTTCTAATCCTAAGGTTCACCGAATTATTGACATCATTGTTGTTGAAATCCTTGAAGTCTATGGTTTGTTCTTGAGCAGGGCCTGGTCTGAGCAATTGCATGGTTATTTCGCCATAGATTGGTCTCATTTGTGGCTGCCGGAAAATGGATAGCCAAATAGAATTAGGATAAACCGTGAAAGCTATCTCAAGCACACCATAATGGATTTGAATGATCAAACGAACCTTTTACCGCATCTACTAATTCATTTGAAATGCAGGGAATGAACACCTTCTTTGGTAACTTCATGACAAAAACTTCCCCCGTCACCGATCCAAAGCAACAATCAAAGCTCATGACCTGTACTCAGTGATCAACTTTGCCAAATGTGAGAAACACTACTGACGAAGCTCAAATATGGTCACTTTACTTTGATGGATCCAAATCCAAGGAAGGAGCTAGTGCAGGATGTGTACTCATCAACCCCGCAGGTAATAAAAATTTCATTGCCTGTCGATTAGAGTTCGAATGCACTAATAACACTGCCGAATACGAAGCACTCCTGTAAGGGCTTAAAAAGTCTTTGGATATGGACGTAAGAAATTTAATGGTATTCGAGGATTCATAAATCGTGGTCAAGAAGGTAAGAAACTCCATACATTGCTTGTCACCACATCTGAGAAGTTATCAAACCGAGGTATGGAGTTTGATACAAAATTTTTCAGCATTTAACATCAATTCCATTCCTAGACTAAGTAATTCAGAGGATGATTTATTGGCTAATGTCACTTCTAAACTTTTTCCCGTAGAAGGTCTCTCTACGAATGCATTTTCAATTGAATTATTGTTTAGTCCATCGATCCCGGACAACATAACCAATTGGAGAGTGTTCGACAATGACCAACAGATCATCAACTTCTTGCATATGGAGGAAACTTTCCAAGGTGAAATCATCGATGAAGGCACTCACGATGAGAACCTCCACAACTTCATAATAGTATCAGATCCTAGATCTCCTGAATCGACATCTGATATGGTAAACTCTATTCCCAGATCCATTGTAAGACTATAGAAGTTTTATGATTTGCATGATAAATTTAGAGTGTAAGTTAATTGTAAAACGAACAATTCTTCCTTGACTTACGAAACGATAAATCTAGGGACTAAAGATAATCCTCAAAATATCAATTTGGGAACGAGATGCTCCGAGCAAGAACAGTCTGCTTTTATAAAACTATTTAAGGAATTCAAAGACATTTTTGCTTGGACTTATGATGATTTAAAAACATTTGATCCTAATATAATACAACATATCATCCCCATGAAACTGTAAACTCAGCCTTTTCAACAAAAATTAAGAAATATGTACCCCAAATTGGAACCTACTGTCAAGAAAGAACTGAGTAAATTACTAAATGCAAAAATAAACTTCCCGGTAAGGCACACACAATGGGTGTCCAATCTAGTTCCTGTAAGGAAGAAAAGTGGTGAAATTCGACTCTGTGTCGATTTTCGTAACCTGAACCAAGCATATGATAAAGACAATTATCCCGTTCCTCCAATGGAACAATTTCTTCAGTAGGTATATGGTTCCAAAATACTATCATTGTTAGATGGTTTTTCAGGATACAACCAGGTCCTCATGTCCCCCTCAGACCAGTTAAAAACCACCTTTCGTACCCCATGGGGAACTTATGCCTACAGGAATATGCCTTTTGGGCTTATAAATGCCGGGGCCACTTTCTAGAGAGCAATGGACATTGATTTTTGTGGTCTCATAAATCAATGTGTAGTGATCTATCTTGATGACGTTACTGTTTTCTCCAAAAACAAGAAAGATCAATTATCCCACCTTAGGGTTGTTCTAGAACAATGCCACATGTACATCATATATCTCAACCCTAAGAATTCAATATTTGTGGTGGAACAAGGAAAAATGCTTGGGTTCATAGTGTCCAGTGACAGAATGATCATCGATCCCGAAAGAACTCAAGCCATTGCCAAAATCCCCCCCCCCTTCCTCCAAAAAATCTATGCAATCCTTTTTAGGCCAAATTAATTTTGTCAGAAGATTTGTCCCAAGTTTCTCAGAAATGGTAAGGCCTTGCAAAATTTAATTAAGAAGGATATTTAGTACCGTTGGGGACCCCAAGAAAGTCAATCTTTTGAATCTATCAAAAAAGCGATAATTGAAGCTCCTTCCTTGATGAGTCCTGATTTCTCGCAAGATTTCACTCTTTACACTTTCACCTCTGATTGATCTTATGCTGTTGTGTTAACACAAAAGAATGCTAAAAGCAACGAAATCCCTATTGCCTTCATGATATCATCTTTCAAAGGAGAAGAGCTGAATTATCCGGCTGTAGATCAACATGCATATGTTGTTTTTAAAGCAGCGAAACACTTCCAATCATATCTGTTGAAATCCAGAACTAAAGTCATTGTTCCTTATCTTGTTGTTAGAAAATTATTAGTACAAAAGGAACTGGGTGAAAAATGAGTAAATTGGATGACATTGTTATAATAATATGACCTCAAAATAACTCCTACACAAATTGTTAGAGGTTAAGGCCTATGTAAACTAGTGGCTGATTCAGTGGAAGAACATGAAAGTCAAATTAATATCTCAACTATAAATCAGCATAATGAAAATCAGATCTGCTACACACAAGCTATTGCTAATTCTTGGTATGATGACATAAAATTTTATTTGACACATGGATCTTCTCCTCGCTATCTTGACCCTAAAAACAAAAGAGCACTTAGGTTTAAATCTACATCTTTCCAGCTATAAATGATGTATTGTTTCGAAAGAATTTCGATGGTGTTCTTATGCGTTGTTTGGAAAAAGAAGAATCAGAAAAAGTGTTATCTGAACTACATGTAGGTGAGGCTAGTGGAAACTTCGGTGGAGATACCACAACTCACAAAGTGTTAAGAGTTGGGTACTATTGGCCCACCTTGTTTAAAGATGCCCATACTATACGCCGCAAATGTATAATTTTCCAAAAGGCTGCAGGATGGATCAAGAAGGCAACATTTCCTTTGTTGCCTGTCACTGTGGATTCACCTTTTCAGAAGTGGGGTCTTGACATCATAGGGAAAATTAACCTCGCTTCTTCACAAAAACACAAATATATCATTACATCAATGAATTATTTTACTAGATGGTCCAAAGCTACACCTTTAAAAGTGGTAAACACGAATCATGTATTATATTTCCTTAATTTGAATATCATCACTAGATTCGACATTCCCGAATGTCTTGTTTTCGATAACACATCTTATTTCTCATCCCTAGATATGAATGTATTCACTTTAGAGAAGGGGATTAAATTGAAATATTCTAACAACTATTACCCCCAACGAAATGGCCTAGCAGAATCCATGAACAAGAATTTGATCAAGATTATCAAGAGGACAGTTTATGAAAATCACAAGAACTGGCACAATGCTTTATTTAATGCACTATGGGCTGACAGAGTAACACCCAAAGCCTCTGTTGGTAACTCCCCTTTCTTTCTCATTTATGTGAGAGAAGCAATCCTACCCCCTCATTTTCTAATCCCATCTCTGCAACTATCGCATAAAGTCCAAGAAGAGGTCTTCCCGCCTCTAGAAAGTCAAATCAACACCTTATTAAGATTGGAGGAAGTAAGAGAATAGGCAAAGAAGAGGCTGGATCAACATCAACAGATTGTAAAAATATGGTTTGATTCAAACTCTTCCTTAGATAGGAACTTTGAGGTAGGATATTTGGTTCTTAAATGGGATAAACCTCACGAAGGAAAAGGGGAACACACCAAGTTCCAGAACCTGTGGTTGGGGCCATTTGTAATCGCTGAAAAACTAGGTCCCAACTCTTTTCGTCTACACAATTTGGAGGGACAGCCAGACACCTTCCCAGTGAATGGCCAAGCTCTCAAAAGGTATTTTTCCTGATGTTTCCAGATCCACCTTTGTACATATTTTTCTTTGTTTATTTTTTCTTTTGTTTTTCTGATTTTAGTTCTTTTCATTTTTCTTGATTTTTTCTGTTTTCGGAATAAACTTATGTATGTATCACCTTTTAGTTCATGGAAGGAAATCATAATGTTCCATCATAAAGTAACAGTCAGGATCATATCAAAGTATCAGTGCTGTAAATTGCTGAAACTCAGTTTGGCAAAAGAAACTTCATGTTCAAAATAATCTCCCTGGTTTCATTTTATAATCATGAGAAGATGCGATCATCATTAAAGCTCTTTAAACTGTCCCTGTTTTTAAAGAAAACAACTCAAGCATGCCTTCCTGTCCTCGAAAATTATTCTTATCAGAAAACTAATTTCAGATCATAATGAAGGTTATCAAGCGAAAAATTAAAACTGAAAAAAATTCAAGTGTTTCCGAAACTAAAATTTTCATCATCACCCCCTCTTCAGGAGATCATAAAAGTTATGTCAAATTGTAAATAACTTCTAGAGAGTTGTGGTAAATGTTTGTAAACCCGCCAAGATAATGAGTAGGTCTGCAGGCAACAGATAAATGCATGCATGATTCCAAGACAACTTCGTTGGGGTACTGAACAGGCCTGCTGGTGGCGAAGCAATGTCGGGTTCAAGAAAATTATCAGGTATAAACTTTGATATTAATCATAAAATGACCTTCATTTTGAATTGATAATTCTTGGACAGGGTAGAGGCATCAGAGTGGGTTAATTGACATCCCTGCTGAGCATATGGATGCCTGCTTGCAGTAGTGGCCCTGTCAACAATATCAGAGTCATTTGGCTAAAATATCATCTCTCTCGTAGTTAAAACTTGTGACCAGATTGCATTTGGATAGAAATACATCTAACACTAGACTGGGTGATGCTTTGAATTTGATTGGGATACTTGATTTCCTTTCAACTGTTCTTTAATTTTTAGTCATTCTGATCAGTCCTAAAATGAACTTGTTGGTGATGCAGAGATAACTGCTTCTTCCAGTAAGTCGCCACTGTTGGCAGTCCTACATGTTTTTGCTATTTTGAATGACAAATGACACTTCCTATAGATGCCTACACCTCATCCCGTAAATATTACTATTTGGGGGTGATTATTGGATTATAAAAAATGTTTGATTATTCTTTTTTATTTTGCGTCTTCATGCTTGATTCATGACGGAAAACATGAATCAAGCCTGATTTCGTATTATATCCCTATTTAAAACATGTTTTTAAACGTTCATTGTGACTTACATCTACTTCATACTTAATACTGGAATGATTTTCCTTTTGAGTTTGTTTGAATATCAATATAATACGAAGAGTTGATTTGTATTCTGATTTGTAAACATATCTATTTGGACCCTTTGCAAATTGACCATAGTCATTACATGACATGGGAATTAATGTGCAAACATCATGTTATGTACTTTACCTTTGGCTAGAAGGCTGAATTGATAGGCCTTTCATTACGAGTTAAGGTTTTGTGTTATGATCTGTACTCAAAGATTTCATTACCATGAGGGCTTGAACTTCATGACCGAAACGCTCATGTTTATGTTATGATCACGCATGTGTGTTGCTTGTTTTGTTTACATGGTATCAACTCAGACTTGTCCCTTTTATCGCTACCATCTACACCCATAGTTAGTTTGAGTCACCCTTTTTATAGTCCAGTCATACCCTTAATGGCTCATGTTGTCCGAATAGAGCCAAATGGCTCTCAAGCGTTGCTGTCTCATGATGATGTGGTCAAGGATTTGAAGGGCCAGGGTCGGGATATTTTCATTAAGAAGTTCCAAGGGCATAACCTTCGCGTGGCCAAATATTTCGCCCAAACGTTTGATGGATATAGGGCGAAGGTTGGTGATGTTCAGTTGGAGGTGACTGAAGAGTTTTTGAGTGAAGCAATGAGCCTTCCTCTCACTGGTCAAAAGTGGTTCAAGAATTCAAAAATTGACGAAGTGCCCTGGAGTCTTTTCATGACCTCCAGAAATATTGACTGCTGTGAGAAAGGTATTCATGTTTCCCTGCTTAAGGTTATGTAGCATGGTCTTTTATCAGTTCTTAAACAATTTATTACCTGAGAGGGCCATTATGGCCTGGTTTTTCTTTACCATGTGTGATTTCTTATGCATTTTATAGGTTTCCATTTGAATGTGCCATTTTATTTGCTAAGGAGTTTGTACAAAATGTCGAAAAGATATAAGAAGTAGAGCCTTGACTCTAGCCTCTTTCACCATGGTTTAATTAAAATGTTGTTGGTTCATTGTTTGAAAACCCTAGATGATGATTGGGATGGGTTCTTAGCTTGAAACAGTTTTGTTACAGACATTCATACATAAACCCCTTTGTTGGATAAGCCTCTGATAGAGAAACATTTTGATTTCTCAAATGACAAGCTAGATCCTTTGAAGAAAAACCCTCGTCATGAGGCAATACCTGATCAGTTTCTACCTGGGAAATAGAATGTTGGATCCAAGTCAAATGGAACCCCTGCACATGAATTAGTTGTTGGCCTTAAATCCACTATGAAAACCGATAGCAAGAAACCTCACAAACTGTCCAAACAGAAGCATGAAGCTTTAGGTTTTCGAAATAAGAGGGTTGGTCGACTCATTTCGAGAAGTCTGCATAATCTATCTAAGCCTCATGTGAACTCTATCAACCCGATCAAGATCCATGAGGATTTAGATTTTGAAATTGAAAAGTTTCTCACAGAGGAAGATCCAGATTATCACAAATCGGATCCTATTAAGCCATACGCCTTTGTCAATAACCTTCCACCATGCCTCGAGGGTAGCAAGGGGTTTACTGGTATAAATATCGGTCAAGGGATGACAACATGTAGTGTTGATGTTCTTACACCCAAATATATGCTCCATCGACAGATCGCTCCTTCTGTGCAGTGCGAGGTCTGCTTGCATTGGATTGAACAATACTATAAGGACATCCCCATTCTACAAGCAAGGATTAAAACTCTCACAAACCACAATGAATTTCTCATAAAAGAAAACCATGACCTCAAGGAAAATGAATAGAGACAAGCCAAGTGTCTTAAAAGGATAGACAACATTGTGATAAAGAATGCAGACAGTGTAAAGGCCATAGTAAATTCCAAGATATCTTGATCCATGTTTATTTATTAGTTAAATGGTAAGACAATTTTTATTATAGTCATGTTGTTTTTAAAAAATCAAATCGGTTAAACTTGGATTTATTTTACCAAAATAAGAATGGATACAAAATTGAGAGATTCTATAGCCAAGTCATTTTCATATAAAATTTAGTAATTATTTGTGAATAACATTGCCTAAATTGTCCCTATTTCGTTTTTTAGGGCATAGTATATCTGATGTTGATCTCATGGGATTGAACATGTTTGATCTAGTTGATTAGTATCTCCTTTTGTTTATTTTGTAAATAGGGAAAACTTTCTGTAATATACCAGATATAAAAAGTATGCAGAACAAAAATAAAACACTAGAAATGGCAGAATAACAGTAATATACCCAGCATAATCTCCACAATAACACATAAATGATATAAGAACAACAAAAAAAATAACACTTTGATTTAGAAAGCAATGTTCACGGGCCTCTTCAAGGGGGAAACCTCCAGTCGAGCGATGCTCTGTTACAATAATCTCCAAGCTAGGGTTTTCATACCCTTGACCCTTATTTATACTAAATATGTCTATCAAGAGAAGAATCTAGAGGAACATCCTTCTAGAAGCAGAAACTTCTATTAGGTCTTCTTACATCTACCTTATTCTATTTTATTGAAAGGCCTTATTAATATTGACCTTTATTACATCCAAATATATTGGTCTACCTATGTGTGGGATATGACCCTAACATGTCCACCCACTTAAAAATAGCCTTGTCCTCAAGGCTTGAGATGTGGAAACTGCTGCAGAATGGTAGCTGGTTCCCAAGTGGCATCTGCTGGAGATGTATCTTTCCACTTGACTAGAACTTCCTTGATGGTTTTCTGACATAGGAGACGCTCATGCTAGTCCAAAAATGCTTCTGGCTGTATCCAAATGGATCCTTCTTCAGCTAACTTGGGAAGGTTGGTTTGAATTTGGCACCTAGTTCCAATCTCCTTCTTTAAGAATGAAACATGAAAAATAGGATGTAGCTTTGACTGACTGGGCAGAGCTAACTGATAGGAAACTTGTCCCACATGATTGAGAACTGTATAAGGACCATAAAATTTGGGCGCTTGCTTCTGACACTGCTCGTCCTTGAGGGAAGTTTGCTTGTATGGTTGCAATCGTAGAAACACCTGATCCCCTTCTACAAATTGGCATTCAGAGCGACCTTGATCTGCTTGTTGCTTCATGCAATTCTATGCCATGACCAAGTTATCTTTAAGGGTACAAAGAATATCCTCTCGAACTATAAGTGTTTGGTCAACCACCTTGACCTTCGAGGTACCCAGTGCACATCTTGGAGCCAATCTAGTATAATGAAGGAAAGAGAAAAAAGGGATCCTTCTTCTTCATATTTTTGGGATAGTGCATCCTCCACCACATTGTCTTTGCCCTTCTTGTAAATGATCTCATAATCATATCCAAAGAGCTTAGTCACCCATTTTTGTTGCTTTAGGGAGGAAATGCGTTGTTCCAGAAAGTACTTGAGGCTTTGATGGTTTTTCTTAATTTGGAAATGTTTCCCCAAGAGATAAGGGCGCCATAGATCAACGACATGCAGAATAGCCAACATTTCCTTTTCATAGATGGATTTGCCCAGATTCCTTTCAGATAGTTGCCTGCTATTGAAGGCCAAAGGTTGACCCTCTTGCATAAGGACAACATCGATTCCTTTCCCTGAGGCATCACATTCCAACACAAAGGTCTTTGTGAAATCAGGAAGGGCCAGAACCGGAGTGGTGCACATGGTCATCTTCAAGGCTTGAAAAGCTTGAGTAGTGGCTGGAGTCCAAGTGAAAGAGTTCTTTTTGAGGAGAGCCATGAGAGGTGCTGCAATATTGCCATAATTATTAACAAACTTGCGATAATACCCTGTTAATCCCATAAATCCATGCAATATTTTGAGAGTCTTTGGGTGCAGCCAGTCTTGCATAGATTCAATCTTTTTCGGATCCACCCTGATGCCATCCTTGCCAACCAAATGACCCAATTATTCTACTTCTAAGGCAACAAAATCACATTTAGAATGTTTCAGGAAAATTTTGTGCTGAGAGAGTAGATGGAGAACTCGATCCACATGAGTAAGATGGTCTGTCTAGGTTTTTCTATAGATTAGGATATCATCAAAGAAAACTAATACAAAATTACAGAGAAAAGGATGAAAACATGATTCATGAGGCTTTGGAAGGCGGAGGGGGCATTACACAAGCCAAAGGGAATGACCAAAAAATCATAGTGGCCCTCATGAGTTTGAAAGGTCGTCTTGGGAATGTCTGCCTCCTTCATACGTATCTAGTGATAGCCCGAGCGAAGATCAAGTTTAGTAAAGAATTGGGTGCCACTCAATTTATCCAAGAGGTCATCAATGACAAGAATGGGAAATTTGTCTTTAATGGTCAGTTTGTTGAGGGCACATAAGTCAGGACACATTCTCCAAGAACCTTATTTCTTCATGAACATGACTACAAGAGAAGAGTAAGGGCTCATACTAGGGCCGATAACGCCTACAGTAAGGAGTTTCTTGACCATTTTCTCAATTTCATTTTTTTGTGAAAAGGGGTGGCGATACGGACGAATATTGGGAGGAAGGCTTCTGGGTACAAGGGGAATGGAATGATCATGAACACCGCGGGAAGGAGGAAGTCCTTGGGGAGTGGAAAATACCATTTGGTGTTTAGAAAGGAGGGCTTGGAGGTCTTCCGACACCGGGGGTGTCTATGTTTCTTGTATGGAATGGAGTTGGGAAATGACACTAGAATGACCTTTTTTGAGCAGCTTTTCCATGCGATGGGAACTAATGACCTCAGGTGAACTAACCGTGATGCCTTGGAATTTATATTGGTGGCCTTCCTGGTCGAATTGCATGGTTAATTCCTTAAAATCCATGAGAATGGGACCCAAAGTCCTTAGCCAGTCTACACCCAACATAATGTCACAACCGCCCATGTCTATAGCAAACATATGGGATTTTAGGTGGTAGCCACCAATTTGGAAACACACATTTTCACAACGCCCTCCACATTTCATGGAACCACCATTGACAATCATGATTTGGAAATTGTTGACGACATGGATGTAGCAATGGGTTTCTTGGGCAATGCGACGATGAATAAAATTATGGATGCTTCTACTATCAACCAGAATGATGAGCTTCCGATGCTTGATGTAATCGATTAAATTGAGGGTTTGGGGGGCGGAGAAGCTAGTGAGAGAATTGAGGGAAATGATCGGTTCCACTTCAGGAGGGTCTGAGGGAGGGGTTATGTCAGTGATTTCAGGTGACTCAGGCACAAGGGGAGTTTCAACATCCTCTTCTGAAATATCCT
>SNQJ01S0007083.1:120161-146763 GCA_010110895.2 Picea sitchensis
GTGTGATTGTTTATTTATTACTGCTCATTTTTGGATAATAATTCTACATTGATATAACATTTGAAGAAAAAGGATTATAATTACCTTATTACTGATTCACCCCCCCTCTCAGTAATCCAACACAATCTTTGACATGGGGAATGGCTTTGAGGAGCACACAAGTAATCTTTTCTCTATTCGAAAAGTTATAGACAGAAAAATACACTTCTAGTAGATTCAACCACTTGTCTACAACATCTGTGTCTTTATGAACTTTAAATATAGGACTATTGAAGTTTATTTGTACCTTGAAGGGGTCGGCACCTCCGCTCGAATAAGATGCGTCACTTGTTGGTAGCCACCGAAGGATTTGCGCAAAACTATCCATCATCTCATTCCTCTGTTGTATGAGAGATTCCTCAAGCAACATTTTGAAAAGATCTCCTATCGTGTCATCATTCTTTTCTCCTGTCATGAGAGGTTGCTTGGGCGTGCGAGAGATTTTGTCCTCAAGAGAAACAAGCTCAAGACCCAACACTTTGTACTCCGAGCTCATTGGGGACATGCATTAAGACGACAAGGAGCAGACCACTCTGATACCACTGATCTAGATTTTATGAGAAAAACAAAATTACTATAGATTATTAACATGTGCTTAACACAAAATAACAGAGATACAGTAAAACTGATTTTCTATTGAATAAGGAAATAAGCTGAAACTATAAAATGTAGTGGAAAACAAGCTTGTTGGAATGGTGGGGGCTCATCTCCGAGAAAAGATGTGACGACTGTGCTCATTTGCAAGAAGATCATTACAATGAGGCTTTGAAGGCCCTTTTACAATAAACAGGAATGCCATAAACCCTAGACATCCAAAAATCTAACCCTAGGAGATGAAACGCCAAAATTCATGTGGGCCCCATTTGGGTAAGTTAGTACATCAACTTCCTAGGGTCGTAACTTTTGCATACGATCTCTGTTTTAGGAGCATGATAGCCCGTTGGAAAGGTATCATTGAGGAGATTCATTTTGGGGGAAGCATCAATGGAACTTCCATGTTGTTCCCCATTTTCCCCAAAAAATGTCATTTAGGGCCTCAAAACGGCTTTGAAAGTTCTAGGATCCGAAAAACTGCTAAAAATAGTAAATTACCAAAATTACCAGAAAACTATTTTGAGCCAGTTGGAAAAGGTGGGTGGCCATCGATATCCACCTGGATCAACTTCAGCAAGGTGAAAGAGGTTAATAAATGCATCAAGGAGTTGATGGAAGTCCTCCACGGAGTATTATTATGGTTTGAAGAACCTGTCTCCATTGACGTAGAACTCATTTCCTTCATCACAGGTCTTCCATCAATGGGCGAGAGTCCCATGTAGTACCTAGATGATAAAACCAAAGAAAAAACTATCGCAGATGAGATGAAGAAGACATATGATGCGGAAAGAGGCTCACACATAATTATTATCAAGAGAATCAATGACACAACCACGAGGATGGCCATGAAACTAATGTCATGAAAATTGCTACGCAAATGTCATAAGGAGGAGGTACCTGCAGGGGTAGTCGCAATAGCAACACAATGCACAAATGCCACCATGATCAACTATGCCCCATATTTACTAAACCTGTTCCTAGACGACTACACGGATACAAAATACTTGGGAACAAAGTTACACTACTCTTGATTGTTTATACTGATAGTCATAACCGGGTGGAAAGAGCCTCCTTACACCTATTTTTGCGAGAGAGTAGGCCGCTGTCGTGCACTTCAAACCCAAGCAAAGAAGTGGAAATGATGAAATCTTTGCTTGACATCTTAGTGACATTCAAGACATCATATACAACACTTGGAGGATCACTCCAGAGATGGTCGCATAGTATCAATGGGTAGCCAACTTTAGGGCTACCCGACTCAACATGTGGATCCAAGCGCGCAGGGATCCAGAGAAGGATTGGCTTAAAATTCTCTTTTGCATTAATGCATAGGAATTTGAAATGGTGATGAGAGACTGGAAGGATGATTAGAAGATCCCATTCATTACTAGGGAAATGCCCAAGGGAAATGAGGTAGAAGTAGGGTCATTCAAGATGCCTTCAAGAGGCAACACAACACCCAAGAAACCGACACAACAAGGAAAGTCCATCCAAAAGCCAACACAATAGAAGGGAAGTGCCCCAAAGAAGGATGCGTAGATAGGAAAGAAGGACATTGTCGCGGCTTAGGAAGAACAAGGAAGGGGGGACACAATGATTCATGAAACCCCTTCGATATCTACTCCACAAGAAACAAGTCCACCCAAATGACCAATTATACATACAGGGGGGTGCACAAGAAGAACAAGGCCCATAAATAGATCCCATAGTATACAATCACCAAGGATGATGCTGATATTGTCGCAGAGAGAGTACATGATCACGCAAGGGAGGATTTTGAAGTGGTTGAGAACCAAGGAGGAAGGATAGAGAAAGATTTGGATGATATCAACCAGGTCCTAGAGAAAATACAAGTAGTGAAAAGGAAATAAAGGGGAATAGATCTGGTCCCCCGGGTGGTTGAAGCAGAGGAAAGGATCACATAGAAAAAAGAAGACACCATCTAGACCATAATGCAAGAAAGTCCAAGCTTCCAAATAAAAATAGATATGCTACAGGTGGACGAGACCATAGAACATACATAACTCAAAGACTTGGCACAAGTACAGTTGGTATTATCTCAAATACCAACAAAAGCACTGCACAGACTGCAAGTCAGTGTCGTGCAGGAAGTGCAATTGTGAGCTAGAACAAACGTGAAGGAATTGAAAACAAATAGATATGGAATTGATTCCCTAGAACTATTCATTGAGCAGGTAAAGTTGGAAACGAAAGAAGAGAAGCAACACAGATATAATTTAGAGAAAAAATTGAAGGAAGTCTTGACAAGAATTGAAGACAACGCACAGGAAGTCATGAACAATGTGACAAAATAGATCCAAATCGTTGCGCAAATGCTCAAGGACTAAAATAAGGATATCGAGGAGCTTAAAGAAAAATAAACCCCAACTAATGCTCCTAAAGTTATGGATGAAAGGGAACAACAAGTAGCCCTGTAAGTGGAGATGATTGATCCAGGGGATAAAAAATAGCTCAAAAATCATAGTGTTCAAAAATATGTGAAAATGGCACCATTGCATAGATCAAATTCTCACAATACCAAAGCAACTTGAATGGGCTCAAATAGAGTCTGTATGGCTAAGATATCACATTCTGTCCATTTTTCCAAACATGCAAAATTGTTGATTGTGGAGTCCGTACAGGTTGACTGTGCAGACCGTACAACTGACGTGGCATGGATGATTGGACTGCTGACTGGGAAAGAGATTTGGTGGGAAGATGACATGGACCAACCAGTTTTCGACACGTGGTAGGTGGCAGTTGCTAGGTGGACTAATGTTGGGGTTTCATGTGGCCCACTCAGGGCCGCCGCGTGGCACCCGTCGTTGTGTAAAATATGGGCTTCGTGGGGGTTGAACCTGCAACCTCTGGGAAAGGGGAAAGAGAGTCTGCATAGGCCAGGCCACCAACCCTCCTACCAAGTTTTTATTAATCTATAGTGGTGCAGATATTATTTGAATTTACAGAGTGGAGAAATACGGTGGAAAAAGGGTTGGGGCTTAGCCCCATCCCGTGGTCACTTGTTTTTGCGACAACACACCATACAAACAGAGCACAGGGGGGAGTTGGGGGCCTAGCCCATAGACATGATCATTTCCCAGAGTTTGACACGTGATCAAGCATGAGAAAAGGGTGGGAATTTAGGTTGATGGGTGCATGCAATTATCCCAACACCTAGACACATACCCCCCATGCGACAATAACCTCCGCAGTTAAGGCGCCAATTCCGCTAATGACGCGACAAATCCACCCATGACCCATATTTATGCAGGGAGTTAGGGTTGGTGTGTGGAATCCATGTTTTTGGAAGTTGGTGTATTCTGGGTGTGTTTTGGAGAGCAGGGACAATAAGTATTGGGGAAAAACTTCCAGGAAGGGTATTTTCTTCATTTTTTGGCCAAACCAGGTGCATGAAGAGCCCATCTAGAGGTTTTTGGACATTCTAGAGCCATTGGAGCCATATATTTTGAATTCTAAGAATTGTAAGGCACTCATTTTAACACTTTTAGAATATATTGAAAATGATCCATTGGAAGCTAGACCAGGGGATGTAGCCCAAGAGAGGGGTGAAATCCTTTATCATTTTGTTGTGTTATGTGTTTACTTTTGATGGTTGTTTATGACTATTTATGATTTTCATTTAAAGTATAAAAACTCAATATTTTCATGTTCTTGTAACTTGATCCAATTTCCCAAGACACATACATTTTCCACTTGCAAATTTGTATACAAAAACCTTTTTTCATTTTCAAATCAAGTTGGTATGAGAGAAAAGGTTTTTGAAGGTTTGATTATTTGCAAGTGTTTTATTTTCTGATTCTTAGAAGGTTGAAGCTCACAATAGGAGAAGGGAAACTTGTAGAGCCAAGTTCTCAACTTTCAAGAAGGAGATCCATACATTCACCTCAAGATTCAAGGATGCATTCACCAAGTATGGCTCATGAGGAGAGTCATGAAATTCCTACTTCATAAGATGAAACTTTCAGAAAATCCTTTTATGATATGACATAAATGGTAAAAGTTTTATTCGAGTAAAGGAATGTAAGGTTTCAAGGTGAAAGCTCCAATCCTCCAAAAGGTAATCAAGATAGTGGTGATAAGACTCCAAAAGAGAATGGAGGAAATGGTGAAACTCCACCTCCTTCACCTCCATATTCCACTTCTTCTACCATTTCACAACCGTCTCCAAATTCTGCAAAAGAACATGGTAAAATTCTGCCACAAAATTCTTTGCTTAAGCTTGATATTAAGTTTGAATTCCCTATGTACAATGGAGAGGTAAATGCCAAGAAGTTGGATAATTGGATTCGTTAAATTGAAGTCTATTATAGGATAAAAATAGTCCAAGAAGATGAAACTAAGATTCATATTGCTTCTATTAGAATGGAAAGTGCAACACTCATTTGGTGGGAAGCCAAAACTCAAGAGGACATGAAGAAACATGGTAAAATTTTATTCTCTTGGAATGATTTTATTGTTGCAATTAAAAGGAAATTTTATCCATTAGCATACATGCATAAAGCTATTATGGATTAGAAAAAATTTAGGCAAGCTAAAGGGAAAAGTGTTCAAAGCTACACTCGAGAATTTAGAAGAAGAGATTTGATTTTGGGTATAGATTTATCTTCTCAAGAAAATTTACTCAAATACATTGGAGGATTTCATAGCTACTTCAGACACACAATTCGTATGTTTAACTGTACAAATATAGATGAAGTTTGTGTACATGCAACTCATCTAGAATCAATATGGAGTATTGATCCTCAAGAGGGAAGCAAGAATAGATTTTATAATGGAGACAAAGGAAAGATGAAATTCAAATGAAATGGAAAGAAGAATGCTTCAATCAATAAAGAGGGAGAAAAACTCACATGTAAACATTGTTCAAAATATGGCCATGATGAAGACCATTGTTGGAAAATTCATCCAGAAAAGAGTCCTAAAAAGTTCAACAAAAAAGTGAAACCAAAGACTGTTGCAACTAAATAACATGATTTAGGATTTGATTCTGGAGATGAAACAAAAATCACAGCCATGGGTTTTCAAGGTAGGGACTCTATTGCCTGTACTAGTTCTTCAAGTAGTAGCCTCAATGAAACACAACATGAAAAAGAAAGAATAAAGATTTTCCACATAAGGTTTATTTCAAAGCATACCAAGATAAATACTCTATTTGATACTGGATCACAAGCAAACCTCATTTCTGAAGACATTGTCAAGAAATTGCATTTGGAAACAACTCCTCATCCTAAACCATATCCTCTAGGTTGGACATGTGACAATCCCAAATTGCACGTGACAAGAAGATGTAAACTTAGATTTTCTATCACTACAAACTTTATAGATGAGGTAGAGCTTGATGTTATTCCATTGGATATTTGTGGTATTGTGTTGGGAAGCCCATATTTATACGATAGGAGATCCATCTTTTATCGTCATGAGAAAAAATATCATTTGTTTAAAAATGGAGTTGAGTACATTGTTAGAGCACATACAAAGAAGTTGAATTTTTCACTTGTAAATGCTGGAGAAATGAAGAGATTAGTTATTGCTAGTAAGAACTTTGTACTCTTGATGATCAAACCCAAAGATAATGTTGAAAAAAAATCTTTCCAAGGATGTGATGCAAAGTTAAAATATGATTTATATGAGGTTATTAACCAATATGATGATATGTGTCAGGAACCAAAAGGATTGCCTCCTAAAAGAGGTATCCAACATGAGATCCAATTGCAACAAGATTGTCCTCTTACAAACATTGGCATGTACATGATGTCAGTCATGGAGAATGATGAAATTAAAAAAAAAAACCAAGAGATTCTTGACAAAGGGGTTATCATGCCAATAACATCACCATGCAGGTCACCAATTGTTTTAGTACCAAAGAAAGATGGTACATGGTGCATGTGTGTAGATTTCAGAGCCTTGAACAAGATTACGGTAAATAATCATTACCCTCTTCCTAGAATTAATGATTTGCTTGATCAATTGAAAGATGCTAAGTATTTTACTAATTTGGACTCGAGAAGTGGATATCATTAGATTAGGATTGTTGAAGGAGACACATGCAAGAAAACTTTCAAAACAAAGCAAGATTTGTTTGAATAGATGGTTATGCCATTTGGGCTTTGTAATGCTCCTACAACATTCATGAGAGTTATGAATGATGTTTTAAGGCCTTTTTTTGATGATTGTGTAATTGTCTACTTGGATGACATATTGATATTTAACAAATCTCATGAAGAGCATGTTAGGCATGGAAAGCAAGTTTTAGATATCTTGAAGAAAAAAAATTTGTTTTTAAAGATGTCTAAATGTGAGTTTGGAAAGACCTCACTTGTTTCCTTGGGACATATTGTTGGAGGAGGAGAACTGAAAATAGATCCTTCCAAGGTCAAAGTAATTTTGGATTGGCCCAAGCCCAACAATGTAATAGAGGTAAGAAGATTTTTGGGAGCAACCCGATATTGGAGAAAGTTTATTGCTAACTTTTCTTCAATTGCAGCTCCATTACATGCAGTGACAAGCATCAAACAAGTTTTCCAATGGGGAGGAAAGAAACAAAAAGATTTTGATGCATTGAAGGAGAAAATTAGTTCAGCTCCAGTTCTTGCACTTCCTGATTTGAGACAACCATTTGAGATACAATCAAATGCAAGTAACTATTCCATGGGAGTAGTCTTGTTACAACATGGTAAGCCCATTTGTTTTCATTATGAAACTTTTAATGGTGTTGTGATTAATTGTCCTACATATGAAAAGGATTTGTATGTATTGGTGCAAAGTGTGAAAAAATGGAAACACTTTTTGTTGGGAAAATAAACTATTATTCACACAGATTCATCAACCATTGCAATACTTACAATCACAAACAAAGCTACAACAAGCAATACACTTCAGATGTATGGGTTTCCTACAACAATTCCACTTGGTTATCAGGTATAAGAAAGGAATTTATTAAAAAGTTGATGATATGCTTTCTAGGCCTATTGTTAGTTCTTCAGTTATTCTTAAGCATAATTCTACCATGCATGGGAGCTATGCTTAACAATATGCTCTAGATGCTGATTGTAAAGAGGTTTATGCAACTTTGTGTCATTCTAATCAAGTTGAGGAATTGGATTACCATGTGCATGATAAGATTTTGTATTATCTTGGAAAACTATGTATTCCACAGGGTGAAAGAGTCAACATCATAAGGGAAGCACATTCTTCTCTTATTGCTGGCCACTTTGGTGAAGGAAAGACGGTGGCTAATTTCCAAAGGTATTGCTATTGGCTTAAAATGAATGAAAGCATTTCACGATATGTAAGAGGATGTTCTTTATGTGCTACAAGTAAGCCTAGCAACAAAAAGTTAGGATTGTATACTCCACTTCCAGTTCCTTATCATCCTTGGGAAATCATTTCCATGGACTTTGTAGGAGGATTACCTATGTCAAAAAAGAATCATGATTATATTTATGTTGTGGTTGATCGTTTCAACAAATTGTGTATTTTGATGCCTTGTAAGAAGCAAGTTACAACTGAACAAATTGCAAAAATGTTCTTTCAACATGTATGGGTACATTTTGGGTTTCCAAAATCTATTATTTCTGATCGAGATTCTTGATTTACTGGGAACTTTTGGTCAAGCTTATGGGCATTCATGGACACCAAGTTGAAAAAGAGCACAACATTTCATCCACAAACTGATGGTCAAACATAAGTGGTTAATAAAACAATAGTACATCTTCTTCGTGGTTATTGCAACAAAAATCCTAAGCTTTGGGATGAACACCTACAATTCATTCAACATGCTTATAACCAGGCTAAGCATTCTTCGACTCAAACATCTCCATTTGAGGCATGTTTTGGTTATTTTCCAAAATATCCTTTATATTTTATCTTTGGGAAAGATATTTCTATTGATGGTCATTATGACATTGATAGAGCAAAGAAGTTCATTGAACATTCAATTAGTGCATCAAATGGTACAAGAACAGTTGGAAAAGAGCTAAGGCAAGTATAAGACAAGACATGACAAGCATTGTTTTGATCACAATTTCCAAGTTGGAGATGAAGTTTGGATTTACATTATCAAAGAGAGGCTTAAAGGAGAAGGTAAAAAGTGGAAACCAATTAGATATGGACCTTTCAAGATTCTTGAAAAGATTGGTAACAATGCCTTTCGTTTGGATTTGCCTCCTTATATGCAAATGTATGCAGTTGTTAATGTTGAGAATTTGAGATTGTATGAGCCTCCTTTGATTGATGATTAAGGAGAGCATGTTCAAATTCCTTCAATAGATGACTTTTCACCATAATATCTTTCAAAATTGCATGAGGATACAACCCTTGACAGAAAGATAAGAACTTCAAAATGAGGGAATGTGGAGTACCTTCGTGTTGGTATCAAAGGCACAAATCCAAGAAAAGATAAATGGATTGAGGTTGGAAAGGTGAGGGAACTGTACCCTCATATTGAGATTCACTGAAAGTAGTCTTTTGGAGGTCCAAAATCTTCCCAATGGGGAGGAGTGATCCAGGGGATCAAACATAGCTCAAAAATAAAAGTGTTAAAAAATGCTCAAAAATGGTGCCATTTCATAGATTGCATCCTCACGATCCCAAAAAAACTTGAACGGGCTCAAACAAAGTCTGCATGGCCGAGATATCATGTTTTGTCTGTTTTTCCCAACATGCAAAATTGTTGACTATGCAGTCTGCACAGGCTGATTGTGAAAAACATACAACTGACGTGGCAGGGCTGATTGGATTGTTGACTGGGTAGGAAATTTGGTGGGAAGATGATGTGGACCAACTAATGGTTGACACATGGTAGGTGGCAGTCTCTAGGTGGACCAATGTTTAGGTGCCATGTGGCCCACTTAGGGGATGCCACGTGGCACCCTGATGTTGTGTAAAATATAGGCTTCGCGGGGGTCGAACCCGCGACCTCCGGGAAAGGGGGAAGAGACTCCACATAGGCCTAACTACCATCCCACCTACCAAGTGTTTCTTAACCTATAATGACGTGGATATTATTTGAATTTGCAGAGTGGAGCAATCTAATAGAAAAAGGGTCGGGGCTTAGCCTCAGCTCATGGTCACTTGTTTTTTCGACAACACACCATAAACCAGAGCATGGAGTTGGGCCAAACCCATAGACATGGTCATTTCTTGGAGTTTGACATGTGACCTAATGGGGGGGGAGTTGGGCCAAACCCATAGACATGGTCATTTCTTGGAGTTTGACATGTGACCTATCACGTGAAAACGACGAGAATTTAGGTCGACGGGTGCGAGTGGTTATACCAATACCTGGACACATACCCCTCCATGCGAATGTAACCTCCGTAGTTAGGGCACCAATTTTGCTAATGGTGCGACAAATCCTCCCACGATCCATATTTACAAGAGGTACTAGGTTTGGTGCACAAAAACCAGGTTTTTGGTAGTCGGTGTATTTTGGGTGCGTTTTGGAGAGCATAAACAACAAGTATTGGGGGAAAACTTCCAGGAAGGGTATTTTCTTCATTTTTTGGCCAAACCAAGTGCATGAAGAGCCCAACTAGGGGTTTTTGGACATTTTGGAGCCATTGGAGCCATCTATTTTTCATTTTGAGCATTGTAAAGAAATTATTTTAACACTTTGAGCATATAATGAAAATGATCCATTGGAAGCTGGAACAGGAGATGTAGCCCAAGAGAGGGGTGAACTACTTTATCATTTTGTTGTGTTATGTGTTTATTTTGATGGTGGTTTATGACTTTTTATGATGTTCATTTCAAGTATAAAAAATCAACAATTTCATGTACTGGTAACTTGATCCAATTTCCAAAGACACATACATTTTCCACCTAGAAATTTATATACACAAACCTTTTTCATTTTCATATCAATGATGGAGAAAGAAGCTGAAAAGGTCACACAAATTTTTGACAGGACCGCGCAACTATGGACGATGTTGGAAGAAGATGATAGATTCCAACAATTAGACCAACAAGAGGAGGTAATCGACACTGCAATCTAGGAGCTGAAGCAATGACACAAGTCCATGAGCATTACAGAGCGAGTGAAGGGCACGAAAGAAATGAAGACCTTGCAGGCAGAAGTGAAGATTGCATAGAATAACAAGCAGGCCAGGAAAGCCCAGTTAGAACCTCTCCAAGAGAAAGCGATGCAAATAATTGTGAAACTAGAGAAGGAAAATACAAGAGTGGCCCAGGACCATGTTGAGAGTGTAGAGTCTCTAAAGGATCATATCACAATGTAGAGGGTAGAAGAGCTCACAGGGAAAGTCACACAAGCTAAAGAAAAATGGGAAGAGTTAGAAGGAAAATTTTGCTGCTTGGCAGAAGCTGTTCAGGGAGTGCACACTACCTGAGTGGCTTTGGATGGGCCACATGTCAATGTTGGGGGCATGTTGGACACAGGTCTAGTTTGAGGAAATACCTATTTTTGTAAGAAGAGACCTAATTTTGGAGCACGCGCAATAGTTGGAAAGAAAGAAACATGCAGAAAAAGGAGGAAAAGCATCATGCAAAAAGTCACATGTGAGGAGGAACAAAATCCTAACCATATTAGGGTTAGGTTTTTTGATAAGATTTTTAAAAGCTATAAGCCTGCAAAATAGTATAAATAAGAATCTAGGAGGTCTAGGTTGGGGGTTTTTGCTGTTATTGGGGTGGTTGTTGTGGTTTAGTTTTGTTAAGTGGTTAAAGATTGTTGATAATTGTGGTTGAAAGTTGTTGAGTTGTAGAAGAGTCAAGTAAGGTATATTTTGAGGGTTAGATCATAGGTTGAGGAGCCTGGTGTGATCTAGTCTGAATTATAGAGGTTCCTTAACCTCATTTGGATTGTATGATTGATTATGTAATGCACACAACACTAGATTTTGTAGCAAACTAAATAAAATATAAGAGAAGCCAAAACTTTGTGGACGTATCCCAGGAGGGGGTGAACCACGGTAAAATATGTGTTCTATGTGATGTTTTATCGGATGCTTACTTTCTATTAATGGTTAGTTTATGAATGAATGAATAACTAGATGTATTAGCATGCATGCATGAGGATAAAGATGAATGAATCTTAGGAATACCTGAATCAGTAACAAGTTTAATGCATAAATAAATATAGAATACACTCCCAGATCCCCACTCATTCCTAGACTGTGAACACTTGGGTATTGCTGTCATCTATAGAGCTATCTCGGGTAAGACTACGTTGTGTGCTATGTGCATTGTTAAAGTCCTATAGTTCATAGTATCAAATGGTGATTGAATATTTTTCTTTCAGTGATTTAATATTGTAAATAATATTACATTATGAAAATTATTTCCAAAAGTAAAAGAAAAAGATAAAAAATAATGTAAATGAAAAGAGGGTAGAAAAAACAAAAAAACAAAAAAAAAACAAGAAAAAAACAAGAAAACCCCATGAAAAGAAAAATAAATGTGAAATTGCTGCAAATTTGAATGCCACATTCCTAGATTCTTGTTTGAATCATATAGTTTAATCATGATCAAACAATTTTCAATTTCTGTTGTTAGGTTAGAGAATAATTTTAGCCAAACTGTTTAATCTTGGCTAAAATAGTTAGGTAGAGGAAGAAATTAATCCAATTGTTTAAGATGGATTAATTAGTTAGATGCATAGGATAGAATATAGGTTAGATAAATTTTCCCTTCACAGAAAATTAAACAGGGCCTGCACATTAAAATGCACCCTAAGTTGATGAAATTAAGTTAGATTAGTATAGGAAAAATAAAATGAGAATGTAAAGGTTTCAAAAGAATTTTTTTTTCTTTATGGCGCATATGTTTTAACCAAAGTTTGAAAATTGACAAGACAATTTATCTTGTAGAGCATAAATTTCGTGCAGATCTTCCTCGATGAAATTATTCCTTTTCCTGATCGACGACCCTCATTTTCTTTCGACCCCCTGACCTACATACCTTTATCGACGGGGGGGAGGGGGTCCAAAAAGTTGTTATTTTAGTCGTTTGTTAATAATAACAACCCAGATTTGTTTTCGTAGGAATTGTACCATCTCATTTTCCAAATAGTAAATCATGTATCCTTTGTGAGAAAATGGCTTGTATTATAGCAGCACTGTATAGACAACATCGTAGAGATATATACGTAAAGAAACAAGTGTTCACTTATCCCCATTCCAAAAATTTGCATTTGATGTAGATATGCTTCGTAAACAAATAAATGAATCTATATTTATCGAACAATATGTAAAATAGAGAGGGAATCAACGATTACGTGCTATATTTTTGATCTGATATCTTAGATCATGATCGTCAATATCTAAAAAAAAAATTTCAAACCTCAGATCATGACAGTCAATATCTACAACAAAAAATGCAAACGATGATCCCTACCTTTCTTTTTCTATTTTCTGGATTATGGATTAAGATTATGGTCCTTATGATGACCAAGATCCAGAGAGTGGTGCTCGTGCTCATAGAGATAGATATGAATATTCCCATGATAGGGATTTTGTCATTGATCCAACAACAAAGGTTGAGTTGGTTGATCCATGCTTTGTGGCTGAGGTGGCAACAAGCTTTGGTGTACATGTACTTGGCCTTGCAAGTTACAACTATATAATCTGCATGTGGAGCTAAGTGGAACCTCTCTGCCAACATTAATGCAAATAAATCAAATCAAAACCTTGGTATATTGCAGGGAGATTTCCACATGTGGCTTGTTCATAAATAAGATAGTATACTTTGACATCTACCAACTAAATCAAGCAAATAAATATTGTATCAATTAATCATGAAATGTTGTATTTGAAAAATTGGTACAAACATGGTTAGGAATACCTATAATTCCACAAAAACTCGGCTTACAGTTTGGTGATGAAGAAAACAATGAGCTCCAACCATGTGTTCCCACTAATTACAACCATCTAGTCAACCAAGTGTGGGGGACATCTCTCCTTCCAAACGACATGTCAATCATTATAACTGAGAATTCACTGATCCATCAATCAACTACTTATGTTATATTTTGTTCCTTCTGTTTGTTAGTCGTTAATTTTTTTTTACCTGAAATCAAGATTTCAAAATCTAGCGGGATGCTAAACCGGTTTGGAATACTGATAAACTAGGGAAGGGGATAAATATGGCAGGGAGAGGATAAATCTAGAATGAGCGCTAAGTTGATGGGGCTCGATGCGTTGCAGATCGTGAAATCTCAAGATCGACAGTCAAGGATGATTTTGGGGGGAGAAGCTGTGCGAGGGTTGATTTTGAGAGTAGGCCCAAAATTTAAACCGTAGTTTTTGTTTGGGGTTACGTGGCGCCACCAGGTGCATTTCAAGAAAAGCAAGTTGCCCCAAACCACTTTCTCACGCCCCCAAAATTTGGAAAAGTATAAAAGGACATTTTGTTATTTATTTTATTATTATTTTGAACACTGGACTGTTTGAACCTTGGCACGACCACCCTCTTTCAAATGTAGCTCAATAGTACACCAACTGCATGCCATTTCCACTCGTTTCCAGGTATTTTTCATCAAAACCATGGATCCTATCATAACCTCAATAACAAAAGAAGATCCTATGGCAAATGAATAAGCCCTAATTGACCGAGATTCAAAGGTTTTTGATACCGAAATCACCATTTCTCCCATCTATGTGTCTAGAAACAACCTGTACAATAAAGTAGAAAGGTGTATACTATTCATTGAAGTAGTTGAGGCCACCATAGTCCCTTATGCTGTCAAAATAACTTTCCCTTTTCCCGAATTTATAGGTTGGTGCGACAAACATATTCCCATGAAGAAAGAGTCATTGTGAATAAACACGGGTCTAAGGTCATGTGTAGGGTAGAGAGTCTGTCAATTCGAGAGTACCTCGGCATACCAGAGTAATTTTATGCAATTTTCAAACCTTTCAACGAAGAGAAGATAACTAAGGTATAGATAGAATGTCCATCAGAGGTTCGAGATCTATTTTTGCTGACAATTGTAAAACCCAAACATTTTTAAGAGAGTCTTTCTTTGCCAATGAATGCAAATATAATGGTTATTGAAGTCCAATGGGTCTGCTCCTTATTGAGTCAATTTTGAGGTCTAGACAATCACAAATATGTAGTTGAAATCATGTTGAGTTTTCTTTTGACCTTTTTAAATTCAGAGTCTGGTCTCTTAGTCTGTATCATTTTTTATCAATTCATAGCTGATAATATTCATAAACAACTAGTGAATTTTCTCTCTCTAAGACATTTCAAATACTACACCTATCTGTTGAATATTTTCCTAGAAACCAATAAGAGAGAATTTCCTGAAGCAACATTTGTATCAACTGAATGTAAAAGGATTACAATGCTTATCTTCATAAACAAAGTCATGTCCATAGTTTACAGTTTGATTTTCAACACCAGCCTACCTAGAGTTTTGGATGACATGAGGAGCTATCTACAACCAAATCTAGAGAAAAGAGTGGGGGACTGGGTACTATTCATGCACTCAACAATAATCTGGGTGTATGGTTTCCATAAATCCCCTTATCTATTGCCTATTTTTTTGACTCATATAATCTTTGGCCTTGAATTCATCAGGAAAAGAATTATATCTGAGACAGATCATTTCCTGAAGTTGCACAAAGCCTCCAACCTCAAGTTCCTTTTTATCATTGGCCCATTCATTGTCAAAACCAGATCATGCTTGTCTCAAGTTCAAGCAAAGCTCAAAGAGTTTGGTTTTTCACAACTACAGGGAAGAAGATATGATCCAAACCAAATCATATCCAAGAGAATATTGATGAACAAAAAATCCCCTTATGAGCATGAATAGGTTGAGGGTTTTGATAAACTGGAAAATATAGAAGTATGTGTTAATATGGAAGCAATATTGCAACCAACTCAAACACAACAAGTGGAGGCAACCTTGAAACAAAGCCAAGTACAACAAGCTTTTGAATAATTGATAGTCAAAGTTCCAAAGATAAGTGTTTACAACAAGAGAAGTAGTTCAGAGGCCATGGGCATCAGTGACCAACAAAATTTCCAAAAAAATATGAATATTACACAGTCTCCACATATAGTGTATTTAGAAGAGGAAGATCCTAGAGAACAAGTAAACCTAGATATGGTGGAAAGTGGTACAAGCATTGTAGAGGTAGAAAAGGAAATCAAACTCCAAAGTGAAGGTGGCTCAAGAAACTTTACCAACAAGAAATACATCTTTGATAAAACATCTGAGGCAGTTTATCAATCTAAATAAGATTTGGAAAAACAATATGTTGAGAAGGGAAACATAGCTATGGGTGAGATGAGGGATTTAGTCCCTGAAGTGGAAACAATTTCTCAGCATAAATCTTCTTTGTTCACAGTAAGGGATGTTGAAAAGAGAACCTTTAACATTGCAGTTGCAGATGAAGACAAAGTCTCTGAGATAAAGATAAGATATGACAACATCAATGCTCCAGACAAGGTCAAATTCCATAGGCATACCAGTGACATGTTGTATTCTTATTACCTGAGTTTAAGCTTGAAGAATTAAAAGTTATCATCTCATGCAATGAAATTGGAAGGGAAGTTGAGGCAGGAAAAAAAATCTAGCAGAGCTTGGCAGACTCGGGTCAAGAGGTTCGAATGTGAAGGCCCCAAAGGGTTGAAGTCCTCATTGGATGAGAAAGACAAGTTAGTTCAAAGATTGAATAAGAAATTGAAAATTTCTGCAACAGAGCATCCGCAAACAACAAAATTGGTTGCTATAGAATAAGAAAAGGAACCACTTCATCAAGAGACATTGGTATACAAATCTAGGGTGTTGCAACTAGAATGAGAAAAGGTGAAATGGTCACAAGAGCAGACAAAAATGCTAAGAAAATTTGTAGTTGTACTTCCTACTGTAGAAGATGGGTCAAACATTAAAGGACTTGTTGTTGGCCCTTGACCAAGTTTTGAGGGTTCTTGGTCATATTAGACCTATTTTTGGGGACTTCGACAGGCTGTCGAAGGAGGAGCGCAAAATGAAGCAGAGATCACGAGATCTCGGCCCCTTTTTAGGGATTTTTGGGTTTCGAGATTATGTAACTGGTATGGGAATGTTGGCCCATGGGTTTACCCATGTATAGGCCCGATTTTGTAATATATATAGAAAGCTAGTCGATGTAGGAAGTAGTTCGATCTATGTGATCAAAGAAGTGTAAGTAGTGCTAAGTGATAGTGCTTGATCTATGTGATAAAAAATGTAAGTTCTTTGTGCATACTGTATGAGGCTTGCAAGGCTAAGTGCAAGTAAATGTAAGGGACTGTGTGAAGGCTTGGTGCTGCACCCTAGCTCAAAGAAGGAGGATCTGGTGGAGTGCACGCAGATCTCCCGTATTCTGCAGAGTAGGATTTTGATGGTATGTGCCTGTAAGGATATTGACCAAAGACAATAAAGAAGAGAAGAGTTGGCGGACTTAGCCCCAGGGTGGGGGTGAACCACATACATGATGTGTTGCTATGCTCTGTGTGATGTATTGATATGTTTATGTGTTTACCATCTAAGTGCTTTGATATAGATAGATAGATATGTTGATGCTTTGTGATTAAAGATTTATATGGATGCTAGATCCGACCTATGTGAATGTGCTTAGTGCTTGAATCTGCTAGATCTAATCTATCTCTTTATGTTAAGTTCTAATAGACCCCTTATATCTGAATGAATACTGTGATGATCTATGATTATGGTTTTATCTGCAGAGTGGATAGTGGTTAAATATTGATGAACTGTCGTTGCTAAGTGCTCTGTTAAGTGTTACAATCACATATCTGTGTCCTAGCTAAAATTGAAGACACTGGAGTCCTGCAACCACCCTTGCCTCTACCTCGGGTGAGACTTCATCTACTTCACAGGTGTTGACGAAAGGGTCGGTAGTTAGGGTTTTGTTGGTGTGTTTTTGTAGCATTGAACCTTGGGTTTGCCCCTGTGCCAACAAATGGTTATGTTGTCGGGACAAAAACTGTTATTGTTGGGAACTGAGGAAGAAGAATCTTTGTGCAAAGATCCAACCTGAAATTGTGAAAGCTCCATGCGCAGATATGTTTCCCTAGTATGCAATATTATACTTAAATTTTGAAGCTCTGTGCTAAGAAAAGAGGTCAGATATGAAGAAAAGAGGCAAGATCTGAAATCTTTATGCTCTGAAAAAGGTGAAAGTGAGACTAAAGAGGTAAAGATTTGAAAGATTTGTGCTTTGAGAATAAAAGGTAAGATCTGTAAGCTTTGTGCTCTGTAGAAGTAAGATAAGTGGAAATTTCTTTTTTCTAGAGTATGGATCTAGGTATGATTGATAGAATCTATCCTAGCTTGAAAATTAGGGCACTGATAGATGAACGAATATTTGATATAAGTAGATCTAATAAGAATAGTGAAAGATATGTTATACCTATGCATAGAGAGAATGTTTGGACTAACAAATGGATGGAGGACCCTAGAAATAATTTTTTGCAGGTTAGCTACTATGATCCTAGCGCACAGTACAAGAAGGGCTAGGGACCATTTAAAAGAAAGAGAGGATTAACCCTTTGTTACAGTTGCAGAAAACTAGGACATCTTGCTAAGGAATTCCCTGGAAGAAGACCTAGTTGCCTCTGCTGTAAATCTACAAACCATGAAGTATTGGATTTCCCTAGAATGATTGCTAAGCTTTAAAGAATGAATATGAGAAAAGAAAAACCTAAGGCAGATCCAGAAACTAAGATTATATAAAAACCCAAGAAATAATCAAAGAAGGTATTGCTACAGATGAAAGAAACTCTAATCGACCACCAACATGTTAGCTTATCAAAGATCTTCAAAGAAAAAGGGTACATTGAAGCAAGAATAGGAGACTTCGACATTGACTGTGTTCTGGACAAGGAAACACAGGTGAAAATTATGACATAAAGAACTTGGGAAATTTTAGGGAAGCCTGCTATGATTCCTTCATTGGGAGGAATATGACTATTCAGAGGAAAACTGATAAACCTATGTGGAAAGCTCACCTGGATATCTATGAGTACCAATGGAACTTCGACAGAGGAAGATTTTGAGATTGTTAAATTTATTGAGAACAACACCCCATTTTCTATGTTACTAGGAAAACCTTGGATTGAAAGAGATCAGGCCAGAAGAAAAGAAGAATATGTATTAGAATAGAAGTAGAAAGAGTTAAAAAAATTCATGATGAGGAGGATCACACACTTGATTGAAGAACATGAGAACCAAGCAAATCTCTTTAACACCAGAGACTTGAATATCGAAGTTGCAAGAACACTAGAGGACCCACAAAATACTGAAGTACCTATTTCAGATAAAGAAGAAGTATTAACCTTGAATATTAGGAAAGAACCTCAACAACACAAAGTTACTATGCCAAGAGGAGATAATAATCAGAATGGAAAAAGGAATACAAAGACAAAGCTCACTGGGAAAAAATATAGATTGCTAAGTAAGAAGAGAGCTACAATTGAAAAATTACAGAAGGGTCCAGAGGGAACTTCACAGAAGGAAAATTTGAAAAATTAGAACTTCGTCGGGATATCAGAACAACGTCACATGGAACTTTTCCATGGAGAAGAAATATAGTCATTGGGAATAGTATAACCATTATATCGACCCCCCCAAATGGGTATAAAGGCATTTATGGTTAGAAAGTTCGCCACTAGACCATTGGACCATGCTGTAATAGACAAAACTGAGTTAATGAAGGCTTCTCACCCATTGCAAGAGATCTGTTGTCGAGTTATCTATTTATCCCGTCGCACCATGCACCGAGAATACTTTTTCCAACCATGATTATCTGAGCCCACAGATTCATTGATTTTACATGGTGATCATCACGCTATTTCCATCCATCCCATTGCAGTGACTAGTCACTCTTCGAACTTGAGATACTCAACCTCGAGCGCGTATGTCCGAAGAAATTAGCCCAGTTGAAGAATCTATGAAGGATTTACTCATCGAACTCATGAATGAATGAGTAATGTTTGAGATAGTAATGTCTGTAGGTGCACAAGCATCATCGACGAGAGGAGTGCAAGCCTCTCTGTTGACTGCTCGCGGAGCCAGACCATCCCGACCATCAACGAAAAAGAGAACCAAGCACAAAGATAACCTAGCGAATGAAAATATGATCCTGACCATATTTCCCAACTACATCCTACCTCTGGCCGGTGTGGTGAGTCGTGATAGTGTGCCAAGATATTTTGAGTACACCATAGTTACTGCGTACCTCCCAAAGGGGATACGTGCAGTGTGAGCAGACCAGGACAAGATCACTACATTGAAGTTCAACGACTTCAACTTAGGAGATTGCAAGATCTATAGTATTCTCATCCCATATAAATATTTGACCAATATGAAGGGAAATAATTCAAAGATAATCCCCCATCCGTGGACTCTGAACCTCGCGTAGTCCACCCTATTGAATGCCATGAAAATCCCACACTTTGAAAGGCACCAGTAAGTCAATGCCTGCGTCAAGATATTACTCTCATGTTACCATGGTGGCTACTTATGGCTAGACCATCATATCATAGTCAATCCGACGCTGATCCATAGGATCAAAAGACTGAGTATGCAAGGACCTGATCCAAAGGAGTTCTATCCAGGAAAAGTCGTAGATTGTGCACTCGCACAGAAGATCAAGGATACATACGACGATGTTGAAAAGGGGACGCGAGGCTACAAGGTATCTTCCATACAGAGTGGCACAGTGCACCTAGCATGTCAACTGATAGATGTAAAGATGGTACAGAAGAACTGACCTATGTAGGTAAGAGGCTTTTTCATTGACCTCGCAGGGAAGTGCGTAGAAGACCTACAGATGAACTGGGCGAAGTACCTAGTTAATCAATTGGAACTAGATTGTCAAGAAGTACATGATCAGGGTTATGAATTTCACTTTAGCTAGCTCCTGATCCTCATCACGTTTGTTTCTTGGGAGATGCCAGAAGGTGCGACCTTCCCAGATATTGAACCATTCGAGCCGCTTGCTGCAAAGTTCACCACACTCTGGTACTCGAGTGATATGAAAAAATAGTCAAACGTTGTTTTTCATACATATTACCTCCATCTAAAGAGATACATCGAAGCTGAACCTCGCTTGATTCCAAACACCTTACAAATATTTTGAACCCTAATGAAGTTCCACACAGATTGACACTTCATCTACATTACAATGCGAGCAGATGAACACAAGAAACAGCTCCAATCATACTATAAACTTACGGAAGAATACCTTGAGGAGATCACTAAGGACTGGTCAACTGACCTCCTTATCCCCACCAACCCCATAGATATGTCTGACCTGGACAGTCTGGAGGCCACTCACAAGGAACAAAACACACCCGGAGCTAGCAGAAGGAAGAAGACTGAGGAGGTCCAAGACTTAAGAAGCACATCAGGAAAGACTGCCTCCATATCACCAGGCCGAGGGGGTGATGATGAAGATATAAATGGAAAGGAAGATGAGCAGAAGCAAGGTGAAATAAAACCACCTAGAGATGAGGCCAATCCTTTAAAGAAGAGGAAGGTTTCACCCCTGAAACCTTCTTCCCAAAAGAAATCGAGAGCCACTGTGACCAAAATGCAGACTGTACTCACCACCGACGACTTTGATTTCCTCATAGCATCTCTAAACGATGCTTCACTGGAAATCATGGAAAAACAAGAAGCCAAGCATGAGGAAATGTATGATAGAATTGAAGCCAAACTCCAAGGGGTACAACAGGCCCTTCAGTCCAGTCGTGCATTCTCCACTGCACCCTTGCCATCGGGAGAACCATATTTGGGAGATGAGCCAACCCAACTCCATCGACTAGCATATATAATCGAAGCTCACCTTCGACGAGCACAAGAAGAAATGAAACAAGCTATCGATGCCTTGAAGCAATTGCAAGGCATACTCGTAGAACAATGCAGAGTTGCAAAAAAGGAAAAGTTTCCTCTCCAAGCAAATTTTGAAGAAGAGAAAGCGTAGATGCAACAAGGAAAAGAACAGTTGCTCGTAGAGAAACTCAAAGTGAAAGAAGCAGTCAACAAAGCACTTTGCTCTATAACAGGATTAGAACCACAAGCAGAAGGTCGAGTAACGCATCAAGTAGAGCAGCTCGTAGAAGCTATCCAACAACTACAATAGAGAATAGAAGATTTAGAGCTCTGCATTGTGCCTAACACTCCGCAGGATGTAAAGGATCAAAGAGAATCAACTTCCTGGAGAGAGGTTGAAAGAATAAAAGTCCTTGCCATGGAATGCAAGAAACTAACTGATTGTAGTGCCTAGATGTATGAGAGACTCACCAAAAACCCATAACTGAAGGCACTGGAGTCACAACTCTAGGAAGAGAAGAAACAAGTAGAGACAATACAAGCGCAGTTGAAGCCCTTGTCAGCTATGGAAAGAATGAAGTGGTCCCAAGAGCAATGCACCACCCAACAACAAGTCCACACTATTCAGAGTAGAGTCATGGAAGTGACTCAGTGGATACAACCTGTATAGGATGAGGCTTATGAAATGTTCACAGATATCAAAGGCCGAGGATAAGAACTGGAGAAAGTCGTCGCTTCAGTTGAACAATGCCTAGAGGGACTTGTCAACGAGGTAGTCATCCAAGAGTTTGCTGAGTAGGAGGCCGTGGAACAACAACAAGTCGAAGCAGCTTGAGCCAAGCTCGAGGCTTTTGAAGAAGAATTAACTAGACCAAAGTGAATTGGGACAAGTCACAGGTGAGTGTTGGGGGCCTGTTGGCCCTTGACCAAGTTTTGAGGGTTCTTAGTCATATTAGATCTTTTTTGGGGACTTCGATAGGCTGACGAAGGAGGAGCACAAAATGAAGCGGAGATATCGGGATCTCAGCCCCTTTTTAGGGATTTTTGGGTTTTGGGATTATGTAATAGGTATGGGAATGTCGAGCCATGGGTTTACCAATGTATAGGCCTAATTTTGTAATATATACAGAAATCTAGGAGATGTAGGAAGTAGTTCAATCTATGTGATTGGAGAAGTGTAAGTAGTGCTAAGTTCTAGTGCTTGATCTATGTGATCAACAGTGTAAGTGCTTTGTGAATATTATATGAGGTTTTCAAGGCTAAGTGCAAGTAACTGTAAGAGACTGTGTGAAGGCTTGGTGCTGCGCCCTAGCTCGAAGAGGCCTGTTGGCCCTTGACCAAGTTTTGAGGGTTCTTGGTCATATTAGACGTATTTTTGGGGACTTCTACAAGTTGTCGAAGGAGGAGCGCAAAACAAAGAAGAGATCACAGGATATTGACCCCCTTTTAGGGATTTTTGGGTTTTGGGATTATGTAACGGGTATGGGAATGTCAGCCCATGGGTTTACCCATGTATAGGCCTGATTTTGTAATATATATAGAAATCTAGGTGATGTAGGAAGTAGTTTGATCTATGTGATCAGAGAAGTGTAATTAGTGCTAAGTGTTAGTGCTTGATCTATGTGATAAACAATGTAAGTTCTTTGTGCATACTATATGAGGCTTGCAAGGCTAAGTGCAAGTAACTGTAAGAGACTGTGTGAAGGCTTGGTGCTGCACCCTAGCTCAAAGAAGGAGGATCTGGCAGAGTGCACGTAGATCTCCTGTCTTTTTCGGAGTAGGATTTTGATGGTATGTGCCTGTAAGGAGCTTGACCAAATATAATAAAGAAGAGAAGAGTTGGTGGACGTAGCCCAAGGGTGGGGGTGAACCATGTACATGATGTGTTTCTATGCTTTGTGTGATGTATTGACATGTTTATGTGTTTACTTGCTAAGTTATTTGATATAGATAGATATATATGTTGATGCTTTGTGCTTAAATATGTATATGGATGCTATATATGACCTATGTGAATGTGCTTAGTGCTTGAATCTTCTAGATATAATCTATCTCTTTATGTTAAGTGCTACTAGACCCCTTAGATCTGAATGAATATTGTGATGCTCTATGATTAGGGTTTTATCTGCAGAGTGGATAGTGATTAAATATTGATGAAATACCATTGCTAAGTGATTTGTTAAGTGTTACAATCATATATTTGTGTCCCAGCTAAGGTTGCAGACACTAGAGTCCTACAACCATACCTGCCTCTACCTCGGGTGAGACTTCATTTTATTCGTAGGTGTTGTCGAAAGGGCCAGTAGTTAGGGTTTTGTTGGTGCGATGTTGTAGTGTTGAACCCTGGGTCTGCTCCAATGGCAACACTTGTCCATGATATGTCACAAGTTATCCTGAAAAAAGGAGAAATCAAAGGGATAAAAGGAAGCATAGATAAATTGAAGCAGGAGATGCAGGCAAAGGATGAAAGAATGGCTCAATTTCAAAAGGAGAATGAAGTTTTGAAGGAAAGGATAGATAAATTGAAGCTAAGATTAAGAGGCAAAGACCTGTTACAGGGGGGCAAGCAGATCATCTAGGACTCTATAGTTGTTGAAGCTGCCAAGTTCAAAGTATATTTTAATTTCATTAATGATAAAGAAAACATAGCCATCACAACCATAATTCATCTTGTGATGCTCTTGTCTTAATTAATTTAAAATGTGTTAAGTTCTTCCTAACTAAGTCATAATTCATTTATTTAATTCTTTGATATAGTTATATGTTTTTCCTTTCTTCTTACACTCTACAAATTTACAATTTATAACTCAGATTTATCACCTCATTTAGCCTTTATCCTCTGGAGAGTTCTACCGAACATTCAATTCTTCCAATTGTTTCAAAAGTTTGACTCCATATCCCTAAGTGTCCCTCCCCTCCCTTGCCATCAAAATTATAAAAAACCCTTCAAAGAAAGAAAACCTAGCCAGTGATTCGTTAAAGAACTCATCTATTAAAGACCAAGTGACAAGAGAGAGCCCTATTTGAGCTAAGTAGGCTAGTACTTATCTCCAAAGTGGTTTGTAGGTTACCTTTGCCATTTTTTTTGTCAGTCGAACAAATTTACAGAGTGATAACATTTTGGCGTCATTGTCGGGGATGAAAGTGAAATCTTCCCTTGGAAAAGAACAACTAAAAGCTTCAGATTTGATTCCTGAGGGTGACAGTGAATCAAACACCTTATTGGATGTGACTAAATCTACCCCAATGACTCCATTTTAAAGAGAATAGTAGAATAAAGTATTTTGAGTGAGAAATCCTGGCTCCCAAGAGAATCCATACCAGAAGAAATCCAGACCCAGAAGCAATAATCCCTGTGTCTGATCCTGAGAAAATTGTACACAAAAGAAAAGAAAGGCAAATAAGCCCAGTTTTGTGTCTAGACAGATATCTATCTTTGTCTAAAGATGGAGTGAAAAGCATTGAAGACCTTGATTTTGAATTGAAATTTGAGAAAACTCTGTTCATAACTAAATCTGAGTTCATTTTGAACGAAATCATCTTTGATGAAAAGAGGTTCCAAGATTTAATTTCAGCTACCTCTATTAAACCCGTTGTGATTCCTATTCATAACAATCATCCAATTCAAGTTATTACTGCAGCCATGGAAGCTAGGTTTTCCCCTCTTGTTCTACCAGCTCAGTTACATGATTTTCCCTGAGAATATGATCAGAGGATTAAGGTGTATGATGTTGAAGACAATGTGTCATCCCAAAAACACTTAGACTTGTTCAATGATTTTGTGGGCCTAGAAGAAGTAGATTATGAAGATGCAAAAATGAGGTTGCTTGCACAAAATCTTGCAGGAGAAGTCAAAAAATGGTTTAGAGCTCTCCCAACAACAAGTATCCTAAATTTTGAAGCCTTTGGAATGAGTTTTCTTACAAAGTGGGGTGACAAGAAAAAACCCCTTCAGTTGCTAACCTAGTACAACAACATGAGAAGGTCACTTGATGAAACAATACAATTGTTTTCAGTTAGATTTATGAAATTTTACAACTTGATTCCTACTGAAGTAAAACCTCCTCCTAGAGATGCTCAACATAGATATATTGATTCCTTTGAAAGTGATTTTTATTTGTTTTTTAGGGAAATAAGATCCACTTCACTAGATGATATGATGAGTGATGCAATAGAAGTTGAAGTAAATCTAATGGCTTCAAGAAAGATCAAATATAATTATGACAGGGACATGTACAAGGTTCAAGATAAGGCACAACCTTCAACCTCATAGTCATCAGAAGAGATGTTTGAGTTGATGATGAAGACCATGGAGAAACTCATGGAAAGGATTTATTTAGATAATAATCCTAACACCAGAGAGCAGGCTGATGTTCCACCCAGGAATCAAAGGAGACCAATAGTTCCACAAATCAAACAAAGAGATTAGAGGAATCAGGGTGATCAACAAATAAGACCTTTGATCGGGATTTATGTAGGAACACAATGAAATACATAAATACACATAAACACAGAGATGCAGCGGAAATAAGATTTCATTTCATTAATAACAAATGACTGAAATATGCTTACAGACAGAATGGAAATAAACTAGCTAGGGCGCTGGTAGCTTATCTCTGAGAAGAGATGTGTCCGCTACTCACATCCGTGAGAAGATGATTACAATGAGGATCTGAAGGCCCTTTTACAATAAATGGGAATGCCAAAATTCCTAGACATCCAAAAACCTAACCCTGGGAGATGAAGCGCCAAAAGTCATGTGGGCCCCGTTTGGGTATGTTGGTGCATCAACTTCCCGGGGTCTTAACTTTTGCATACGATCTTCGTTTTAGGCATATGATAGCTCGTTGGAAAGATTGATTCGAGGAATACAACGCCCAAGAAAAAATAGCATCGTTAGATGCTATTTTTCAAGAGAAACATACCCAAAAAAACATCATTTAGGGCCTCAAAATGGCCCTGGAAGTTCAGGACCCAAAAAAACTGCTAAAAATAGTAAACTGTGAGAAAACTGAAAAAATGAAAGAAGCAATGGTGGGGGTCCAAGTGGAATAGGTGGGTGGCCACCAATATCCACTTGGATCATTCCTCCCCCCTTAGGAAGCAATGGTCCCCATTGCATTGAGTTCCTCCATGAGATGAGGAAACTTCTGCTGAACTTGG
>SNQJ01S0007083.1:150633-175881 GCA_010110895.2 Picea sitchensis
ATAACAAATGACTGAAATATGCTTACAGACAGAATGGAAATAAACTAGCTAGGGCGCTGGTAGCTTATCTCTGAGAAGAGATGTGGCCGCTACTCGCATCCATGAGAAGATGATTACAATGAGGATCTGAAGGCCCTTTTACAATAAACAGGAATTCCAAAATTCCTAGACACCCAAAAACCTAACCCTGGGAGATGAAGCGCCAAAAGTCACGTGGGCCCCGTTTGGGTAAGTTGGTGCATCAACTTCCCGGGGTCGTAACTTTTGCATACGATCTCCATTTTAGGCGTATGATAGCTCGTTGGAAAGATCGATCTGAGACAAAATAACATCATTAGTTGCTATTTTGCGAGAGAAACATACCCAAAAAAACATCGTTTAGGGCCTCAAAATGGCCTCGAAAGTTCATGACCCGAAAAAACTGCTAAAAATAGTAAACTGTGTGAAAACTGAAAAACTGAAAGAAGAAATGGTGGGGGTCCAAGTGGAATAGGTGGGTGGCCACCAATATCCACCTGGATCAACCTCCTTTTCAAAATAATTATGTAAATGAATTTTTTGATGAAACTTTTGAAGACAACATGCATTGTTGTGATGGTGATGAAACAAAGATGCTTTTAAATAAATAATAACATGATCAGTTCATGGATGCAAATGAAATATTCATGTAGGAGAATTATGAAAGGTTGTTAGTGGAAAAGGAATATTACTAGACATGGCTACAGAATGCCATCATGCAATTCCAGAAACAATATAATCTTCGAAACAAAAAGGTTCCTGCAAATCCTCCAAAGGGAAATCCTACCAAAGAATCTAAAAATAATACACCTTCTTCAAGTTAGCCTAAAAAGGACTCTGTTGCAAAGGATGTTGTGGAGAAAGGAAAGTAGAAGGAAGAACCTCCAAATAAAGTGCCTAAAACAAGAAAGAAGACAGTCATCAAAGAGGTAGAAAAAACCTCATCTTCCTTTAACTTTGAAAGTGATATGGCCAAAATTAAAATCTTTGTTCCATTCAATGAGCTGATAAAGAATAGTGAATATAGAAAGTAGATCATTAAGATGCTCAAGATGGAAGAAACTTTTGATACTTTAAATATACAAGATGATCATCCTGCCATCTTGTTTGGCCCATGTGTAGAGGAGAGTAGTGATGCTGATGAGGTCCCTCCTTTCTATGTTAGTTTGAAGATTCATGATATGACTATGCACAATGATATGTTAGATTAAGGAGCATCCCATAATCTGATGCCCAATGTGGTCATGGACCAATTGGTTCTAGACGTTACAAGGCCTTACAAAGACCTTTTCTCATTTGATTCAAGGAAGGTGAAATGATTGGGCCTAATCAAAGATATGGTGGTATATTTGTCTCAATTTCCAACAAAAAATATGTTCATGGATGTGGTATTTGTTGATATTCCTCCTAAATTTGGCATGTTGTTATCTAGGTCATGGGCTGCAAAGTTGAAAGGGACTCTGCAAATGGATATTTCATATGCCATTATCCCTATTTTTGGCCAAGATATGAAGTTGTACAGGGAAGTTTTTCTCAAGTACATGGTCAGTAACAAATCCCATCCAAACAACCATCCCATTTACTCTATGGAGACTGAGATCGGTTCTTCCATTTTCTTTAATGATTCAAGTTTTGAAGAGAAGGTGACAGAGAGTGATATGACTGCCAAGGAAAAATCTGATCAACAGACTGAGGAAATTTCAGAACATAAAAAAAGTGCAGAGAATGAGATGTGGAATATGAGCTTTGATGGAGCTGTCAACAAAGAAGGAGTAGGAGTTGGTGTGTGGATTAACCCCCCCAGATTGGCCACAAAACTTTGTTCTTACAAGATTTCTTTTGATTTCACAAATAATATGGCTGAATATGAGGCATTAGTGTTGGGATTGAAGACTTTGAAAGAAATGGGTTCTAGGAGGATAGATGTACATGGATATTCCAAGTTAATTATAAATCAGGTAAAGGGAATATATCAAGCAAAGAATCCTAGATTAAGAGAATATAGGAATATAGTGCTTTATCTTCTTAAATAATTTTCATAATATAGTCTCTCAGTGATTCCAAGGGGTCAGAATCAAATTGTTGATGCTCTAGCTACTTCTGCCTCAGTTTTCAAAATTCCATTTTTTCCTAACAGAGGATATGAGACTGAGGTCAAGCATAGACCAACAATTCCTGATAATATTAAGTACTGACAGGTTTTTGAAGATGATAAACAAATAGAAAGTTTCCTTAAGATGGATGGTGAATTTGCAAATTTGAATATTGATGAGGAATATTGTTGTGAAGAAGAAGATGCAACTATGTTTGAAAATGATGGCTATTTCAAGAATCAGATTGCTAGTAAGAATATAATGCATCTAAAAAATAACATCATTCCCAAAGGCCTGGTCCCATTAGAAAAACTCTTTGACAACAATGATGTAGCCATGAGTCCTAAAATTATTGTAAATGATGGAGATGTTGAAGATTGCAACATTGGGACTCAGGAATATCGCAAGATCATCAATCTATCCAAGACACTTAGCCCAGAGGTCAAGCAAAGGTATATCAATTTAATGAAATAATTTCCGTATGTTTTTTCCTGGAGTTATGAAGATCTAAAATTTTATGATACTAAGGTGATTCAACATGTGATTCCAATAAAACAGGATCATAAAACTTTCAAGCAGAAATCAACAAGAATCAATCCTTTGTTGTTTCCCTTGATTGAAAAGGAGATAAAAAATCTATTTGAAGCCAAGATCATAGTGTCTTTTATATTTTCTAAGTGGGTGGAAAATCTAGTACCTCTCAGAAAGAAAAGTGGAGAGATCATATTATGTGTAGACTTTAGAAATCTGAACAAGGTATCTCTCAAGGAAAATTACCCATTGCCTAAGATGGATCACATTATGCAGAAAGTGGTTGGTTCTCAAAAAAATATCAATGCTGGATGGTTTATTTGGGTACAATCAAACCATGGTACACCTCGATGATCAAGAAAATACAACCTTTACAACACCATGGGGCACCTTCATGTATGCCAAAATTCCTTTTGGACTCATGAATGCAGGAGAAACTTTCCAAAGGGATATGGATATAGTCTTTGCTGATGAGAAAGATAAATTTATTTTTATTTACTTAGATGATATCACTGTATATTTAGTTTCTAAAGAAGAACATCTTAAACATCTAAGGAGGGATTTTCAAAAATGTAGGAAGTTTGGAATTTCATTGAACCCCAAGAAGTCTAAGTTTGGCATGGAAGAGGGGAATTTTCTTGGTCACATTATTTCAAAGGAGGGAATGAAGATAGATCCTAGCAGAGTTGAGGGAATACTTAAAATTGGCACACCTAGAAGCAAGAAAGAAGTTCAATCTTTCGTAGGGAAAGTAAATTTTCTTAGAAGATTCGTCCCTAACTTGGATGAAATCATAAATCATATCATTAACATGCTCAGAAAATGAAGTGAGATAAAGTGGACTCCTGAAGCCAGAAAGTATTTTTAAGATATTAAAGTGGCATTGACCAAGGACCTAGTGTTGTCCAGTCCCAATTTTACAAAAGACTTTATATTGTTTTCATTTTCCTCAGAACACACGATTGCTGGTGTTTTATTACAAAAAGATGAACAGAATTTTGAGAGGCCTATATCATACTACAACAGGACATTAAGGGATTCCCAATTAAATCATTACATCATGTAAAAGTAGGATTATGCACTATTCAAGGTCCTAAAGGAGTTTAGAGTTTATATCTTTCATTCTCATACGATTACATATGTGCCCAATAGTTCTGTGAAGGACATTTTAACTCAACCTGATCCTGAGGGAAAAAGGGACAAGTGGATAGTTGTGTTGTTGGAGTATGACCTCGATATCAAACCTACAAATTTGATGAAGGGGTAGGGACTTTCAAAGATGATGGAACAATCAAATTGTGAGCTCTTGGGAATTAATTTTATTTCTAATTTATCAGCATATTCAAAAGATGAAAAGGTCCCTCAGATATCCCAAAAATTCCTTGACTCCCCATGGTATGCTAACATTATTTATGTGTTGAGAAATTTGTAGGCTCCTCCTGAATTGAGCAAGACCAAGGCTAGGTTTTTGAAGCTAAAAGAAACAAAATTTTGCATTCTAAAACAATCTCTGTATTGGAAGGATCCAGGAGGGATCTTCCTGAGTTGTTTGTTGGAAGAAGAATTGGAAAAAACATTAGAGAGTTTCATAAAGGTGATTGTGGAGGGCACCATTATTGAAAAAATATTGTGCACAAGATATTGAGGGTTGGGTTCTATTGGCCTAGAATTTTTTTTTATGTTTACAAAGAGGTTTCAAGCTGCTATGAATGCCAATTTTTGATGGAAAAAAAAAACTGCATCCTCTGCCCTTGAAGCCTATCTCTGTTGAAACACCTTTTAGACAATGGGGCCTTGATTTCATAGGAGAAATTCATCCACAGTCCTCATCTCAACACAAGTGGATACTTACAGCCATATATTACTTCACCAAGTGGATTGAAGCAATTCCCATAAGGCAAGCCACAGATACTGTTATCATTTATTTTTTGGAAAACAATATTTTGTCTAGGTTTGGTTGTTCAATCAAAATCATTATAGACAATGAAACAACATTTAAGTCCTAAAAGATGGAAAACTTTTTCAGTGATTACAATATAACTCTTGGCCATTCCACAACTTATTACCCTCAAGGTAATGGGTTGACTGAGTCATCAAATAATATTTTGACCAAAATTATCAAAAAATTGTTGCAAGATAACAAAAAGGCTTGGCACAAGAATCTTATCCATACACTATGGGCTGATAGGATCACTACTAAAAGGTATATTTCCACTTCACCCTTCCAAATTGTGTATGGCGCAGAGGCAGTTTTTACTACTTCATTAGGATTACCAGTGATGATATTACTATAGGAGCAATATGTTGAACCATATGGCACTCAAAGGAGGACGAATTAACTAATCAATGTTCAACAAAGAAGAGAGAAATCCTTCAACAACTCTCAGCTACACCAAGTCATGATTAAAAAGGATTTTGACAGGCATACTAAAGAAGATGATTTCAAAGTGGGGGATTTGGTGTTGACATGGGATGCCAGGAATGAAGACAGAGGAAAGCATGGAAAATTTGAACATCCGTGGTTGGGAGATTTCAAAATTGTGGCATACCATGGAAATAATGCCTATCTTCTATAGGAACATAATGGAGATCTCATTGGTGGAGGACTTGTGAATGGAAGGTTTCTCAAGCATTACCTCACTTAAATACGTTTTCACTCGTTCCATTTCATTGTATATAACCATTTTTTTTTTTTAGTTGAGACAATTGAAATCAAATCAACAGAAATTGAAGCCCAAAGAGAAGGCCCTAAGTTTATGCTGAGTATAATTTGAGCTATGTAAAGAAGTTTTGTGAATAAAATGTTGATCGATTTAGTTGAATGAGTGAAATAAATCCCAATGGGTAGAAACTTGGTCTATCAGTCTTTGCTACCTCGCTGGGAGGATGGCATCCCCAGTTGGAGCCCATGTTAGTCACCATTAAAAAACATTATGTGAAATCAAGATTTCAGAATCTAGCGGTATGCTAAACCGGTTTGGAAGCCTAATAAATTAGGGAAGGGGATAAATATGGCAGGAAGAGTCTAAATCTGGCAGGAGCGCTAAGTTGATGGGGCCCGACGCATCGCAGATCATGAACTCTTAATATCGATAGTCAAGGATGATTTTGGGGGGATAAGATGCGTGGGGGTTAATTTTGGAGAGTGGGCCCAAAATCTAAACCATGGTTTTTGTTTGGGGTTACATGGCGCCACCAGGTGCATTTCAGGGTGAAAAGCGGGTTGCCCCAAACCACTTTCTCACGCCCCCAAAATTTGGAAAAGTATAAAAGGGAATTTTGTTATTTATTTTATTATTATTTCAAACACTGGACCATTTGAACCTTGGCGTGCCCACCCTCTTTCAACTTCATCTCAACAGTACACCAATTGAATGCCATTTCCACTCGTTTCTAGGTATTTTTCATCACAACCATGGATCCTATCATAACCTCAGTAACAAAACAAGATCCAGTGGTCAATGAAGAAGCCTTAATTGACTGATATTCAAACATTTTTTATACTCAAATCACTATTTCTCCCATCTATGTGTCCAAAAGTAACCTTCCCAATAAAGTAGGAAGGTGTATACCATTCCTTGAAGCAGTCCAGGCCACCATAGTCCCTTATTATGTCGAAATCACTTTCCCTTTTCCCAAATTTATAGGTTGGTGTGCCAAACAATATTCCCATGAAGAAAGAGTCATTGTGAATAAATTTGGGTTTGAGGTCATGTGTAGGGTAGAGAGTCTGTCTATTTGAGAGTTCATGAGCATAATAGAGTTGTTTTATGAAATTTCCAAACCTTTCAACGAAGAGAAGATAATTAGGGTATATAAAGAATGTCCATTAGAGGTCTGAGATCTATTTTTGCAGACAATTGTAAAACCCGAACATTTTCCAGGTGTGTCTTTTACAATGAATGTGAATATATGTGGGGCCAAAAGGAGGAATTTCGTATGGGGTCATTAGTCAACCATGAAAGATCAAGAAAATACAAATTTTCTAAGAGTAGGTGTTGTTTTTTGACCTGTGGAGGTGGGTTATATGATCCTCCTCCATGTGGATGTTGTTTTTGAGTTCCTCCTCCATAAGGTGGTCCTCTAGGGGGTCCTCCTCCATAAGGTGGTGCTCCTCCAAAAGGTGGTCCTCCTCCATAGGGTGGTCCCCTAGGGGGTCCTCCACCATAGGGTGGTCCTCTAGCCCCCCCCCCTCCATATGGTGGTCCTCTAGGAGGTCCACCTTCATAGGCTGGTCCCCTAGGGGGTCCGCCTCTAGGGGGTGGTCCTCCAGGGGGTACTCCTCCATAGGGTGGTCCCCCTTCACCATGGGGTGGTCTGCCAAGAGGTCCACCACCAAAGGGTGGTCCTCTAGAGGGTTCGCTAGGATGAGTGGCAATTGCAGGATTGGTGGGTTGTTGAGCCTGGTTCCATACAGTATTTTCTATTCCTGGATAAGTGTGGCCAAATAGTAGGTTGGTGGTAGAAGGAATAATTTTTCTCCATTGTGGATTTTTTACGATAGCTAGGGGTTTCCCCCAAAGAGAATATGGCCCTGTGGCTAGGGGTTTCTCCCTAGTGGGTGGTTTCCCCTAATCAAATAAGGGTTGGCTCCCGAAGATAATATTTTGTATGCATTACTAAATAAGGGTTTAGTAATGCATGCAGAAGATAAACTTCGAGAGTCTCCTACTTTTTACTATTATCTCGACATAGACCCCACATTCATGCATAAAACACAAGGATAAAAGGATCTGGTAACTCTACCTTGAACTCCTTGCTTGGTGTTGATCCTTTTGTGTTCAGTTTCTCCTTGAATGCAAGTCTCCTCCCAAATCTAACCCGCATTCACAAACAGACAAACAAAGAAATACGAACATGCATGTTATATATGAATTAGTGGGTTAGAGGTTGCAAAAATATAAACCAAATTGAATATTGAACACCTCATATGGTGATACGGGAAAAGTAATTCTTTCTATTAACCTCACAAAAGTCACTTACAATGGTGAGATCGACTACTGCTCCTCGAATCTGGTCTTGGGCTCTTCTTCAACTGTGCACCAACCACTTCAACATATGCTTCTCCTCTTAATTATCACACAATGGTTGCAAAAGATTGGGGCAAGGGGAATGTCAAATCGGGTAGAATTTCTTTACTATTATTTTCCTCCTTCCAAATGGGACCCCTACCCCTTCTTTTATAGAATAGAAAGGGCTAGGTATTTGGTCGAGTGACCAGCTATGGGCGGTCAAACGGTTTAGGTAACTTACCGAAAACTGTGATTTTCATCTTCAAATTTCCATTTTTCGTTCTTTTGTAGGTATACGCGGGCTGTAGTGGGACAAGCAACGTATACTTGCATGCAATAGTGGAGCAGGGTGTGTGCGCCTTAAAAAAGGGTGTTTTTAAGAGGAGTTGTTCAGTAGTGGCTTGGAAAAATATGTAAAATGAGATGGCCTGATGCTAGGTAAGCATATCTAGTGAAAATTAGGGTTATAACAGATGCCCCCTAATGTGTGAGGTTAGAAGAGCATCTAATGGCCGAAATACATTATCATTCTTCACCAACATATGAAACAAGTGAACCCAGGGACCAGAGTTCGGGAGGTGCCATCTACAAAATAACAATTATCTCACCGAGGTGGGCATACCCATGCTCATAATGAAATAAAATCATGGCTACCAATCAAATACACTGTAGATCCATGCCATATAACTATATAAAGTGTAGCCGCGAGCAATACACAACGGATGTACATCTCGAAATAAAAAAGATATACATGTATAGTATCCATCTTCAAGAAGTGAATAAGGCCTGATGGCTAGAGATGAGGCCTTTAGAGCTCGAGAAACAGCTTCAAAAACTTCACAACTTGGGTAGGAGTGTAATATGAGTGTACGACTTCACTACCCAGAGGTCTTTGACAGCTTTTCAAGAACAAACTAGAGGATTTTGATGATCAATCTGAGGTCTTCGTGGATTTCGAGAAAATACTTGATTGGGCTTTCGGGATGGTCAGGCATGAGGGCAAGAGACAATCTGCAAAGGGACCGACTCAAGCTTGGTAAAAACTTCCCTTGGACAATAGCACGAAAAATTATGAGACTCAGGCAGCATGATGTTGACATAAGTTCACGATGTAGGAGGCAACACAAACTCTCCATATGTTTGGAAGAATAACCAAATGGAGGAGGACACAACTCTATGTAGCAAGAAAAACTTCCTATGGTCATATTAAATCCCAGGGCTTGACGAACAAATGAAAGGATGTTCTTTTTCCAAGGGAGACTCATTGTGCTGCCAACAAAAAGAAAATACTTTTCCCTTCCTCTTTTTGGGGTATATTTGATTTTTTTGTCTTTTTCAATAATTGTGGAAATCTTGAAAAAGAATAAAAGAATGCTACGTTACAAGGGAGGATCGAGTGTCACAGACATACTAGTTCCAAGCGCAAGGAACACATGGATGCTCAGAGAAAAGGGACATATGTAGAAAAGGGACACTCGAGAAAAATCCTTCATGGGCCAAGGTGTCAATACGCAGAGGCAAAGTGCTACAGGGCTTGCGTATAAGGCATGCTTTAGATGGTTTAGTCAAGAGCAACATGGAGCCAACATTAGGCCAAAGATGTAGGTATGCAAATGTAATTAATAAGACACACAATGGTAATGCCCTTCGATGTAATTTTAACGAGCCCAGAGAAGGTAAGATCGACAGTTTTTCATATTTTGAGAGTCTGAAAAAGCGTAAAAGGAGACTCTGTTGGGGTACCTTTTTCAAAGGTAGTCTAGTCAGTTTGAAAAAGGGGTAAACTAGCATTGAAAATATGTCTATTAAAAACCATTTTAATGAGTGTGATAAAGACAAGATCACTCGACAATTTTTTCATATTTAAGTAGTCTGAAAAAAACTTAACTATGGACTCCGTCAGGAATGTTCTTCTGGACCATTTTAACGAGTGTGAAGGAATAAGGTCACTCGACGATCTTTTCAATTTTAGGGAGTCTGAAAAGAGATTAACTATGGACTCCGTGGGGGTTCCTTTTTCATAAATTTAGTCCCTCGGGCCCAAAAAAGGGTTAAAATCATACCTGAGAATACTCTTCTAGGGAACCAAAGCTACTAGAGTATACCTTTGTTCGTACAGTTGACCATCCATACTGAAAAAGGGGTAAACTACCACCGGATAAACGTGCCTTCAAATTTTAGTTTAGTGAACGTGAAGGTCAACAAGGTCGCTCGACAATCTTTTCATTTTTAGAGGGTCTGAAAAGGGCTCAAAAGAAGACCCGTTGTTTTGTGGGAGTCTCGAGGGTGAGGTCAAGAGTGATAATTCATCATGCAAATGAGGTTCAAACTCATAATCAGGATAAAATTAATAAGGACTCCTGAGCCTATAGTCATTAATGACGGCATGGACGCCAAAATGCAACCAGGATCTATCTAGGGCATCCACGAATGGTTAGGCTCTACCACTAAAATACGACACTTCTAAAGAATCAATGATGGTTCCATGTCACATTTTGGTGGGATCGATCCTATGGCAAAGAGAAAAAGGAAACAAGGTGCAACAAGTGGCAGTGGAATCCTATCTTACATGCACAAAGTTGGAAAAATGACTTTTTACCAAAAGACCTTGAAAATGACCCAAACCTCCAAAAAAATTTCAAATACCCAAAGTAACACTTATTGTAACATCCCGTAAGGAACTCTTGAACCATATAAAATGATTTTCAGATTAGAAAAAAAGACAAAGGGGTCCAAAAAAATGACAAAAAGTGGCCAAAAAGTCGATAAATAGAAGTTGGCAGCTCATTATCGCCATTGCTAATTGAGAAATTGACTAAAAGCCAAAAATACCTATTTGTGAAAATAATTGATTCTGGGAGCTTCAGTGGACGATACGAACTTCCTCTTGGACCAAGCAAGTACATATTATCCCCTCTTGCATTTCAATTTTTAAATTATGCATTTCTTTTAGTTTTTTGAGGGGGCGTTGACCTTTAAAAAGGTCGACCCTACATATACACGGGCTATCCTATGACAGCCTGCATGGAGAGGAAATACTACATGCGTGCACACATGACTGTGTGTACTACAATCCGCGTATACCCTATAATATGTGGAGAAAAAATAAAAAATGCAGTAGCTAATTTCTCCTAAATTTGTAACTTACAGGATGTATGTTCATTGGAGAGAGAGAGAGCATGAGGACATTGATTTTCTGGTCAGTGAGGACCTTGCTTCTACCGATGTATTGGCTCAATGTGGTATATTAAAGTTCTTCCAATTTTCATTCATGCAGGCACAACCTAGGCTACTGAATGCCTTGGTTGATTATTGGCATCCTGATGTAAAGGCCTTCATGCTTGAGGGACAGTTGTTGAATCCAACGACTGAGGATATTTACTTCCTGACTGGTCTCTCTAAGAGAGGGAAACCAACATTTCCCACTTTTCTCACTTTTCCCTCTGAGCCTCTCAACATAGAGGAGTTGATTGGACTCCACTGTGAAGCTGGTATAGACAAAATATGCACACAGGTGTCGATAAACAAGATCTCAGACCTATCACTAAAAGTGATAGTTTTGCTTATTGGGCGGATCAATGGATCCACAAATCTACATCAGGCTTCCCGAGCGCACATGAATTGAGTGGTTTAGTGCTTAATTGCATAAGTTTTTGACTGGAGTACTAATTTACTGGATTGCATAAAATGACAACTTACATAGTGTCGTATGCAGAGGTAGGGAAACTTCGAGTTTGGGACTATTCTGTGCTCTTTCTTCTTTGAGAAGGTACTTAGTCTTAGTCTGAGGGAGACAGTACGGGGGCACATAGCCTCTTCTCCGACAATATGCAGATGGGTGTCGTTGTTTGTGTGACGGGGGGAGGGAGTACTATTGAGGCCTTTGACGACAAGTTTTTTGACTGGTGGTCTCGATAGATCCTGACGATAGAGGACTATCCCTATGTCGAAATCGACTTTTCCAGGGACCCTAACATGGGCGCACTTTATGGAGTGGTGCGAGGAGAGCTAGGTATGCTTTTTTTTCAACGTTATTTAATTTTTATGTCTTTTTTATATATCATCATCATTTTTTTTTATACCAGAGTATGTGACATGTATGTCTCGGTTATGTGCAGACGTGGGGCTAGTACGCCCAACAGACTTCACGAGGACTAGGCGAAGTCCTCGACTAGAGGAGGGGCCAACCGTGGCTAGTGGACTAGCAGCAGTAGGGGGACCTCTTCCTGGGGATGCTGAGAGAGTTTTGAGACAAGTAGAGAGGAACCCCATCGCGCTTACTTAGACAGTCCCCATGGTGGAGATCGAGGATCTCCTACCATTTGTGTAAACTCGCGTTGTTGGGGTACCATGGACCTGGGTCCATCTTTTTCGGCATCTGGATAACACCGTTGTTCACTATGACAGGGCCCACATGCTCTTCCCTTAGCTTAGACTAGACTTCTTATGTGTTGAGGGCATCTTTTGTATATTTTTGAGGGCATAAGCCCCGTGACTCTTTACTGGACACCTATTTTTTGAGGCATTTGCACCCACTTATGTACTCTGGTGCTTTGCGATATATATATGGATTTTTTTTTTTAATCTTTTTGTGTTTTATGGATTACACTTATCTACAAATGTATTTACATGTTCGTGTGTGTGATTTTTCTTACATGTGTGCAAGATGCTAATCTAATATATGATTAGCTAGAGTATCTGTAACCTGATTCAATCTCCTAGGAACATGGATATACGTAATGCAATCAAAGATTCATTCTAAGAGACGTACCCTAAGGAACCGTCAGTGTAGAGTAGGATCATGAATGCGATATAATCCATTTAACTGAGACACAACCAACTGAGCGTCTAAATAGACCCAAAGGTGAGAGATACCAAGCGGCAAAGCATCACTGAGTAACTCAATAATTGCATTGTATTTGGTGACATTTTTTGTGGTGTTGCCTAAATAGATACCTCCTGAAGATAGAAACTATCCCTAAGGTGTGAAAATCACCCAAGCTGCAGAGGAAAGCCTCCGAGTGTGCCAGCTAGCGCCATCTGCAAACCCAATGAACACCTCTGATTCACTTGACATATGCCACAGTGAAAAAGATAACATAAAAAATGACACGTCCATACAACTAAAAGAAAAACTAAAAAGTAATAGTACAAAGACTACATATGTTACAAAAAGTCACCCGAGGTGACCTACCTACGAGTAATACTTGTTGAGGTAGAGCCCATTTCTAGGCTCTACCAAAAAATTTCCCTCAAAGTCCACCAGACGATAAGCGCCCTTTTTTAGAACCTTTTTTTGTGCCTCTTTCATCACCTTAGTGAGCAAAATAGAGGTTCTTGCAAGCTTAGTTGGGTTTGCTAAGTAGGACAGTTGTAAGGAAAAGGGTTAGATAAAGAAATATAAAAGAACAACTAAGAATTAAAATAAGAAATAAAACAACAACTAAACTAATGAACATAGGGACATAAGGACAAAAGAAACAATAAGACCCATGTCACCAATGGTAAGGTTGATATTAGTGAAAAAAAACACCAAGAAGAAAGAGGACTATGAGTCCCTTCTTCCTCCAAGGGAGGGCTCTTGGACCCCCACAAATAAGCTCTTCTTACAACTTTGAAAATGAAAATGGTGAAAGAATTCTTTGCTAATCCACTCAAGGGGCGAGATGGATTGCCCAATGCAATGATGCTAGTATACTCTTGATGAGAATAGAGGATTATTCAAGAGAATAGTGGCAGCATAACTTTGCTATTGAATTCCTTGAAAAATGAAGTGCATCCATGGCCTTTTTATAGCATTTCTTTGAGATATTGTCCAACCAATTTGTAGTGTGTACAGAGGCTAATTAGGGAATTTTTAGGTCTTTGACCAGCCACCCAGTCGAATCCAGTCCAACTTTGAGTGTCAAATCAACTTGGAATCTAAACCAAAAGTGGGTGGGAGGCCGACCACTCTCATAAATGCACTGTTTTTCAGGTGCACGACTTTTTGCGACAACAGTCGTGCATCGGGCACATGTGTGTGATTCCTGCATTTCTGTTTTGTGCATGTGCACGCGTGCCCTGTGTATTCATAGCACCTTTTAATTTTGTCACTGGTTATATAGTTTTTGACCCTTTGGAAATGATTTTGTGGTAATTTTGGTCCATGGGTGGCCTCATAATTGTTTGGCGATGCTAAATTCTTGTAACCATTTGCAGACGAAATTTCAGTGATAACAGATGCCCTCTGATGGATGAGGTTAGGAGCATATGTATAGTCAAAATCCATCAATGTTTCTTCTACTGAGAGTGTCATTGTAAGAGAGAGCAATAGTGGGATTTTCAAGAGTTACCCGTTGGAGGGAGAAGGGAACTTGTAGAACCCAACCTTCCATAAGGTGTGTAAAAATAAACTGTGTACAAATGAGGCGGGCATGCTCCATGCTCGTGTCATGTAACTCAAAAGAGGAATGATGTGTTGATGTAGACAACTGAAACACCCTTGGGGGTGGTCATGATAAAGGAAAAAGACAATTCTATGGAGGAACATATTCTGAATGGTAGGTAGTGACATCTGTAAGAAATATCACGGATTCTATAGGAATTGATAGCCCAACCCAGTTCAGAGGTCTTCAGAAAATATAAGAAATAACTGCAATAGTCGTAGAGTAAAACCCACCGTAATCATGAGAAAGTGTTGAAGTCGAATGTTACAGGGGTCAACGACAGCAGGGATCAATTGTAGTTCTCCCTGTGTCATCCAAGATCTCTCATTAGAAAGGTAATGAGAGTCAAGATATTGTCACCCTTCTAGAAAGTTGTGTTGATGTCGACAAAAAGGGGGACGCGACTCCCAGAAGCAAAGGGCTTCATGAAATCTACTAGGCGAGATGATGAACTGGAGGAGGTACATGGTCAAATTCAAGATGTATGAAGACTCAAGACTACCCTTGGTTGGGGGTATATGAGAAGTATAAGTGGCCGCAACTGTTCAACTAAGTCGAGTGTTAGGGGGACAACAAGACATGAGATAAGTTGTGCTAGAGGCGGGACAAAGTGAACAAACTCAGAGGGCAGAGGTAAGTGTCCAGTGGGATACTCGGAGTATATGGACAATGTCAACAAGGGTAGATGATAAGGGGTGCCCCAACCAAAGGGTGACATGGGCTGCGTTTTCCAAAAAGGGAAGAAGGTCACCAAAAGTGATGACAGAAAGGCAATGTAAATGATGGAAACAAAGGAATTTGTACAATAAATAAAGAATAAGTTGGGATGAGTGTACAAATACAGAAACAAGTGCCCCAATGTAATATGGTTGGGCCGGTGAGGGCGCCATTTGCTTGGAGAAATGGTGGAGGGTGGGGGCCCCATGGGTGGGTTTCTATATGAGGTAGGTGAAGTGAAGGGAAATTTGCAGAGGGGAAAACTGATTGTGGATGAAATGGAGGGTTCATAATAATGCGGAGGTGCAGTCAAAATAGAACCTTGAAGAGATAATCTGGGAGTCAAGTGGGAAAGCTAGCAAAATGAGGAGAAGGAGTATGTGGCTGATTCGTGACATGATGTAAGACTATTGGGACTCCCATCCCTATAGGGATGAAAAACAACATGAGTTTCAAAGTGCAAAAGGGTGCTATGAATGAGACAACTCATGTGGGGGAGAGTGCTACCGGGTGACAGTACCGAAGATGCAAATGGAGGTATTGGTACTGCAGAGCCGGAGATGGAGATCCTATAGGAAAATATTAGAGGGTGTGACTGGAGATGCAATTGAGATTCAGAGGGAATAATTACATGCCAGTACTGATTATATACCTAAAGGGGTGGTGTTGATGTATGATGACCAAATACCTGCACACATGAAAACCAAATACCCGACGTGAACAATATTTGAAGAGAATCGAACATACAAGCATTTATTTGATAACTTTGAACATGAGCATGCGTACCTGGACGGGGTATAAAAAAATGGTGCTCTGGGGGCTAAGGATAAAAAGTGGCACGGGGACTTTCATGATGTAGATGACGGGATGCTGATCTTGTGCTGAAGAAGGATCGAAGAATGGACACCCGGAGCTCCCGGAATGGTGATTGGAAGTTTGGCGGAAAGACATATATATAGTTGTAGGGCCCACATTGCCACCTCATTTGTACTTGCTGCCAGAGTGACTGGATGAGAGGTATTTAGAGGAGATTGGGAGATTCCGAGAGAATGAGGCAGTCGATCCAGGATTAGCGAGCTTCAGGTTAGTAGTCTGATCATCCTGCATAGAATTAGGTTTTCCATTTTTGGGCAGGGGCTATATGGAGGGCCGTACAAGGGGTTTTAGGGATGTGGGCCCACAAGTGCATGGAAAATCCAAAAATATGCGCACATAAGTGCACACCTGCTGTCTGGATAGCCACGCATTGGGGCGCCCATAAGGGGGACTAAGGTGTGCATTATGTGTGCGTTTGTTGGTGACATAGCCGCACATGTGTGCGCGACTGTGTAGTGGATAGGCATGCTTTGATGCTTGCCTGTGTGCGTGACAGGGGCACATGGAGGTGCCCCTATAGGGTGAGCATGCACTCACGCATGCGCGCCTGTGGGATGGACATGCGCGCATGCATGCACACCTTTGGGATGGACAGGCACGCCTGAGCACGTGCCTGTGGAGTGAACAGGTCCGCATACATGTGCACCTGTGGGGTGAGCAGGCGCGCATGTGTGCGCGCCTATGGGTTAAACAGTCGCGCCTTGGGGGCAAGGTTGATGGGTGTAAAACTTATCTTTTTAATGTTTTTTATGGTCAAGGTGGCTAACCTGGGATTGTTTTATGTGGCTATCGACGATCATTGTGCACGATGCAAGTCAGTTGGTGAGAGTGGGATTGGTCCCAGTTGAGGGATGTTGTGGCGATTGAGGAGTCGGGGGTTCATGCGACTTTGGCATCTTGTGGGTTGCTGAAGTTCTTTGAGTGCCTGTTGATATGGGTATAGGAGTATCTCCTGCAGTTCCTTATCCAGATGTGGAGTCCGAACCTGCATTGTTTTATGGTGCGGGGAGAGCATATTGCCTTCACTGCGGTGGAGGACATATATTTTTTGACTGGGCTCCCGTTTCGGGGAACGCCTCTACTGACGGAGCCAGTATTACCTGCAGATGTGGAGTTAGTGAAAGTGGGCTAGAGGTATTGTTCCAGGGTGAATTTTATGTCAAGATTTGTCGTGAGCATCGGGGAGATGGATGCTCTAGCGCATCGCTGTATAGCAATGATGATTGTGAGGGTGTATGGGTCCCTTGCGACTCAACGGATCAGTGGTGGTCAACTAAGTATTATGGAGAGGGTGCTGGCTGGTGAGCACTTTTCCTGGGGGATTACACTACATGCCAGGATGGTAGGGCAACTAGACCATTGTCGGTCCACTTATATAAGAGAGTTTGCCTTTGGGTCCATCCTAGTGGCCTGGTTTTTGGAGAGGGTGCCTATGTTGCGTCCTAGGATTTTATTGGGCGCTCCTAGAGCACGAGAGTCACGATTGAGGTGATGGTCGACTATTTTGTTTCGCCATGGTGGTGGCGAGGGAAACCACTTCTTCACGGCTGAGGTGGCAGATGCCGCAAGTGATATTGCAGTTCCCATATGCTGGTGTTGACTTCTAGGATGATTCAGACATGGTTTTAGCTCCAGGGGAGGTTTTTGATCACCGAGGTATGTTTATGAGTTATATATATATGTTTTTTGAGATAGCATGACATATGTATTTGGTATAGATGATGATACTATATTTTGGGTGTGTGTATGTGTAGATGTGGCAACTTGCGGGTGTGAGGTTGAGTTGTTGAGGGCGCCAGCTCGCTAGGAGTCGGGGAGGGCCATGGGTAGGAGAGAGACGTTGGCGTGAGGATGTTGGGGCGAGACTAGATGAGGATTAGAGAGCGGTGAGGAGACGCTGGTTTGATGACCCAGGTGTCAGGCCATCACATGCTCCTTCGGTAGATGCCGGAGAAAATTTTGAGGATATTTGCCATCGCTTGGAGGCGGTCCTACAGGGTGTGCCTGAGGGCATGTGGTCATGTATCCAGGATGAGGGCATCTTGGAGCAGTGTGTGGGGGTTCCACCGCCATGGTGGGCCATGGTATGATGAGCAATAGTAGCAGGTGCTGCTATGACTGGACGGTTACCTCCCGGTCCGGAGGGACCAGTAATGGGTGGGGGACCACTGCCTAAGGGAGGGGCAGGAGGTGGTGCTCTAGAGGCACCGTGAGTAGTGCTCTATGTATGGTTGTATTTTTGTATATAGGTTGGTGAGCCCATTTTGTACCGAGTTGCTTCACTGGCCTGCAGATACTTGTATTTTTGTATGTAAACATTTGGATGGTACTGTGGACCGACTTATATATACATGAGTATACATTTTGAGATCTATGTGATGTTTACATGTGTTTTGTTAATGTGTTGATGATGTCTAATCTATATATGTTGTGACAGGTTTTTGATATGTTTATGTATGTGTAGAGGTATCTTGATGTGATATATGCCAGTCTAACACAATGTTAGCTAAGTTATCTGTACTTTGATTCAATTGCCTTGGAATATGTGTAAATGTAATGAAATCAAAATGTTGAGATAAAAGTCTAACCTGCAGGTATTTGTGAAAGAGGCAAGGATCGCGAACGCGATACACATTGTTGAGCTAGAGAATGACTAGTTGAGAGTCGAGAAAGACGCCAAGGTGATGAATATGATGATGCTGGGAATCAATGAGGAGGCCAATGATGGCAGTGTATTCGGCTTGGTTGTTGGTGGCTGAACCCAAACATATGCCGCTTGAATGGAGCATTTCATGTGAGGAGGTATAGAGGGCCCAAGCTACCGAAGAGAGATTTTGTGTCCAACGGCTGGTGCCATCAGCGTAACTGATGTGGTAGGCCGGTGGAGGAAGCATCTGTCAATAGCATAAATGATAGTTTAGACGTGAGGGATGGAAACAAAGATTAAAAGCACTATAAAAGAAATAACCTAAAGTAGAATTTCTACACTTAGGCATAAAATTTCTTTAAGTATAACCCGTTGATGGGTTCTTTGAGAGAGAGGCCTTTGGGAGAGGCTAGGATGTAGGCGCCTTTGGTGAGGCAATGTTGGATAATGTAGGGGCCATTCCATAGTGACTCGAATTTTCCATGACCAAAGGTATCATGAGCGATATCCTAAGCAAGGACGAGGTCTCCTTCGTGAAATGAGTGAAGGTTGAAATGGTGATTAAAGGAGGCCTTTGACCATTTTTTAGCTGCCTCATTGTTCTGTAAGGAAGATCGATGATCTTCATCCAGGGACTCTAATTTTAGCAAGCGCTGCTCCATTGGAGCAGTGTCGGGTAATAGCTCAATTGCGGTACATAAGGTGGGAATTTCGAACTCGATGGGAAGAGTGGCCTCAACCCCATGGACTAGATGAAATGGTGTGAAACTGGTGGCTGTTTTCATAGCCATGCGGTAAGCCCATAGCGTAGAAAATAACATATGATGCCAATTGGTCTTATGTTTATTAACCATGCGCTGTAACATGGTCTTGAGGACCTTGTTAACTGTTTTGACCTATCTGTTAGACTGAGGGTAATATGGTGAGGCAAACTCGTGGGAGAATCCTAACCGAGATGAGAGTTCAATGAAAATCTCATTCTCGAAGTGTTTCCCATGATCAGAAACTAATTGGAGTGGTACTCCAAAGCGGGATATGACGTGGTTAAAGAAAAAACATGTTGCGATGTTAACAATATTGTTGAAGCTGGGAATAGCTTCTACTCATTTTGTGAAGTAATTGAATACGACAATAATGTATTTGTGCCCATTTCTGGAGGGGGGATTATAGGTCATGAAGTCTATGCCCCATTTACAAAAGGCGCTGGAAGTAATGACTAGGTGAAGAAGAGTAGGTGGTGCTCATGCTTTGTTGGCGTAAAGCTGACATTTCTCACATCGTTTCATGGCGTGAATGCAATCATGGAACAATGTAGGCCAAAAATAACTTGCTTAGATGATTTTTTAAGTAGTGGACATTCTTGACAGATGGCCCCCACATGCGCCACTATGGAAGTAGTTTAAGACTCTATCGGCCTCATCAATGGTCAGGCATCGACGAAGAATGGTGTCGACCCCTCACCGGTATAAGATGTCTCCTATGAGGAGGTAGAGGGGGACCTGGTGGCGAATATGATGATGATCATCTCGTGAAAGGTGGTTACCAAAATTTTGAGTTCGGAGGTAGATGAGGAGGTCATCATACCAAGGATCATCCGAAGTGATGTAAAAGAGATGTTCGTTGGGAAAGTCGGTATTGACGGGGGCACTGGTAGTATCAGAGGGGAAGGTCATGACAAGTTCAGTGAGGATGAGAGCTTTCTTGCTCTTGGGTGTTGAGAATTCAATATCGTATTCCTGAAGGATAATGATCCATTGGGCAAATTTGCCATTAATTTGCCGACGACTGAGCAAGTATTGCATAGGGTTGGAATCTGCTACGACCTTAGTCATGCAAAGAAGAATGTAATGATGTAGTTTATGGACTGCAAGGGCTAGTTTCTCTTCGTGTTTATACTTCAAGGGTGGCCCTGAGAGGTTTTTACTAACGTAATAAATGACATGCTCATGATCATCATCACTGATTTGAACGAGAACTCCTACTACTGAGACAGCTAATGCTGATATGTAGAGGATATAGTCACGATTGTAGTCGGGTGCACTAATTAAAGGGGCATTGGAGAGTGCCATTTTAAGATCGTCAAATGATTTTTGGGCATGTTCATCCCAGTGAAATGGGATGTCATGGTGTAGTAAGCAAAGGAAATCATGTGCGCGAGTGGCGTAGTTTGGGACAAATTGTCGTAGAAATTTATCTTTTCCTTGTAAGCTCTGGAGTTGATGTAAATTCTAGGGAGGTGGAATTTCTGTGATGGCTTGGACTTTGAGGGGGTTCATGGTAATACCACTTTAGGAAACAATGAATCCGAGGAGGCATCCTGCAGTGACACAAAATACGCACTTGAGGGGGTTTAAGCAGATGTTGTACTGACGACACCGTTGGAAGATAATTCGTAAATCATCAATATGTTGGGTGAACTTCTTGGATCGATCTGTGAGGTCGTCCAAGTATGCCAGGATGATTTGAGCCAGATCATGAAAAATGTATGTCATAGCCCATTGGAAAGTTGTGCCAGCAATCTTTAGACCAAAAGGCATGACACGGTATGCAAAAGTACCCCAAGGGGTAGTGAATGCAGTTTTGTATTGATCGGCTAGGTGAATTTGGATTTGATTATAACCAGAGAATCCATCCATGAAGGATAGAGCCTTGTGGCCTACGCAGTCGTTGATAATTTGATTGATGAAAGGCGTTGGAAAGTTGTATTTGGGACATGCGTGATTGAGATCGCGAAAGTCCGTACAGACGCAGATAGTTCCATGTTTTTTGTTAACGGGTACAGGTTTGGAAACCCATGAAGTATAGGCGATGGGGTAGATGAACTCAACTATGCATAATTTGTCAATCTCGGCTTTGATGGCCACTTCTTTGGAGGGGTGTAGCGGTCGCTGTTTTTGACGAACTGGTGTAATGTCTAGCCAGGTGTTGATGCGATGTTCGATGATAGAGGGATCAAGACTAGGCATTTCTGTATATGACCAGGAAAAAATATCTCGATATTCTTGGAAAAGGGATTTATAAGTGGTGATTTCTTGAGGAGTGCAAGTGGCTCCAATGGTGATTTCCTCGACGATGCCATTTTTGATGGAAATGTCAATTTTGATGGTTGGGGAAATGTTGGCCATGTTGCCTTCTTCAAAAGCATCAAGGGAAAGAATGGGGTTGTTGAACCAGTCGATGTGCCCTGATGGGATAAAATCCTTGGTTTCGACTGTGTATATGGGGTTTTGGTTAGGAGGCGGGGAGGCTTCCTATGGAAAGAAGAGCGCTCGGTGGTGCAGCGCATCCCATGGGTAGTCGAGGGTGGTGAACTCTTCGAGTATTTCCTCGTCATAGTGGAATTGGCAGGAATAAAAGGGGTCATCAAAAGTGATATCGGTGACTGTCGCCATGTGGCTGTCCCCTAGTGATGAAGAAGCAGGGGGAATGATGCAATGAAATTGCGATGGTTCACTTGACATAAACCAAATATCGAAGTACTAAGGCGTACCTGAGGTAGTGGGATGTAAAATTTCCATAGGGAAATGAATGGGAGAATTGGGGGGATTTGGGGGTGAATCCTCGGATAAGTCATCCAAGAACCATGGAGGCGATGGGAGGGACTTAGGTTCAGGAGAAATGATATGAAGAATCTCTAGTGATGAGGTAAGGTCAACCATCGATTCTGTAGGGGTTTGAATCAGGGTTAATTGGCATTTCCTATATTCAATGATCATAGGACACTGGTATGTAAAATGATCTAAGGATTTACATAGAGAGCAAGGGCATCTCATACGTTCATTGACTAAAGTGGTGACATAATGGATGTCAGTGATATTGGGTAGGGATGATGTAGATGGATTAGGTTCATTCTGGAAGCTTTGGTGTACTGCGGCTAATGTCTGCTGGAAGAGAGGTAGTGTTGGGCAATGGTGGGTATAATGTCCATATTATGAACATATAGTGCAAGGGAATTTGGTTCGCATCCCTTTACTACTTGAGTGAGGGGCGGTAGCGGCAGTAATTTTTACAGTGGCGAGTGTTGATGGTATTTGATTGAGCGGAATTAGGTTTCGTAACTTAGGTAAAGATGGGAAGTTGTTGGTTTGGTTTCCATCTTTCTCACATAGTGTAACAACCCTACTTAAATATATGTATAGGGATTATTAATTATAATTAATTTGATAATTAATTGTCCTAATATGGTTTTAATTAAATATTGATTAGCATTAATAATATTAATTTATTAATTAATTGTTTATAACTTTTGATTAATTAATTAATTGATTACATATCACATTCAATGACATGGGTAATAAGTTAAAGGGGTTAATAATTTAATTTATTAAAGAATTACGTATACGGAGGGGATAAGAAACATTAAATAAAAGGATAAGATACATTAAATAAAAGGATAAGACATTAAATAAGAGGATAAGATAAGGAATAAAGGGATAAGGCCATTAATGAGGGGGAAAGAGTCAGTGAAGGAGGGATATGATGGGAGGAGTCTTACAGGAAGGGGGATCATTCTTACAGGGGGAGGAGGATATATTTCTGTGGGGATTTTTGGGTGTGTGGAGTTTGATTTTTGTGGACTTTGGTGAATCAGAAGCAGGGGGCACCGGTTTGCTGGGGGTTTTGGGCATGGGGGTCAGGATATTCTTACGGTATCCTGGAGCTAGGAAGCCAGATAGGCTGCTCCTAGATGGCAGGGAGGAAACACAGTTTTGGGCAGTGTTTCCTCCCTGGACCAACCCAAGCAACGATATTTAGCATCAGAAGCAGGTATTTTTTTTATTATGAATGGCTGAGTTATTTCATGTTGTAGATAGATTTTAATCTCTGTTGAATATTTTGCTTATATGCTGGTGATTGAATTATTTATGCAAATTATTATATGTCAACTCATATCAAATTTTGTATTTTACGGTCTCTACACATGGTATCAGAGCCTTGGTTCAAAATCTGGAGCCAAGGGCCTACCTACCCACCTTATCCCCTTATATGGAGAATTTTCTCAGAAGCCTAACATTGAAACATCCTTATTACTTGACAGAGAGAGAGAGTAGAAACTACGCCTGATGGTTTGCAAACAACTTACAGTTAAACAAAGAATACTATTTAATATTTATGTGTTAGAATTTAAACTCAGAAAATCTTGAATTGAATGTTCAGTCGTGAGCCGTTCATAATGTATCTTGAGAATTCAAAACCCTATTGGCTGAAGTCAAGTAACAAGAATATCATTTCACCTACAAAATAAATAAATAATGTAAGGCTTATTAAAAGCTCGGTTTTCAAAAGATCGTGTCAGAGACTTAAGGGTTCACTATTACAATTAAAATTTTAGGACTTACTGTTCAAATTTCAACTTCAAGGAATAAAAAGTAAGAAATTTGGAAACCCTAACATTGAAAAATGTCCATAATTGAGGTTAAGAGTAAAAAAAAATTAGCCGCAGGTTATTACCAAAGAAAACTCCATTTAAACCTTAAGACCTAGTCTGAATACCAAAGAAAACATTGCATATCATAATAACATAATATATTACTATATGATAACATTGCATATCAGAATAATAATAGCTAAAAAACAAAATGGTCAAAAGAAAGCAATGTAATATTATAAGATCCAAAGAATCGAGAAATACAAAACCTCATCTCACGCATATAAAATTTATTAGTAAAATCCATGGCCTTTCCTTCGAACAAACCTGAATAACTTTGAGCAGGAAATTGACGCAGTATCTTCACGCCAACACCAAACATAATTTTGACATTATTGGGCCAGATACCCCACGGGTCTGGGCTCGAATCCCAGCAACCACAGCTTCAATTCTAGCAGCCTCCATGCACCTGCAAAGTCTCGACAAGAGCCGCCCTGCCAATGTGCCAAGCCAATGCAAAGTATACACAATTCGCAACCAAGACCAGGTGCCCAAGCCACGAGGAGGCAGTACACTACGCATAAGTAAATAAAATTAGTAAAATATTGGGACTGAAGGTCCAGTCTCCAAGCCAAATGCCTACTACTAACACATAAAAAGTCGAAACCCGAAACCAAGCGCCAAACCATAAGAGGAGCCCACAACGGGCATCCTTTGCAAATCCCAACACACAAAACAACATGCACCAAACGCTATGCCACGATTAAGGAAGGATCCCAATAGTTTGGACACCACGTCAACACACAGGTCGACACCAAGACTGAACACCAAGCCACCAAGGAGACAACCCATAGTCCAGATGTCTAGAGTGAAATTTTATCACTGACACCTATGTGACCATGCCCATAACATTTCCAAGAAAATTAACTGCACCAGAATACTACTTTCAGGCATAAACAGACTGATATGCCAACAAAAGCTTTGATTTCTAGGGTAATTAAGTATCATACAACGACACTTCCTCCACAATAATTAAGCGGTGCCAGAATCCTGTATGTTATCTTCATTATGACATATTAGAATACAAAGAATGCGGGAATGCAACACAATATTATACATCTTGGTTGGAGGGTTTCATCACTTGAAATTGTTTAAAAAAAACAAAAAAAATTGAGATGACCAGGACAAGGGAATCATATGCTTTCCCTCTGTGGCAATCAATCATCATGCAGGGAGTTACTTGTCTGGTGTAGAGACTTCATAATCTTGCCACAAATAAAACACGTCTAGGGCTAGAAAAGTTTTATGTAAATCCTTGGAATCTTTAAGAATGGAAATTATATATATTAGCTATGGGTGCACTACGCATTTTGTATAGGCCCAATTTCATAGCCCAACGACCAAGCCATGACAGAGGAGAACATGCCCCCAAAAAAAAAAAAAATAGCCCGCAGGCCTAGCTCCGAAACCCTGAGCTTGTTTAGCACGCAACATCATACAAAACACAAGCCCAACACTAGGCGCCCAGCCACGGCTGAGGAGCCCTAAGCTGCACAAC
>SNQJ01S0007083.1:184886-226616 GCA_010110895.2 Picea sitchensis
ACACCAAGAAGAAAGAGGACTATGAGTCCCTTCTTCCTCCAAGGGAGGGCTCTTGGACCCCCACAAATAAGCTCTTCTTACAACTTTGAAAATGAAAATGGTGAAAGAATTCTTTGCTAATCCACTCAAGGGGTGAGATGGATCGCCCAATGCAATGATGCTAGTATACTCTTGATGAGAATAGAGGATTATTCAAGAGAATAGTGGTAGCATAACTTTGTTATTGAATTCCTTGAAAAATGAAGTGCATCCATGGCCTTTTTATAGCATTTCTTTGAGGTATTGTCCAACCAGTTTGTAGTGTGTAAAGAGGCTAATTAGGGCATTTCTAGGTCTTTGACCAACCACCCAGTCGAATCCAATCCAGATTTGAGTGTGAAATCAACTTGGAAACTGAACCAGAAGTGGGTGGGAGGCTGACCACTCTCATAAATGCGTTGTTTCTCAGGTGCACAGCTTTTTGTGACAACAGTCGCGCATCAGGCACATGTGCGTGATTCCTACGTTTCTGTTTTGCACATGTGCATGTGCGCCTTGTGTATTCATAGTGCCTTTTAATTTTTTCACTGGTTATATAGTTTTTGACCCTTTGGAAATGATTTTGTGGTAATTTTGGTCCATGGATGACCTCATAATTGTTTGGTGATGTTGAATTCTTGTAACCATTTGTGCACGAAATTTCAGTGATAACACCTATTTTACGATGAAAGGTCCAAACCACATAGGTTTGAACTTGCTTTCCCCCAGGGGGTCCTTATCTTGGTCATAGAATAGGACAAGGTCACCTTGAGAGAAAATCTGAGGACGAAAAAAACAATCATATTGACACTTGACCTTTTGTTTGTGAGCTTCGTTAGCTAGGGCCGCATCACGATGCTACTCATTAAGCTGCTCGAGATATAATAAATGTTCTTCAAGCGGTGAAGTGTTTGGAAATAACTGTACTGCCAACTTTAAATATGGGATATGACATTCTATGGGAAAGACTGCTTCCAGACCGTAAACGAGTTGAAAAGGTGAGAAACTGGTGGCAGTCTTAACGGATGTTCAGTAAGCCCATAATGTTGAGTATAACATCAAATGCCAATTTGACTTGGCTGAATTGATCATTTGATGTAGAATGGTCTTAAGAGATTTATTTAAATCTTCCACCTGACCATTCACTTGGGGGTATTAGGGTGATGAATGTTCTTGCCGCAACCCAAGATTTAACGTTAACTCAGTCATCATTTTGTTCTGAAAGTGACTGCCATGGTCAATGACAATATCTCTCGGGACACCAAACCTTGCTATTATCTAGTTGAATGAAAAGAGAGTTGTTGTCTCCCTGTCGTCTTTAAACGTTGGCATAGATTTGACCCACTTGGTGAAGTAGTCTACTGCTATGATGATATAGTGGTGCCCCCTTACTGAAGGGGGGTTGCATGTAGTGTAATCAATCCCCCATTTAGTGAAGGGACCAACGGTAATAACAAGAAACATGGGAGTGAGGTGTGCCCTCATATTCTGAGAGAAGATCTGACACGGGTGGCACTTTTTGACCGATTCAACACAATATTTGATTAATGTTGGCTAGAAGTAACTGACTTGTAGAATTTTTTGGGTTGTTGCCAACCTAAACAGATGACCACCACATGCTCCAATGTGGCAATCATTAAGCATGATTTTTGCTTCTTCATGAGTGAGACATAGATGAAGAATGCAGTCTACACCTCGACGATATAAAGTGTCATCGAGTATGAGATAGTTCTTAGCCTAATGGCGTATACGGTGATGATCATCTCGAGAAAAAGAGGTAGGACACTTCAAATTCTAGAGATAGACAAGCACATCTCCATACCAAGGGTCGAATGATGCTACCAAAAACATTTCTCCTTTGATAGGCGACTCGTTAGGTATAACATCACCTGATTCGACCGGAAGTTCCGATATGAGTTCCGCGAAGACCATCGACTTTTTGGATTTCATCGAAACAAACTCGAAGTCGAATTCCTGGAGGATAAAAATTCATCTACTGATCGTCCCGTCGATGACACATCGTGTCAATACGTATTGAAATGGATTCACAATGACAATGATGGTGGTATTGCAAAACAAGATGTAATGAAAGAACTGTTGGACAACATGGACTGCTGCTAACGCAAGTTTTTCAATGTGGGAATAATTGAGATCTAGTCCAACCAGGCCTCGTCTCAGGTAATAAATCACGTATTCTGAGAGAAAATCATCCTCCTGAACTAAGACCATAGTCATACCGATGGTTGACTCCGTAGCGGCCAAGTACAATAAGAAATATTTATTATAATTGGGTGGTCGAAGCAGAGGAATTGATATGAGGGCATGTTTCAACGTTGCGAAAGAGCATTTAGCAACTTCATCCCAATGAAAAGGAATGTCCTTCTTCAATAAACACATAAAACCCTTTGTGATCTTGGCATAGTTTGTAATGAAACGCTATAAAAATTTTGCTTTTCCTTGTAGACTTTGAAGCTGAGGGATGGTGCACAGGGGAGGAAACTGAACTATTGCCTCAACCTTTAGAGGATCAACCATGATCCTTGTTTTTGAAATGATAAAACCTAGAAGATGACCCGATGTGATGCAAAAAATACAGTTGTTTTGATTCAAGTGGATTTAGTAGTAGGAACACAGTTCAAGAATAAGTCGGAGGTGTGTCGGATGATCAACTCTCTTGCGAGATCATGATGCTAAATCATCAAGATAAGCCTCGACTATGTGTTTGAGGTCATGGAAAGAAAAAGACATGGCCCACTGAAACATAGCTCCAACATTTTTCAGACCAAAAGGCATCTTCTGATAAGCGAATATACCCCATGGACAAATGAAAGCGGTTTTGTGTTGGTCTTCGAGCTTGATCTGTATCTAATTATATCCAGAAAAACCATCCATAAAAGAAAAATCCTCGCATCTTGCGCATTCATTGATTATCTGGTCAATGAATGGTGTGGGGAAATTATCTTTTGGACAAGATTTATTCAGATCACGGAAGTTTGTACATACGTGAATTGTACCTTGTTTTTTATTAACCGACACAGGATTTGACATCCATTGAGTTAATTGGACGGGGTATATGAAACCAGCTTTAAGTAGTTTCTCTACTTCAACCTTAATAGCTGTTGCTTTCTTAGGATTGACCAGATGAAGCTTCTGTCAGACTGGATTAACATCAGGATAAGTCGTGATTTCATGTTTGATGATTCTTGGATCTATGCCTAGAATTTCCTTGTAAGACCAAGCAAACACGTCGCAGAATTATTTAAATAAATCCGTGTATATTTGAATCTCCTCGGGGGAGAAATCTGCTCCAACGAAGATATTTTCCATGACACCAGGGGTTTTGGAGATGTCAATAGGTATCGTTTCATCTATTGTTTCCATATTTCCTTTAGCGTAAACAACGTACGTTGCTAAAGGATTAATATGACAAGCTTTATCTCCAGTCATAGTCAGAGTGAATTCACCTGCTTCAATTTGTCTTAACTCTAGGAGGAAGTAAGATCTATGATGAAGATCATCCCAGGGTTTTGTTCGGACTAGTCATTACCTCAATAATCTCCTCTTATGAGGGCAAGAATAAGTCTAAAGAATCTGTATCAGCAAGGGAACCTTGATCCCAAATAGGCTCGAGCACCAGATCTAACTCTTGTGCGGCAGTCAGATCGAGGTCAACAAAATCTCACTGAATGATTGAGCATGAAACTTCTATCATAGAAAAAGGCATGGTCATGCCATGGTGCTCTATCCCTTCCATCATAGATGATGGGGAAGGAAGAGTCCACAGATCGTTAAAGTACGTTGTGCGAAACGACGAGATTTGAAAATTTTTGGCCTGAGGCTGGTTGGGGTCAACTGACATGTAATGGACATTTTTGGTTGGAGGTGGGTAATCAAAAGTACCCATCAAAGGTGGGAACAAACCAACCCCTACGTTGATGATGCCGGGTTTAGGGTTATTAATCATCAAGACCGTGGAGACTCCCGATGAAGGGTCAAGATTAGAGAAGGATAACTGATGGTCACGATCCGACCCTCGTGTGGAAACAACAAGACTCGGAAAATTATCGTGACCACTGATTGCATAACATAGGTCCAACTCCTTCCTAACAAAATATTGTAATCGAGAGACACATCGACCACTTCAACTTTGATGCACACATTTTTTCCCCCTAATTGCATGGGGAAAGAGGGAATGATCCCATGTGGTCAGAAAGAATGAACGTCAAAATATTTAAGAAGAGTAGGTGATAGAGACAAAATGGGTTGGCCTATGGCCTTGCAACACACCAAAGACATCACACATGTCGAGGCACCCTCATCCACCACTGTACAAAAAATATTCCGGGTAAGTTGGTCATATCAAGAATGATCGTTCCTAGATTACAAGTCTCAGTAGATCCTAGGGTAGCTAATAAAGCCTTTCTCTTGGAAGGGAAACTCTGGAGGACTTCCAAAGAGAACATCGCACAAGGGGTTTGTGATAAATCCTCCACCACAGAGTAGTTTTGGGTGGCCCGTGCATTTGAATTGTGAGAATATTTTTTGAACGCACCTTTTGGGATGCATGTCTTTTTTTCACTCAATGTCTTCTCAATATGGAGAGGAGGAGGTGGGTTTTTAGCTTCTTTTCCCTTCTCAGAGGTGCTTGGATTTCCGTAATCATGTGCTCTAGTCGATATATAGGCATCACCTTTCATCATATACACATTTGCAGATGAAGGATTACTCGAAGACAGAGGGGGTCCTTGACTGCCCCCTTCCACACTTGAGGAGGCTTGAGTTAGATTTTTCCCATTTGGAAATGGGTTTGTTAACACGATAGGTTGTTGATGTGCCAATAACTTCTAGGCCTCTGCAAGCCAAGGGCACTGATGGGTCAGGTGGTCTTCCTTGCAAGGATTACAAGGATACTTTGACTTCTTCCTTTTAGTGTTTCCCCCACCAACATTATCGATGGGTTTCTTATCCCCCTTACCCTTCTTTCGTTGTTTCTTCTTTCCATCTGACTGTTGGGTGGCCTTTGGGTTTATTGTTTTCACACTATGTACATTTGACTTTTGGGTAGGGGGAACAACCAAACCGGTGGTCTGGCTGGTCGTTGTCTGCTGTATCGACAATTGTTGCAATTGATTTGAAAATGGATCAACGGGCTTTGTTTGTGATGAACCAATAATTCCATCAGCATGTGGTCCAGAATTTTGTATGGTTTTGTCAAGGATTAACCTCGGTGCATCTGGAAAAATCTCGTAGAGTAAACTAGACTGAGAGTAAATTTATCTCTAGTTGTTGAGCTCTCATTATCACGTCTTCCTCGGAAAACACTCTGGATGTTGCGACGTCTTTAGATAACTGGGGTACCAAAGAATTAAGGAACCACTCCAGTAGGAATTCTGGTGTGACTGACACTTTTATTAAACTCTTCTGGCGTCTCCATTCTCGGATGTTATCTGATATATGGTCCTCTTTTGTCTGCTCGAAATTGGCCAGCAATTTAGTGTTGGCATCGTATCTCACAGGTAATTGGAAATGGTTCAAGAAATCCATTGCCAATTCGTCGAAGGAAGAGTATCGTGAGCAGTCGAGCTCAATGTACCATTTCGCAACACTTCCTATGAGAGTGCGTTGAAACAATCGCAACTGAACGAAGTCATCTCTTAACGAGTTGGATGAGCACCATAAGTGGAAGGTAGTTACATGATCACCAGGATATTCATTAGGCTTGGCCTCAAACTTTGGAATGTCCGAAGGAAACCTGGTCAACATAGGAGTCCAACTCGGATCGTGACAGATGGGGTCATTTAAAAGCCTTGTCAAATATGGCAAGTGCAGGGTTTCCAGAAATGATAGTTTGGGTTGCGGATTGTAGCCAGGGAAAAAGGATCCTAGATTTTGACTGGCACCAGGTTTCCAGGAAAAGTTAGGTTGATGGCCAGAGCTCTGGTAATAACCATGGTTGTGACCAACGTATGGGTTTTGCACTTGTTGAGACATCATCGACTGGTTCCTGTAATAGGACGTAAAGGGCTAAGCTTGCGTCACATTCCAAGGATTTTGGGAGGGGTTGCCCCTTGTTGATCCGACGTGCATAGGAATTGGGACTTTCCTGGGGTGCCACTGGGTATGGAAGGGGTTTGTTGGAACATGGGTAGACCCAGGTGTTATAAGAAAAATCTTTCCATTGGGATAGATCCAACCTATCCGGCTGTGAAGCTGATTACAGGCTCTTTGATAGCTTGACATGAGGCAGAGACTACCCGCACCTTAGGTGGTCCTTCGCCTGAGGTGGTAATGAAGGGGGAAAAGAAAGATGAAAGACTGACAAGAAGTATTTCTCAGGACGACCAACCCTGGGTGTTATCCTTCCTTAGCTTCCTGGATGGCCAAAATGGCCTGGGGGGTGAAAATTATGGACAATGGGATGAAAACAAGCTTGTTGATTTTTAGGACAACAAACTAAATAAAGAGGAAAACAAGCTGTTCACTTCCTTAAAGCATTGGAAACTATCCCAGAATGGGTCCCCGGGATAAACTGGTGTCTTGGGTAATCAACCAATGAATGCCTTGAGTAAAAGGGTGTTAAACAAGGGTGAAAAGGGGCCTTAAAAGCTACATCCAAGTACTTTTAAATGGATGTAAATTGAGAACAACAAATTGTTCAAAGCTTTCAAGATAGGGAAACAAGCCCAAAATGGCTTGATACCCACTGGGGTGACCCGGGAAGTGATCCCAAAAGGTTGTTAAATAAAAAATGGGCTGTAAAAGTGGATGAACAACCTTGTAACAAGTTGTTACAGCTATGATATAAGGGAAAGTATTCAAAACTTCAATTTTGGTTCGTGAGTGAAAAGGTGGACTGACAAAAGGTTGACTTTAAAAGTATTTTATTGGTCAATTTTTTTTTTATCACATGCCTTGGCCACCACACTATTTTGAAGGTTATCCCGATCAGGTAAACACATCCCAGAACTGTGCCAACCAATATAATAAGAGTAGTCCTAGAAGACCACGGTGGTTAGGTTGAAGAGTGCCCCATGTAGTTCAAAGAAGCAGGGATTAGCCACTTCTCGTCACTAGCGCTTTTGGGCTCTTAAATCCGCTTGGATGGAAGAAGGATACCTGCGAAAAGGAAGAGGCTCGGGACCCCCCTAAAGAGGGTTTTTGCTAAGCTTACCCAAGCAAAGTAGTATTCCAACCGAGCTAAGCTAATCAACTCCTTGACCATGTGGTACTAAGGAAAGACCACTCGACTTGTACTAAAGAACTTTCGAGGGGCTCCTGATGAAGACTCCCTAGCTTTGATTCTTAATATCCTACAAAATTGAAATTGCATAAAATGAAATATCAGGCCATCCATGTGGCGAGGTCACGTCTTTCTTTCACAAGCATGCCTCTTGGTTACTAAATTTGAAATCTATTTAAAAAATATATACATAAAACAAGTAAATAGATAGGTGACATATATGTCACGGCTAGATAATATGTGTATGTAAATATCTAAATAATATAAGTTTTTGTTTTCAGTGTATGAGGTAGACCCCTAAATTGTGTTCAAGTTTTTTTTTTTTTTTGCGACGTCTTGCATATATTTAGCTTTCTGATTTTGCATGGCCCCTTTAGGGGCAGCCACCTGTAGATTAGTGAGCGAAAAGTGATACAATAAAAATATAGAAAGAATAGATAATTACAAAATGACAATTACACCATGCAACCCAAAGGAATGGGTTGAGGATCTTTGCGAACGACAAAGCTGCCATATGCATGAAAGCCCCAACTAACTCCTTGTATGGGGATTGGAAATTTAGTGTTTGAAATATAAAAGGTGTGATGGTTATGTTCACAAGTATTAATCAGATTTTTTAAATGAATTCACAAGTGAACTATTCAAACTATCTACACAAATCAAACATATAAACATTGGTATGTGTATCAGAAATTTTTGGAGTGAGTGCAAGTGATAAGTAAAGTGAATATGAGAGTGATTGGGTAGATTTACCGATTGAAATGCATGTTTTTCTTCACTGCCCTGCTGGCCCCTTTGCCTCAAACATGTCTCTAGGTGGTCCCCAACTGCTTAAGAGAAGCAGAGTGGGTGACCGGTTGTATCCTTGTAGGCAAACAATGAAATTTTAGTATTTATGCATGGAAAAAATGAAATAAACATAACATAAATTTACACATAAGAAGTATATAACAACCAACTAAGATGGCTGTCCCGTGGGGAGAAATTGACCAAAATGATCGATTTTCCTATTTGGGACAGCAAGGTTAATGGTAAGAAAACATAACAGAAATATACATGAATGAAAAGATAAAGCAAACAAGTATGGACAGCCAACTAAGAGGTCTATTTAAGGGTTCTCCTAAGGGGCCCTAGGACTCCTAGCCACTAGCTAAGGCTGAAAACAATTGAATACTTCAGAAAATATGCATTAAAACACATTAAACAAATTAAATCAAGTTGTTAGAAGATGAAAGTAAGCAAGTTAAACCCAAGGAAGCAACAACAAACACCTAGCTAACCAATCTGTCCTGGAGATAGCTAACATAACAATCATTTACCCCTACCCCTCAACCCTTAACCAACAAGTGACACATCCAACAACTAAAATTCAACAAGTATCACACACACAAAGAGTCTTGTAAATTTCAATAGAGCTTTGTTACTATATTCATCCTCCCATTTACAATTCCAACCCTCTTATTTATAAAGGAGAGGTGAAGGCTTAGGGCTAGGTCACAAGATACTTGTCACTTTTGGAAAAGTGACAAATGGACCAACCCTAAAATACTTTTGTCTTTTTACAAAAAGTAACCTTATCCTAAAAACATCTTATCCAAAAAGAATCTTATCCTAAAAGGGAACCTTATCCAAAAAGGGGATCAAATCAGATTTGACTTGATCCTTCAATTACATAGTAATACATCCCAAAAAGTAAATCATGTGAGAGTTCATATTACAAAAAGTCATTTTTCATAAAATGACAAAGCTTGATATGCCACATCATTATTTTCCTAGGGATTTGTGCCATCCCAAAGGCTCTTTCATTTTTGCCATGTTTTGTAGCTGTAGGTGAGGTGGTTTAGGACAATTCTTGGCCATCCATGGCTACTGGATTCACCGGAATGAAGCTCCAAGGTGTGGGGAATTTGTTGAGTTGCTTAGGAGGGAAAGGGGCCTTTGGGCTTTGGTCGTTGTAAGTAAGGAAATGCCGACCGTTCAAGCACTTTTCAGACCTGATTATACCCTCCCTTTGCTGCCCATCAGTTTCCCTGTGAGCTGGTCGAAGCATGGCTTTGATTTGGGCTTGTTTTAGTGAAGGGACCCCTTGGACCTGAAGCTTTGAGAGGCTCTTCCCCTATACCAAGAAGCCACAAAACTATTTTTTATTGTTCCCATGTTGTATCTCTATCCTCTATCTATCCACATCCTTTCGTTTGGCACAAATCTGACTTCGGATGAGTAATATATGGCCCCGGGAAGGTATGCGGATGGAGCCGGCCAGGAGACTGATCAGGGAAACAATTGGAAGTTGGGACATAATTCTGGGCTGGAAATCTGAATTAGCAGGCTGCTACAAGCCTGCATACCTGTATCTGAAATGGGTTTTTCTCATTTGATCCAATTTGGCCTCGGAGGCCCCCAATTAGGCCTCTTTCCGGCGCATGCTTGTTGGGCCAAGAATGGGTTCTTGTCACTCTGGGACATGTCATTGCAAATATGGGCTGAATTTGCTGAGGTGATTGTCATGGATGTATTCTAGACTTCACTCCGGTCATTTCAACTATTCACGGGAAAAAATTCACCTTTTTATGGCGAAGTTATAGAATTAAAAAGTCCAGTGACCCTGGGGGGTGGGGGGGGAATTAAATTTATTAAAATTTACAAATATATAAATATATATAAATAAAATTTATTAACATTTTTATAAGTTTATTATAAGTTCTAATAATGATTTTATTAAATATATATAAAAAACATACATTTATAATATATATATATATATATATAAAATAAAACTAAATAATAAATTTAAAAATTAAATAACAAATTTAATTTATAAAAATTAAAACTATACAAAAAAATAAAATTTGTATTTAAAATTTAAAACAAAATAGGCCCCTTTACCCAACGCCCCTGGTCACCCATGTGATCGGGGTCAGGCGCAAAGGAGGCCATGGGGATTTGGGGAGCAGTGGGAGGTGGTGCCCGTGTGAAGGGAGAGGAAAGGGGACAGGAAATGGGGAGAGGAGGAGGGCATAGGCGGAGGATGGGGGAGAGGCCGAGAAAAGGGGGTTCAGGGTGTGCGTGTAGAAGGGGATGTGGCAGCAGAGGGTGCACACGTAGGAGAAGGGGTCAGGGAAAAGGGGTATGGGGTGGCAGATATGGTGGTTGTGGGAGATGAGGGAGGCCAAGCGTAGGTGGTTGCACGCAGGGGAGAGGAGAGGAGAGGGGATGGGATTGGGTGGTGAGAGCCGAGAGGGAGGTGGAGGAAGGTCGAGGGAATGAGGAGGAATGGAGGAGGAGGGGGGCTGCGTTGCATAATTGTGGGAGGAGGGGGTGGTGGTGGCACCCAGGTGGTTGATGGCTGGCCAACCACCCCCAAAAATTAAAATTCAAAACTTTGGGCAAAGTGGGTTTTGGAAAATAAAACGGACGTGAAGTTTTGGGTTCAAACCCCATGCCCACCATTCGAATTTCTGGGCAATGCTGGAAGTTTTTTGGGCAAAGTAGAAGGTGGGCGAATGGGGTTCAAATCCCAGGGCTTCCTAGTGACATGCCTAGACCTGCAATCTTTAGCAAATAATTTCATAATTTAAAAAAATCTAAAGGAGCCACGGATGCTTGGGCCAGATTCCCAAGAGGGGTTTGAATCCCCTCTCCTTTGCATATTTTGGCACACAAAAAAGCCTGAACTCAACAACTAATCAATAAATATTAACCAACAACTAACACCACACTTGAAACAGGCAAATAAACACCAATTTGAAGGAAAAATGCAATTTCTTCATGCAGGATCTCAACACAACCATCAAAATTTTCCTTCGTTTCTTTTCTTGGAAAGAGGATTGATGTGTTACCTGGCTAATTTGTTTGAATATTGTTGCATGGAAGCTGGCTACCCACTACAACATTGTATCTGCTTTGATAAAAACCTCCCTCTGCTGCCATGAATTCTTGTTGCAAATCTCCCCCCCTTTGGCCAAATTGTCAAAATGGCTTGGGAGAGGGGAGAGGGGTGAGTTTTTATTTTTTCCAATTTTTCAAAAAAACCAATTTTCCCAAAATTTGCATGAGGCTACGTGCCTCCTCCCATATTTTCCAATTTTCTGAAAATATTTAATAAAATATTTAATTAATTTTTTAATATTTCTTGGAAAAATGTGCAAGTCAAAGTTTGACTTTGACTTTGACTTTGACCCAGTTGTTGCTGACTTAGCCCAAAAATGTTGCCCGGTGAGACAGAGTCGGAATCGGACACAGGGCACATCGTTGGAAATGTATCGACGAGCCCATAGGGAATATGTCATCACCAAATTGAGATAATTCCACCTCAGTCCTCAACTTCGGCTCGGAACAGTGGTCACTTAAAACCCATGACTTGCTAGTGGGCCCACATGACATCCAATCTTGCGAAAGGTGCCAAATCACCATACGATATCCCATCGAGGAAAATGAGGTACCATCAAAAAGGTATCGACGATTAATTCGACAAGGTGACAATATATTTTTGTGTTGGGTTCATTGATGATTGTCTTAGCTATTATGAAACCCTACCATGTGAGCTATCGGACCCCCTTTTGCCCAAAATCATTGACCAATTTGTGACAGCTTTAAGGCCATCCGAGGTCGGAATGAGGAAAATGAGATGTCGTTGGAAAGGTGTCTGAGTCTATTACAGTGTGGAATCGCTAATATCTTATTTATAACTCTTTACCCACCAATTTTAAATCATGAATCACTGCAACCAATTTGGTTTCTAGAAGTGGTCATGAACTTGCGAAATCTCGTTCTTACCAACCTGGGGTCAAAACCAAGCACGGGATATACCGTTGGAAAGGTATCACACTTACCTACACCATGTATAGGTTTTATTTCCCTTTTGAGACCATAATCTGAACATTATCATACCAGGAAGTCACAACTATTGGTTTTGGCCGTTCAGGTGACATTGACTTTGCGTCCCTCGTATGGGGTCATATTGACTCGAAATCAAGCTCATGATAGCCCATTGAAAATCTTGTCCTGATTTCTACCACATGGAAGTTTTGTATTCCCTGAATTGAACAACCTTGACATGAGGAAGAAATTTCATGGGAAGGCCCACAACTCCCTGAAGGCAACCAACTGATACTCTTTCAAGGGCAGAGGCCATAGTAACTATGACCCCCGCCATTGTCTTTGACTAGAACCATAGCACCAAAGGGATTTTATGGAGAACTAACTGTGTAAAACACCATGTTGAGCCCAGAGCATATTTTTTGGACAACACGAGGGTTCAACACTCAAGAGTGCACCAACAAATCCCTAACTACCGTCCCTTTCAAAAACACCTACGAAGCAGATGAAGTCTCACCCGAGGTAGAGGTAGGGGTGGTTGCAAGAATCAAGTGTCTACAACCTTAGTTGGGACACATATATGTGATTATACATCTTACTAGAGAACTTAGCACCATTAGTTCCTCAATATACATTCAATAACCACTTCATTTATAAGATAGAGCTTCGCAACATTCACACTAATCTATAGTATTCAAGCACTTAGCAACAATAAAATAGATCAAATCCAGTAGATCAACACTAAGAATCTTCATATATATCAGATATAACATTCATACACATCTACGAGGACAAATCATAAGTAGATCTACCTAAATATATCAAATCACTTAGTAGAAGAAGAGATAAACACATTGAACCAAAGCATAAAGCATCACACACATATTTACGTGGTTCACCCCCACCCTGGGGCTACGTCCACCAACTCTTCTTCTTTATTATCTCAGTCAAGTAGTTACATCACAGAGCCTCAACAATCCTTACTCTGCACAGGACAGAATATCTGCGCAACTCGCTAGATCCTTCTTCCTTCCACTTCAACACAAATCCTTTCACAACCTCCTACAACAACTTGCATTTAGCTCTGCAAGCCTCTTACAATAATGCACAGAGCATTTACAATCCACATATGATCACAGAGATCTAATTACTAGCACTAAGCCATCAACCACCCTTACATTTCCTAAGTATCTATTTATAGATTACAAAAGTGGGCCTAAGTGTGGGTAAACACACGGGCCGACATCCATTTCCCATTACGTTAACCCAAAACCCTAAAATAGGCCCAAAGTGGACTGAGCTCCTGTGATCTCTGCTTCGCCTGGCGCTCCATCTTTCATAGGGTGTCAAAGTCAAAAAATGGTCAATTATGACCAAGTGTTCCTCAAAACTTGGTCAAGGGCCAACAGGCCCCCAAAAATCACCTGTGACTCATCCCGAGTCACTCAGGTCTGACCAATTCTACTTCGAATTCCTTGATCTTGGCTTGAGCTTCTTCGACCTGCCGCCTTGCTACTACCTCTTTCTCGATGAACTCTTGGATGAGTGCTTCATTTACTGGACCTTTTAGGAGCTGTTCTACTGTGTTCACAACCTGCTCAAGTTATACTCCTTGGATTTCAACTTGAGTGAGCAGTTAGCATGCCTTTTCTTGAACTGGTTGAAGTCGTTGAGAGACTTCCATTACTTTATTCTGAAGCATGTGAATCTGTTGTTGGGCTATGTGTTTCTCTGGAAATCTTTTCATTCTCTCTACAGGTGACAGGGCCTTCAACTGCACTTGTATCTTTTTAGCATCATACTTCACCTCTTGGATCTATGACTCCAATTGATGCAATTCTAGGTTCTCAGTTAGGTTCTCATAGATCTACGCACTTTTGCTACTTAACTGTTTGCATTCCTTAGTGAGTGCCTTAATCGTTTCCATGGTTCTCTGGGTAGTTATTTCTCGCTGGTCACGCACTTCTTGTGGGGTCTATGGTATGGTTTGAAGCTCTAAGTCCATGACTCTTTGTTGAAGTTGTTGAATAACTTCAGTAAGCTTCATCACTTGGAGTTCGATGGGGTCCTATGCCTTCTGTTCTAAGTCGGTCACAGAGCGAAATGCTCTATGGAATTCTTCTTCAATCCCAAGATACTTCATGAGCAGTTTCTCTTTCTTTTTTTGGATCTTAGCTCTATCTTCTTCAAATTTTTCTTGGAGAGTGTCCTTCTCTTGTTGCATGGCTCGATGTTACTCGATGATTTCCTCATGTGCTTGCTTTAAGGCTTGGGTGGCATATGTTGTTTCTTCCTATGCCTTCCAAAGGTGTACTTCGATTGTGTCAGCAATATTGCAGAGTTGAAATGGTGCATTTCCTTCTTCTGTTGTTCCTTCTAGCAGGGGCGTAGAGGAGACTGTGTGGCTAGACTGCAGAGTTTGTTGTACTCCTTGGAGCTCGATCTCGATTCTGTTGTACATTGTCTCTTTCTTAGCTTCCTATTTTTTTGTTATCTCTTCTATGGCTTCGTTCATAGCTGTGATGAGAAAACTAAAGTTATATGGAGTGAGCGTGGTCTTAATCTTAGTCACGGGTACTGTTGATTTATTTTGGGAGGAAGGCTCCAGAGGAGAATCCTTCCTTTTATTTATGTTTTCTACTTCATCTCCTAGCCTCTGTTCGACTTCTTATAAGTATTTGCCATTACCTCCTTTCTCTGATGTAACGGATGTGGTTCTTACAGATCTGCTGTCTACATCCTAGATTTCCTCATCCTTCTTTGTCTGCTTTGTTTTATTTGTCTTACTGGGTTGTCAATTTCAGACACTTTTGCAGGGTCGGATGGAATAAGGAGGCCCGCCGACCATTCCTTGGTGATCTCCTCCAGTTCTTCTTCTATCAGCTTATAATATGACTGAAGTTGTTCCTTGTTCTCATTAGCACATGCTGTAAGATATATAAAATGTTGGCCTACACTGAACTTTATCAAAGGTTGAAACTTGTGTAAAGTATTCAGGGTCATGCGTGGCTCAGACTGGATGGAGAGATTCAACTGGGTGTAGTAGGTATGAAATATGGTGTTGGATTGCCACTGATTTTTCATGTTGTTCGAGTACCACACTATACTAAACTTCGTAGCTAGTGGTTCAAAGGGGTCAATGTCAAGGAAGGTTGCACCTTCTAGTAGCTCCCATGCAATGAAAACTATAAGTATCAAAATCCAGCTAAAATGAAATTCATGCCCCTGATCCTGGGATTCTCTGCAATCAATCTCTAGTTGATTCACCATGTACTTCACCCAGTTCATCTGTAGTCCCTCTATGTACTTTCCTGCAAGGTCGACTACAAAGTCAGATACTTGCGTGGGTCGATTCTTGCATACCATCTTCCCTGTGATAAGTTGACAGGCAAGGCGCACTGCGCCACTTTCAATAGAGTTTACCTTGTAGCCTTGCACTCCTTTCTCAACATCGCCATAGGCCTCTTTGATCTTTTGAGCAAGAGCGCAGTCCATGGTATTTCTAGGATAGTAATCATGGGGATCGGGTCCCTACATGCTAAGCCTGGTGATCCGGTTGATCAACACTGGATCAACTGTTATACGACGGTTCAACCATAAGTATCCTCCATGGTAACTTGCCAGTAGCATCTTCGCGCAAGAATTCACCTCCTTGTGTCTGCCGAAGTGTGGTATCTTCATAATGTTGAGCAGAGTGGACTGTGTGAGGTTCATCATCCATTGCTGAGGGACGATCTTCGAATTCTTTCCCTTGGTTCTGGTTAGGTACTTGTATGGGGCAAGTGTGTTGTATACTTTTTGATCCCCCAGTTTGAAGTCACTAAACTTCAATGCTGTGATCTTGTCGTGATCTGTGTGGACTATTTGTACTCCTTTCGGTGGGTACGCAGTGACTAGAGTGTACTCAAATTCTCTAGGCACACTATCTCTATTGATTACACCGCTCAGAGGTGGTATGTAAGAATGTAGGATGGATGGAACCAACTTCGCATTGGCTATATCGTCTTTATGTTTAGTTCTTCTTTCTGTGCCAGCTCAGGATGTTCCTACTCGAGTAGTCAACGGGGAGGCTTGCACTCTTCTCATCGATGATGCCTATAAACCTGTAGACAATACCCACTCTGACATGAATCTTTCGGCTCTGAGGCTAGCGAGTACCTCTCTTAGAGATTCTTCAGCTGTGCTAAATTCGTCAGACATATATGCTCAGGATCAATAGCTCGGGTTCTCAAAGTAATGTAGGCACTATAGCAAGGTAGAAAGTAGGGGCAGAGTAATCACTATTCATAATTTAGGTAATCTGCGGGCTCAAATTCACGATTTAGCAAAAGTGTCTTCCGTGCATGGCACGATGGATTAAGTAAGTAACTCTGTAACAGATTGTTTGCAATGGATATGGGGCTTCCTTAACTCTGGTTCTATCCATTATGGCATGGTATAATGGTATGGTGATGAGCTATCAATGCTTTTCAATCTGTTCAGAGTGGCAGTCGAACGGATATTTCGGCCTCCAATGGCTATATTGCTTCGCCACGGCAAAGTGATCCATGTCGCTGTTCTGTTATCCTGGTGAAGCTCGAATTTTGCAAAGTTTCTTTCAGAGAGGTTCCCTCTGGAACCCTCTGTAGCCTATCGATCTGAGCTCTCTTTTTACTTATATTTCTAGCCTTCTTCCCCATGAGCTTCGTCTCGATAGTTCTTTTCTCGTTATGGTTCTTATTTTCCTTGGGCATAGTCACTTCACGCTACTGAGGTTCTTTCCCAAGACTCAGGATAACTACTTCATCTGTATTTGGTACAAATACTCCAATCTTCTATGAGTCCCCTAACTCTTCGAAATATGATTTTCTAGTGTCAATTAGCTTTGATTTATTCTCCTGTTTCTTAATCAACTGCGTGATCCTTCTGGTCATGAAATATTTTATCTCTTGTCTTTGTTGTTGTAATACCTTTTCTTCTTCCTTCTTTCTAGCTTGATCTTTCTCAATCCAAGGTTTTCCAAGTAACATAGTGAACAGGGCATTGTCCTCAATAAATTTAATAATCTCAAAATCTTCTTCAATCTAAGTTCCATTGATTGTCATAGGTATCTGAGCGAGTTTTCCACATAACATCACCAGTTTTCCTCTGAATAGTCCTATTCCTCCTAGTGAAGGAATCATGCCAGGTTCCCTATAAATTCCCAGGTTCTTTCTGGCATAATGTTCACTTGTTTTTCTTCATCAAGAATACAGTCAATGTCGAAGTCCCCTAGTCTTGCTTCTATTTGTTCCTTTTCTTTGAATATCTCTGGTAATCAGACATCTTTATGTTCCTTCAGGGTTTATTTCATCTGTATTAATACTTTCTCTGATTCCTTCTGGGGTTCTGCTATTTCTAGGGTTTTCCTAGGGTTTTATTCATGCATATTCATTCTTTCAAGCTTAGTAATCATTCTGGGGCAATCCAATACTTTGTGATCTAGAGCCTTGCAACAAAGACAACTAGGTCCTCCACCAGGGCATTCCTTAGCTAGATGCCCCAGTTTTTTGCAACTGTAACAGAGCGTTAATCCTCTCTTTCTATTAAATGATCCCCAACCTCTTTTGTACTGTGTACTAGGATCATGGTAGTTAGCCTACAAAAGATTCTTTCTAGGATCCTGCATCCATTTGTTAGTCCAAACATTCTTTCTATGAATAGGTATAACATATCTATCAGATCTATTCATATCAAACTTTCTTTCTTCTATTAATGCCCTAGGTTTCAAGCTAGGAAAAAATCTATCAAAAATATCTAGATACATACTTTAGAAACAAAAATTTCCACTTATCTTACTTCTACAGAGCACAAAGCTTTTAGATCTAGAACTTTCTTACCTTTATCAGAGCACAGAGCTTACAGATCTTACCTCTTTTAATAAGAAAATTCTACTTTTACCTTTCTTAGAGTACAAAGCATTCAGATCTTGCCTCTTTTCTTCAGATCTGATCTTCCTTTCTTCAGATATGACCTTATTCCTAGAAAAAAGCTTCACAGGTTGAGTAAAAAGATGTGCACTAGGGAAACAGATCTACGCACAGAGCTTTCTTTGCACAAAGCTTCTTCTTCTCTAGTTCCCAACATTCACAGTTTTAGGTCCCGACAACAGAACCATTTGTTAACACAGGGGAAGACCCAGGGTTCAACGCTCAAGAGCGCACCAACAAATCCCTAACTATTGTCCCTTTCAACAACACCTGCGAAGCAGATGAAGTCTCACCTGAGGTAGAGGCAGGGGTGGTTGAAAGACTTAGGTTTCTGCAACCTTAGTTGGGGCACAGACCTATGATTATACAACTTACTAGATCACTTAGCACCGTTAGTTCCTCAAGATACATTCAATAACCACTTTGTTTATAAGACAAAGCTTCACAGTATTCACACTAATCTATAGTATTCAAGAACTTAGCAACAGTAAAATAGATAAAATCCAGTAGATCAGCACTAGGCATCTTCATACATATCAGATCTAAGATTCATACACATCTAAGAGCACAAAGAATAAGTAGATCTACCTAAATATATCAAAGCACTAAGCAGAAGAAGAAATAAACACATTGAACCAAAGCACAAAGAATCACACACAGATTTACGTGGTTCACCCCCACCCTATGGCCACGCCCACCAACTCTTCTTCTTTATTATCTTGGTCAAGCAATTACAAGACAGAGCCTCAACAATCCTTACTCCGCACAAGACAAAATATCTGTGCAGCTCGCTAGGTCCTTCCTTTCATTTCAGCACAAAGCCTTTCACAACCTCCTACAACAACTTGCACTTAGCTCTGCAAGCCTCTTACAATCATGCACAAAGCATTTACCATCGACCACCCTTACATTGACTAAGTATCTATTTATATATTACAAAAGTGGGTCTGAGCGTGGGTAAACCCATGGACCGACATCCCTTTCCCATTACATTGACCCAAAACCCTAAAAGAGGCCTAAAGTGGACTGATATCTCGTGATCTTTTCTTCTCCTGGCGCTCCATCTTTGACAGGGTGTTGAATTCCAAAAACGATCAATTATGACCAAGTGTTCCTCAAAACTTGGTCAAGGGCCAATATGGTTGTCCCCGATCGGCATCCTTGGCAAGGGGACTGGTCCCTACCCTGGATTCCAAGGTCATTGTGAGGAAGGAATTCCTAAGTGTGCCCCCTGTGCAGGAATAATAGCTTGTACAGATTGTGATTGTTGATAACTGGGGTTACCCCCGGCCGAAACGATAGCTGACAAGAAAGCATTGTTACCAAATGCATTGAATAAAGAGAAAGGTGTCAAACCAACCAACATGTTATAAGGAGGGAGTGCTTGACTTCCTGATCCAAACAAATTTATGTTAGGCCCGGTGGAGTGTTGAGGAACATCATCCAGCGAGGGGGATGAAGGGGGCATATGACCCCCACCGTAAGGGAAAGCAATAAAGGGAGTTGAAGTGCCCCCCATAGATCCTTGCAGAGGAGTGTTGGAACTCCCCACCCCAGACCTAAAGTTTGCAGAGTGGAGGAGGAAATTATAGTACTCGTATCGAAGATAGGCATTCCATATGAGAACAGAGGGCCTGTCGCATTCTGGGTAAACGAAGCATTGATTGACGCCATAGACAGAATCAGACCGATGCTCGAGTTAGAAGAAGTCGATACCATAGTGGCCCAGACAATCAAAGAAACACTAGGACAATCTATAATCGTTTGAAAACCAACATGCACTAGAAAAAGTAACTATGAGATAAAACAAGCAATCACTAGCTAGTTGGAAGAACAATTACAACAACCAACACCAGAGAAACTTACCGGTGGAAGTGCAACTCGAATACGGAAGAACCCTCTGGGTATACTCTACAAAGCATGGCCTGATGTGTGTCCTAGGTACCATAGTATACCCCCACAATCACCTGTGTAAGTCACTAGAAAGATAGGCAACTAGGTTGCTAGCACGCAAATAATCACCAGGAGGGTACAATCGACAATCGGGTGGACCGCAATGAACAGGGTATCAAGCCCGAAACCTATCAAGGGTATCGAAATAAAGTGTTCTGGAAGATAATTGAGGACTTCAAACGGATTCGAGACCCACGAAGCTCTGTGGCAAATGCGATCAATGGAATCCCCAGATAAGCCCTTTATATGCGTTCCCCACTACGCTTGGTCCGACTTTGGAGGGGTTATCTCCACTACCTTTCCTTATACGACCTCATGTTTAGCCCCTGTGTTAGAGGGGGTTCCTAGATAAATTTCATGATACTGGACTTTTGAAACTCCCTAGCATAGACTCTTATGTTTGTTTTAGCAGCCTTGAAGAGTTTCCTCTCCAATCCTAAATCAAGGCTCTAGCCTAGACTAGTTGATGGACCCTACAAACATAAAGTCTAGTTTATTTTAATTAATCATTATTTAGTGGTTGTCTTAAGTCAAAGGGTACAAAAGTGAAACTAGTGATGTTTTTCAAAGACGAAAGGGAAGAGCATATAATGAAAAATGGAAACAAATTACTTCTTCACAAATTCAATTTTACACATTCAAACTCTTTAACCAACTTTTCAAACTTTTTTTCTAAGATCTTTTAATAGAAAACTCAAAACAATCTTTCACTCGACTACAAGCTACTTATTGTCTTAAGTCAATAAGTTAAGAACATATGAAAACAATCTTTTTCCTGATGATTAATTCAAACAACCAACTACTTAACCAAACCAAGTTTTTTTTTTTTATTTTTATTTTTTTTTTTATGCTTAAAAAAGAAAAAAAAGGAAAAATGACGACAAGTAAATACCAAGAAAAGACTTCTGGCCTAAGAAAAAATCACAAAGAGTTACTGACAATAACACACAAGATGATTGAAGCAGACTCTCACACTTGTCTAAAAACCCTATTACAAAAAAACAGAGAAAAAACTTTTAATGAAAAAGAAAGCTATGCTATAATCAAACCTAAGCTACAAACTGCTATGACAGAGACCCAAACTAGATCAAGAAAACCCTTGAGAGGTATGACCCCTGACAGGTAAGAGGATGACTGCCTCTTCTACAATTTTTTTTTCTCAATAGGTACGTTACTGACAGTTCAATAGGTAGCGTATGTACGCAGGCTGTGCAAGGTCAGGGCGTGTATACATGTGTGTAGGCCTACTACAGGCCGTGTGTACCTTTACAACTCCTCAAAAATTTGAAAAACAAGAAATCAAGCATTGGTAGGGGGTACTGGTATTGAGAACCAGAATCCCTTGAAGACACATAAACTTACTTTGATAGAAAAAGATGCAAAGAAAAAACTAATATGAGGTTATACCTAGGCTACAGACTACAACAACAGAGACCAGACTTAGATCTAGAAAAACCCTGAGAAGGATCACTTCTGAAAGGGAAGAGGATGCCCGCCTCTCTTTAAAAAAAAAAAAATCTAGACTCAGACACACTACTGATCCTTCAACAGCCAGCGTATGTACGCGGGCTATGTGAAGTCAGGGCACATGTATACATGTGCATGCCTTCTACAGGCTGTGTATGCCTCTGTAGCTTCCCAAAAAAGAAAGAAAAACAGTTGAGCAAAGAAATCATGGAGTACTAGTATGGAAGACTAGAATCCCTACTAGCTCAGACTCTTACAGAAACTCAGAAAAAAAAAAGTAATAAAACCAATTTAAAAAACCCAAAAACCCTAGAGATCTCCCTAGTATGGTCGCCAATTCTGTTGTGGGTGGGAAATCCCCCTATGGAATAGCACTAAGGGTTTAGTAATGCATGCAGAAGATAACCTTTGAAAGTCTCCTACTTTTTACTATTATCCCGACATAGACCCCACATTCATGCATAAAACACAAGGATAAAAGGATCTGGTAACTCTACCTTGTAATCCTCGCTTGGTGTTGATCCTTTTGCGTTCAGTTTCTCCTTGACTGCAAGTCTCCTCCCAAAACTAACCTGCATTCACAAACAGACAAATAAAGAAATACGAACATGCATCTCATATATGAATTAGTGGGTTAGAGGTTGCAAAAATATAAACCAAATTGAATATTGAACACCTCATATGGTGGGACGGGAAAAATAATTCTTTCTATTAACCTCACAAAAGTCACTTACAATGGTGATATCAACTACTGCTCCTCGAACCTGGTCCTGGGCTCTTCTTCAACTGTGCACCAACCGCTTCCACATATGCTTCTCCTCTTCAATTCTCACACAATGGTTTCAAAAGGTTGGGGCAAGGGGAACATCAAATCGGGTAGATTTTCTTTAGTATTATTTTTCTCCTTCCAAATGGGACTCCTACCCCTTATTTTATAGGCTATAAAGGGCTAGGTATTTGGTCAAGTGACCGACTATGTGCGGTCAAACAGTTTAGGCAACTTACCCAAAACTGTGAGTTCCGTCTGCAACTTTCCATTTTTCATGCTTTTGTAGGTATACGCGGGTTGTAGTGGGATAGCTAGCATATACATGTGTGCAGTAGTGGAGCAGGGCGCATGTGCCTTAAAAAGGGTGTTTTTAAGAAGATTTTTTCAGTAGTGGCTTGGCAAAATATGTAAAATGAGATTGCCTGATGTCAGGTAAGCATATCTGGTGCAAATTAGGGTTATAACACCCGCATTAAAAATGATCTGGAAGTCAAGGGTTTCCCCCTAGTGGGTGGTTTTCCGTAATCAAATAAAAGTTGGCTCCCAATAGGAAGGTATGCCTACATTAAAAATGATCTGGAAGTCAAGGGTTTCCCCATGGATGGATGTTGACCGAATATTTTCCCTGAGTACAAGGGTTGTCCCCCAGTGAAAGGTTGGCTCGACAATGTTGGTTGTCCTATACCTATTAGCTAGCTTCCCTGGGGAGGTAATCCTCCCATTAAAGGTTTTTGTCCGAAAAGGTTGGGATCACCTCCTAAGAATAATGGTGTAAATATAGGTTTCCCCCCAGTAGGGGGTGTATAATGTTGGATTCTTCAAGGTGGTGGTAATATGGTTGAGACAATTGGCGATACATATGTCAATGTTGATGTTTGGTTTGGGGAAACATTTAGTTGAACCTATTATAATGTAGAATGAACAGGGAGGGATGAAGGAAAGAAGTTTGAAACATCTGGGAGATGACAGATTTTAGAGGATGGGGGGTGTGTGAAGAGGAGTGTGAAGGATCTTGTTGCAAGAGTTTAATATCTAAATCAATCGTTCTATATAGCCAATTGAAAATCTCATGGACAAAATGTTCTTCGAGAATCTAGGTAGGATTGAATGTCCGAGAAACTTGGGTGGTGTGGTGAAACCTTCAAATGAATGAATTTTTTGGGTTTCCATTGCTCACGATGTCTTTGCAAGGAACATATGGTAAATGAGGGTAATCAATATCAAGTTGAGGTTCTCCAGTGGATTTTACCTGAATAAGGAGGGAACCAAAAGGGTCATTCAAGAGTGGATTTGCGGGGACAACAAAGCCCTCTCAAAAATTGTCTCCTTTTGGGAATTCAAGCAAAGGTGTAACAATGCTTCCAACTCCAGAGTGAGTTTCCTCATGGAATTCCTCTTGAAGATGATCTTTAGGTGAGTTGGGAGTCAAGGGTTCATAATGTAAAGGAGGAAAACCTTGCCTCCTCTAAGACCTACGTAGGTCTTGGTAAGCCAGGATTTAAAATATGATAACAAAAATCCTAAATCCAACTAAATAAAATAAACAACACGCGATAATAAATCTAGGAATCAAGCAAACAAACTAAAAATTCTCCCCATGATCTCACTAGTTGGTGATGAAATCCAACATCGCAGGAACATGTGAGAAGGGAATGGGGTGAGTGGGTGGATTAGTTACATTGGTGGCTTGCTTAACAGACTTACACCTTGGTGCAAGCCCCCAAACGATCTATTTGTGGGTTCCCCTCTAAGGAGCCTGTGTGAGTTTGGCCAACATCTGTTATAGGTACAACAAAGACTTTGCTTCATCGTCACCTTGTGTAAAATCCATAAATATTATGGAAACTAAGTTCACCAACTCTCAGTCACCCTTCGAGAAGGTATAGTCGACAGTTAGGTCCGACAGTATGGGTAGGATATCAAGTCTGAAATTCCTCAAGAGGACTAAGAACAAGAGGACCACAAAAATCTCCAGAGGACCCCGAATGGATTCACAATTCATGGAGTTTCGAGACCAAATGAAAGAAACCGATTCTCAAGAAGAATCCCCAATAAACTATTGTTCCACTATGTTTGGTCAAGCCTCAGAGGGGTAATCTTCTTTTCCTATCCACATGTGACCTCGTGTTTAGCTCCCATGTGAGAGGGGGGTCCAAGATATGCCTATTTGAAGGTTGGATTTAAGCACTCTTTAGAGTTCTATGGTTTTTTTTATGGTCTTGGACAATTTACTCACTCATCCTAGTCCAAAGAACCTAAACCTGGACTATTGTTCGTGTTCTTAAAAAATAAAAGTTTAATAAATTTTATTAACACATGTTCATTTTTAAAGTTGTTATTTACTCAAAAGGTTGTGTAGAAGTTAAAATTATGATGTGAAATGACTCGACTCCAAATAAATGCAAAGGAATGAAATTTCAACATTTTTTTCTTTTCGATTAATCCTATTTATAGGAGGGAGAAGAGTGTCTTTCTTTTTGCATTTTGTGTAAGAGAACACCCTAATGCATACTGATTCACTTTTTATATTTTCAAATGAGACAAATAGACAAATGTTTCAACTAAACTTATGAAATGATTTACAAAATTCCCAACCAATAACAAATTTTTTCAACTATATTAAAAAAGCACTCGAAATGCAATTTTTTTGTTTCTTTTATGTTTGTAAATTATATGAAAATTGAAATAAAAATTCTTCTTCAACTTTCACTTTCAATCAACAATGTTTTGTAAGGAATGAAAAATTTGGAAGAAAAACCAAACATACAAACTTAAATCACGCAAAAATTTCCAAGACTAGATAATCATTCAAACTAATAAACAAAAGACTTGCATAATAAAATGACAGATTTGGCGAAAGAACCTTCTCAAAGAACAGTGAAATTTTTTCTACTTAATTGAAGGGATTAGACTAGATGAGTCTAGTTGTACCCACCAATATCATGAGATGACCAAGAGGAGAAGATAGATTTCATAAATTTCAAAAGAATTCAAAGCAAAATCAAAGAGACAGGCCTAAGAGAGGTCTAGAATGTTGAAAGAGACCAGTGGAGATCGATCTGTATAAGTTTTTTGAAGGATAAATCTCCAAAAAAATGGGTTTTAAGAGGCTAGTCTCCCCTTGAAGAGAGAGATAGAGTGACCAGGTCACAACCCAGTCAAAGGAATAGTGTGACTAAAAGGTATGGTCGCCCCTGGCAAGCCTAGGAGTAGAGATGGTCACTACCTCAAGGAAGGAAAACGACGACTAGGAAGTCTTGGGTCGCTATGTGAAATATGGGAATTCACGATTGAAACAAAGAAATGGAAAAAAGCTATATCTTAGATGAGATATATCAGATCCAAAGTAGAGGGTTCTTAGACCAGACTCAGGAAAGAGTACAACAAAGGATGGAAATCAGATCAAGACACTAAGATGGGTAAAGACCTCAAAAATAAATTGCTTAAACAAGGAAGAAAATCACATAAAGGGAGATCTCCCCAGTATGGTAGCCAATATGTTGTAGGGATTTTTCAACTTGCATGAGTTGAGATTCGTTAGGTTCTTCCTATACCTAATACACGAATAGAGATACAAATGAAATATGTTGATAGTATAGCATAACAAGAAATCATACTAATTGCTCACTAGCAAATGCATGAATTTAGATAAACATTCAATTAGAGGGAAACATCTAGTGTATCTTCTATTAATCAAATAAGTAGAGATACAACTCACTGATATAGTCTAAATATATCTCCTTCTAATCTCCTCTCCTAAGATTTGCCACCAAAATTCCAGAGTAACCTTGCTAATTCTTTCCTCTTTCACGAGAGATGGATTGGATTTAGAGATAAGGCCATATGGTTAATAAGATAAGATCGTGGGGCTCATAATGGAAGCCTTCTCAAGACTAAACCCAAAGAAATCAAATGAAGAGCTCATCCATCACAACCAAGTCCAAAAAATGGAGCTTATAGGCTCGGTCACAACCTATGTACATGGACAGAGTGACCCGATCATGATTTGACAGTCCATAAAGGGTAGCCAACCCTTTTGGTTGCAGGCTTGAGGAAGGAAAAATGCGACCAAAGGGAAATTAGGTTAGAAACTCACAGAGAAAGTCATTAAAGTGGCTGATTTGGGTTGGTGACCTATAGGATATGATGTCCCAAGAGTCTAGAGCACTGACCTATAGTGCTTTGTGGTACGGTAGGAGAAACTGACGTTCTTTGTAGCAGAGGACGTATATTTTTTGACAAGACTCCCATTCCATGGGAGGGCACTGGACATTGATCCCTATCTACCAAGGGAGGAAAGGGTAGAGACCATCACGACATGACATTGCTTCAAGCTAAACCTTATGCCGGGGTCTGTAGTGCGGATTGAGGCCTTGGATGAATTTTTTACTGAGTGCATAAATACCATGGTGGTGAGGATCTATGGATCCTTGGGCACTCAACGGATCATAGGTGGGAAGTTGAGAGTTGTGGAGGAGGTCTTGGATGGAGACCTATTTGCATGGGGTGTGTTGATGCACACTTGGATGGTATCCCAATTGAACCAGTCTCAACGTGCCGATTCCAGTGACTTTTCCTTCGAGTCATTTTTTGTGGCCTAGTTCTTAGAGAGGGTTCCTCTATTGTGCGCTCGGATTCTATTGGTGCCAGATTCATGGAGAGAGCCTTGATTGATGTGGTGGGCGCATATTTTGGCTCAACATGGAGGAGGGGAGGGTGGCCATTATTTTACAGCCACAGTTTCTTGAGTGTAGTGGTAGATGCCACAAGTGATTCTACAATATGCATACACTGGTATGGACTATAGACAGGACCCTGACACGGTACTACCTTCTGGGGAAGACAGGGACCATATAGGTATGTGTGTTATCTCTCTTTTTTATTTTGGTAGATAGAGTTGATAAGACATGTATATGGATGATGACACTATAATGTTTTGCAGATGTTGGACCTCGAGGTCGAGAGGAAGAGGTCATCTAGGAGCCGACTCGATGGGAGTCAGCTCGACAAGAGCCTATAGAGGTGAGGACTCGGCAAAGGCATCGACGAGATGATGTCAAAGCAAGACCATTGAGAGAGCCACAGGAGGATGCTACAACATTTTTAGAGGACCTGTGTTGACTATTTGAGCGTGTCCTCCAGGGGGTTCCAAAGGGTGTATGGGCCTACATCTAGGATGAAGAGGTCCTGGACCAGTGCATAGGAGTACTAGCAGAGTGGCAGGCATTGATATGCAGGGTAGCAATGGCGGGGGCAGCTATGATGGGTCAGCTTCCCCTTGGAGATGGACTACCCCCAACTGGTGGGGTACCTCTGGATGATAGAGGACCTGGGGGGTGATCTCTAGGGGAACCATGAGTGTCGAGCTTAGATATATGAGTTTGGGGGCCCAATTTTATATAGGGTACTTGATACCCAATTTTTTACTCATAGGGATGATGAGACTCATGAGCCTATGGGAATATGTATATATATTTTTTGTAAAACATTGATGACCTGTATGATATATACGGTGGATATATTGGTGACCATGCTTGTCTTTTCATTTTGTGTTTATGAGTTTTGATGTCTATTTCTATCATTTGACAAATGTGTCATGATGTGTATAGGATGTTTTTAATCTAATAAATGCCAATCTAATACTAGGTTAGCCATGTGATCTGCAACTTGATTGAGGTTTCTTGAAATATGTGTAAATGTGATGGAATCAAAGTTGTGAGATAGGAGTATAAATTGTAGGTATTTTCATAAGAGGCAAGGATCTTGAACATGATACACATTGTTGAGCTACGGGACGACAAGATGAAAATATAATAGAATGCTAAGGTGATGAATGTGGAGGTGACTGGCCTCGACGAGGAGACCAATGATGACGTCATATTTGGCTTGGTTGTTGGTGGTTAGGCATAAGCATATGTCACTAGAATGGAGTAGTATATGTGAGGAGGTATAGAGGGCCCAAGTGGTCGAAGTGAGATTTTGGGTCTAGCGGCTGGCACCGTCAGCATAACCAATGCAGTAGGCTGATGGATGATGCATTTATCAATAAGACGGGTGATATATAAAACATGAGGAGTGGTGGCAGTAAAGAATATGAAAAACTCTACAAATTTTTACAAAGAGAAACATAAGGTAGGGGGGCTATGCTTAGGCATAAAACTTATTCAAGTACAACCCGTTGACGGGTTCTTTAAGATGAAATCCTTCAGGAGAGGCCAAGATGTAGGCACCTTTAGTGAGGAAATGTTGGATGATGAAGGGGCCATGCCATAATGACTCAAATTTCCCATTGTCGAGAGTGTCATGGGCAATATCATAGGCTAACATGAAATCACCTTCGTTAAATGAGCGAAGGTTGACATGGCGGTCGAAGGTGTCTTTGGGCCATTTTTTTGTTGCCTCGTTGTGTTGTAATGAAGAGCGACGGTCTTCATCAAGTGATTCTAAGGTCAATAGGTGCTGCTCCATTGGAGCAGTGTCAGGTAATATCTCTATGTAAGTGCGTAATGTGGAGATTTCTCACTCTATAGGGAGGGTGGCTTCAATCCCATGGATGAGATGGAACGATGTAAAACTGGTGGCATTTTTTACTATCGTGCGATAAGCCCATAAAGTGGAAAAAAACATATGATTCCATTTGGTCTTATTTTTGTTGATGGTGCGTTGTATCATGGTTTTGAGGACTTCATTGACAGCCTCAACATGTTTGTTGGACTGAGCGTAGTATGGGGAGGCAAACTCATGGGTGAAGCCTAATTTTGAGGAGATTTTTTCAAAGATCTTGTTATCAAAATGTTTACCATGATCTGAAACTAATTGTTGTGGGACTCTGAAATGGGTAATGACATGGTTGAAGAAAAAACATGTTGTGTCAGCAGTGTTGTTAAATGTGGGCATGGATTTGGCCCATTTGGTAAAATAATCCACTTCCACGACAATGTAATTGTTTTCATTACTGGATGGAGGATGGCAAGTCATGAAATCTATGCCCCACTTACAAAAGGGGTCGGCTGTGATGAATGGGTGTAGGAGAGCTAGTGGAGCTCGTGCTTTGTTTGCATAAAGATCAAGGGATGATTTTAGGGGCTAAATTTCTCTCATAGGCTAATTTTCCATGGTTTTTCCAAAAATGAGATTCGCTATTTTAAAAATGATTCACCCAAACTCTATAGGATAAAATTATTTTACCTTAAAAATATCTAAACATTTATAAAAACTATATAAAATGCTTAGAAATTTCAATATTTTTACAAAAATATCGCCAAACATTTATAGTTGACATAGGAAGGATTAGTAAGATTTGTCAAGGTTTCTACATTTTAAAATATTTCCATCCTTAAAACATCCATGTAAAGATGGAACTTATCACATCACTTGACAGCGTGGATGTAGTCATGAAACAAAGTGGGCCATAAGTATCCTACTCGAATTATTTTTTGGGCGGTGGACATACCCAAGAGGTGACCACCACAAGCATCATTGTGGAAATCATTCAAGACTTTTTCAGATTCATTGATGGTAAGACATCGCCGAAGGATGGTATCAACCTCACGTTGGTAAAGAATGTCTCCTATGAGGAGGTATCGGGGAGCCTAATGGCAAATGCCTCGGTAGTCATCTCGAGAAAGATGAGACCCAAAATTTGTGTACAAAGGTAGATGAGAAGGCCATCATACTAGGGGTCATTTGAGGAGATGAAGAAGAGTTGTTCATCGGGCAAATCCTCATTGATGGGGGAAGCTTTGGCGTCTCAGAGAAAAGTTGTAATGAGTTTGGATAGGACAATAACTTTCTTGTTTTTGAGAGTAGAGAACTCTAGATCGTATTCTTAAAGGATAACGATCCGTCGGGAAAAATTTCCATTGATCTGTCGTCGACTGAGAAAGTATTGCATGAGGTTGGAATCTGCTATGACCTTGGTCGTTCAAAGAAGAATGTAATGCCACATTTTTTGGACTGCGAGGACAATTTCTAACACGAGTTTTTCATCATGATTATACTTTAAGGGTAGTCCTGAAAGGTTCTTACTAATGTAGTAAATCACATGTTCATACCCATCATCCCGTAATTGGATGACGACTCCTGCGACTGGAATAGAAAAGGATGATAAGTAGAGGATGTAATCACGATCATAGTCTGGGGGACTAATCAAAAAGGAATTGGATAGGGTGGCTTTTAAATCATCAAAATTTGTTTGAGCATATTCGTCCCATCAAAATGGGATATCCTGGTGCAGTAGGCGGAGAACATCATGTGCGCGAGTGGCGTAGTCTGGGACTAAGCGATGTAAAAAGTTGGTTTTGCCATGTAGGCTCTGCAATAGGCATAAAGTCCTAGGTGGTGGAATTTATGTGATATCTTGGACCTTGATGGGGTCCACAATGATGTCGTGTTGGGAGAGAATGAACCTGAGGAGGTGTCTAGAAGTGACGCAAAAGACACACTAGAGGGGGTTCAAGTGGATATTATATTGGCGATATCGTTGGAAAATGATGTGTAAGTTGTCTAAATGCTGGGTTTTCTTTTTGTATCGAGTAGTGAGGTCACCCAAATAAGCAAGGATGATGCGAGAAAGATCATGAAAAATGTAGTTCATGGACCGTTGGAATGTACAACTGGTGTTTTTGAGCCCAAAGGGCATGACGTGATAAGAAAAGCTGCCCCAAGGGGTTGTAAAAGTGGTTTTGTACTGATCTGCTGGGTGGATTTGAATTTGATTGAAGCCGGAGAATCCATCCATAAATTAAAGTGCCTCATGGTCAGCACAATCATCGATTATTTGGTCGATGAAAGGTGTTGGGAAGTTGTCTTTGGGACAATCATGGTTGAGGTCATGAAAGTCTGTGCAGATGTGAATAGTTTCCTATTTTTTGTTAATGGGGACGGGGTTGGAGACCCGAGAAGTGTACATAATGGGGTAAATGAACCCGATCGTGCGTAACTTGTCAATTTTGGCTTTGATAACCAAAACTTTGGATGGGTGTAGGGGGCGTTGATCTTGTAGAACAGGGGCGCTATTCGGCCATGTTTCGATTCAATGTTTGACTATAGAAGGATCGAGGCCAAGCATCTTCGTATCTGACCAGGAAAAAGTATCCTGGTATTCCTAAAAGAGAGATTTGTAAGCAATGATTCTTCAGGGGAGCATCTGTCACTAATGGTGATCTCTTCTACGATTCTTGGTTTAATGGAAATGTCAATTTTGACTGTGGGGGAGATGTTGGTCATGTTTCCTTCTTCAAAAGCATCAGGGGTAGGAATAAGCTTTTTGAACTAGTCAATACTCCCTAGAGGAATAAAATCCTTGGTTTCGAATGCACATCGGGGGGGGGCTTGGTTAGGAGGGTGAAATATATCTTGTGAGAAGAAAAGTGCTCGATGATGGAGTGCATTCCATGGGAAATCAAGGGTAGTCAGTTCCTCCAATATATCTTCATCGCAGTGGAAAATGTGAGAATACAGGGGATCCTGGGAGATGGGAGGGGGAACCGTCAATGGGTAAGTGTTATTATCCTCTAGGGATGAGGATGTAGAAGAGATATCATGTATGAGATGTGATGGCTCACTTGACATAAACCAAATGTCAAGATTTTGTGGATGATACATAGTGGTGGGGGGCAAGATCTTGTATGGGAGACTTGTCGGAGAATTGGGAGGATTTGGGGGAATATCCTTTGACTGTCGAAATGTGAACCATGGAGGGATGGGAGTAACTCGGGTTCATAGGAGGTGAGAATGACAGTATCTGAGGATTGGATGAGGGGATTATGTTGCATCATGATTGGTGGGGGGTTCAGATGATATTGGATAAGGGTTGAGTGACGACCTTGGTATTCAACAATCAAAGGACACTGGTACATGAGTCACAGAGAACGTAAGGAAATCTCATTCGCTCGAGGAATGATGGAGAAATATAATGAATGTCAGTAGTGTGAGCATCAATAGGGAGTGCCTAAGAGGGCTCAGGAAAATATGTGTGGCATGCGGCGGCTAATTTTTGGCGGAATTGAGGTAGAGCTAGGAAATGATGAGTGTAATGGCCATATTCTAAGCATATTGCACAAGCGAAATTGGTTTGTAACCCTTTCTTGCGTGTGGTTGAAGACTCTATAGTGGAAGAAGAGGTACTTGGTGGAGTGGTAAGAAATGGGGTTTCTTTATCGACATGAATAATATTGTGTAACTTGAGAAGAGTAGGACATCGGTTAGTGGGGTGTCCTTATATTTTACATAGGGCACAGTGAAGTTGAGATCAGGGAGGGAGTGGATCTATGGGCTTTTTATTCTTTCATCTTCCCCTGATGGTGGTGGTGTTTCTACCGGTTAGGGGTGGGAGGGTGTGGTAGAGGCATCTATTAAGATTTGCATCGGTAATCCCTATGTCTGAGGAAGGAGATATTATGTAGGAATCATAGAGGGTGGATAGAGATACCATACAGGGATGGCGAGAACCATTTTGGGAAGAGAGAGGGTAGAAACTAATTGGAATTGTTGGACTCTAGGTGGGGGGTAAAAAAAGGGGATTTGGGTAATGGNGGAGAGGGAATTCGCGACCAATGGTTCAATGGTGTTTGCAGGGAATTCCTGAGGTATTAGTTCATCGATTGGTGGAATTTAAATGTGAGGAGGGGACTCAATGAGAGGAGTATTGTCTCCAATATATGTTCCGTTAGAGGAAACTACACACACTTGTGCTAAAATAAATGAGTTTAGGAGAGGTAGTGCTCCATGATAAGTTCCTAACAAGGATGGGTCCTTGAATATTCCAGGGTCAATGCCGATGAATGGAAAGACATTCAAGATAGAACAGACAAGAGGGAGGGTGTTATCAATGTTGGTGGAATGATTAGGCTCGTAATGTGTAAGTTGGTCGATGGTGATGATTTTCCCGTTATGGGGGAACATCATCGTACGAAACACAGAAGAGGCTATCACAATCATATCATACATGTAGTTATGTCCGAACAAGATATTTTAATCAAGTGGGGTGTTGATAAATTCAATTTCAATTAGGATGGTTTTTCCTCCAAGTTCTACAGGGACATTTTGGAAGATCCCTTTAGGGGATGATGGTAGACCGACATAAGCTCTCAGGGTGATGGAAGATGGTACTAACTTAGGTGATATGATTTTCTACCATACTACTTTGGACATGATGCATGTGGATGCACCTTCATCGATGATGCACCTATGAACTGTGATGTTCTGGATCTTAACTGGTATCTGAAAATATACGAGAGTGGGGAGGCATGGTTCTCCTCTATCTAAATCAAAGGTGATGAGTCAAGTATCAGCTGGGTCGACTTCTCCCAAGGTGGAAAGAAAGGATTTGTGTTGTGATGGACAGGTTTGGAGGACCTCTAAAACATACATGGTTGCATGGGATTGTGCTAAATCATCGAGAAAATTTCAATTATGGGAGGCCCTAACATGAGGGTTATGTCTATTCTGTCATAAAGGTATGCAGGGTATACGGGGATTGGGTTCGGTGTTAGGGTGTGGGATCATCAATGGTTGTCCAAATGTATTTGGAGTTATTTCTGAGGTGGTTTGGGTAGATTCAGGAGGATTTTTGTATTGGAGGCCGTGTGTTATCATAAGAATCTCTTCTTCGCTGGTATGGAGGATATTATGATCGGTCGGATTTCCCGGTTGATTGGGACCTGTGTTTCTATATTTACACATTTGTGGTGGGGTAGAGTTTATCTCTTATTGATTATTAATCACACCTTGGTGTGCAATGGGGTTTTGAAAAAAAATGAGAGGTGGTGGTTGCAAATAATGTTGTGGGGCCTATTGAGGGGCAGGTGTTGCCAAAGGGCGTTGTGTGTTCATGGATTCTTTCATCCATTTGTAATCATTAATTTTGGGGTAGTGGTGAGTATACTATCCATAATCACCACATAGAGCACAAGGGAAGTTAGTTATAAGGTTATTGTTCTTCCCTTGTTGTGGTTGAGTGTTATTGTTTCCCCCTTGGGGTTTTTGGTTGCCTAGATTCTAGTTTCCTCTAGTGGGACGGTTTTGTTGGGGGTTATTTCCTCTTGGGCCCGGGTTATTATTGCTTGAATTTTTTCCTTTATTCTTGGCATTATTTGGATGGTGGGCTAGATTTTCCATATTCAACAGTTCAAAATCATGAACTTGTTGAATGGGAGAGGGTTGAACAAAATTAACGTCAGCATGTGATTGTCTTGGTGGAGGAGAAACTGGTTGGGGAGGACCAGGAAATGGAAAATATGGATTGTTTTGTGGAGAAAATCCATATGGTGTATAGGAAGTTGAATTACTTCCACTACTGTTGGGGTTATATGCAGGGGTTGGGGGTGAACCCATACTTGATTGAGAGACCGGGTGCATCATGGGTATGGGTGGGGGTACCCCCATCGGTGGAGGGAGGACAACAGGATAGGACTATTGGTGGGTGGTAGGAGGGTAATAAGACGTCCCTTTGTATGGTTGCGGATATTGATTTTCACCATAAGTAGGTGATGGGTGGTCGTAAGGGTTGAGGTGTGTCATAGAACCAATCAACCCATCTGCAACGTGAGAAACCCTAGGTTTGTCCTAGCCAAATGGTAGGGGTCTGGGTGCATCAGGAAATACTTTGTACAAGTAACATGATTGGGCATATATGAGGTCGAATTGTTGGGCCTTGTTGATGGCTTCCTCTTTTGATTGAGGAAAAGTGGATGCTACATCCTTAGCAATCACGGGGATGATTGATTTCATAAACCAAACGAGACATTTTTCTTTGGTGGTTTCTACTTTAGACAAACTACGTCGTCAATGTCATTCATGGATGTGGTCGATGATATGGATAGCATTAGTTTGTTTAAACTCAGAGAGAAGATCTAAACCAGTGTCATGATGAACTGGTAATTGGAAAAAGGAGAAAAAGTCCTTGGCCAATGATTCAAAGTTCACATGGGACCCTGATTTTTCATCTACATACCATTTGGCTGATGAACCGGTGAGGGTTATTCGAAATAAACTCAAGCATATGGAATCATCCATGATGCTATTTGAAGAGAACCATAAGTGGAAGGTCATAACATGGTTCACGGTGTCTTCCCCTGGTTTATCTTTAAACTTTGGAATGTATGAAGGTAATTTGGTAGGCATATTGGTCCAAGTGGCATCATGTAAAATGGGGTCATTCATGAGTTTGGTTAAATCAGGAATGTTGAGAGACACCAAGTATGGCAAAGGGAGATTTGGCGGAGGATTAGTTCTAGCCATTGTGTGTGTAGGTAGTGAACTTGCCCCTTGAGTGGGATTTGGTGGGTTTGTACTTCTTCCTTTAGAATATGTTTGACCCCTACCTCCTTGTGAAGGAGAAACAATAGATGGATTGCCTTTGGTATTCGACCCAATCAGAGTGGAACCAAGTAAATCCGATCCCAAAATAGTAACACTCACCGCGGTGTGAGATGGTGGAGCTGGTGAGTTGGAAAGACTAGGGACTCCTCCTAGAATATGAGGGAGATTCTGCAAGCATATAGAACAAAAGGGATTCTATGGTTCTGAATATCAAAGTGAATGTGTGAAAATGGTGACAAGAGAGAAATAAATGAACAAGTGATTTTTATATTTTTCGACCTTCAAAAAATAGTATAACTCACAATTGCATGTAATGAAATGAATATCATATATCAACTGTAAAATAAACAAGCATGTGGATAGGTTGATTTTGTCTGCATGGGGAAAAGATAAAAACTAAATGCTCATTTCCTAAAATACCTATCATCCTTCCTCTCAATTTACCATTGGGCCTTCCAATAACACTCGACGGTGGGGTCTAAATCCACTGGAAGAGAAACTAGTGAAGGTTGAAGTAGTCAGTTATAATGAGGGTTGGAGGGTGCATATCCTGAAAGAGATGGAAATATTTCCCAATAGATACACAAAATATGAACAAGGTGCGATTACATCCCACAACCGCCACATGGGTGGATATCCTATGTTTGGCCACTAAGTACCTCAGTCAAAGTGCAACATTTAGATTTTCAGCCTAAAAAATAGGTCACGGGATGGATACCCTCACAAGAGTTGGGTGACACAAGGAGGGATGCACAGAACAACCAAACTTCGCCCTTCGACCCTTCACGGGTATCTCCCTGCCTTATGGTATATGAACATTTGACTTGGAGGATTTGAAGGATCCCTATTCTCAACTTCTATTGTTTCAAAATGTGAGAACCTGATAACGGGGGTTATTTGGATGCCTACCCCCAATATCCTAAGTAGACTTAAAAAATCCTTTAGGCACCTCTTGTGGAGGAAAATTTAGTGCGCTCTTAGAAAATTTTTAGATGGAGTGGGCTAAGAGATTGGGGTCATGGACCAAACTCGTTTGAATTAAATTGGTGTGAATAATTTCTAAATAAGTAGTCAGATATTTCATAATTCCTTTGAAGTACTTTGCACGTACTTAAAAAGAAATCTTACTTCGACCTCCACTATTCTAATAGAAATAATGTGTGTGAGTGGATTTTTGTGCAAGAAAGTGAAAACGTGTGCAAAATATTTTAAATAAGTTAAGTGTAAGATTGCAGCATGTGGACTTCTTGTGGTCCTTACAAATATTCTTACTTATCTTACTATGTTTCTTTGGTACAACCTTGCTGAATATTTAAATCCCTAGAGAACTAACAATGTGGACAAACAAGCCCTTACTTGATCCTTTAAACTCCCTAGAATGTTTTCTCTACTAAGAAAGATTTTGAAACCATCCTAGGATTTGTAGACATGTGGGCATGTATGGGCCCGTTACTTAATCTTTTAAACTTTCCTAGTTTTTTGTCTAGACTAAGAAATTTTTTAGAAACTATCCTAAGATTGTAAACATGTGAGCATGTATGAGCCCTTACAAAGTTTTAAGATAATTTTCCAAACTAAGAGGTACCCTAGGGGAGTTTTGTCCTCTCCTAATGATTTTTTAAGGGAGATGAAATTTCCTTTCAACCACCTTTTTCGATTCCCGAGATCACACTTGGGTGCAGGGGAAGAGAATACTTGAGGGTTAAAATTGATTTCTAGTCCCAAATTAGTTGATTTTTGTTTGAAAAAGCAATAACTTTAACTCAAAGTTTTCAATGTCAAAATGAGCCATCCATGTGGCAACAAAGCAAAGAGAAGAATTGTGATTCTTTTTACCCCTATGTGCTTATGTTATCTAACCTTCCTTGTAATAAAGGACTCTAAGTGAAGTGTGATTTCTTTACAAAGTGGAGGAAATTAAAATCTGAAGGCAAGGGGCCCTCAAACCACTCATAGAAACCTTACAAATTTTCCAAAAACTGAACTTGTGCGCAGGTTGTAGTTCTAATAGTCACGCTAAGAACGCAAAATGTGCATAATGCAGGGGTTTATGAAATTTCTTACGCGCACATAGCACAGAGTGCACAAAATGCACGTCCGTGTGCCTTGAAATCCATGCATTTCCTATCACGCATCGGGAAAGAAATTTCAAAATGAAATTCTCTTTCATTAGCTTTGAATTCTGACTTTGGAAGACTGGGTTAGGTCAATTTTGGTACCTACATATCCAAAGTATTAGAAATAAGTTCTCTGAAGACTTAAATAGGGAGGAATTTGATTCACAATCCCCAGTATGGTCGCCAATCTATTATGTTGGTTTTGTCACATGGGTGTTAAAAAACACAACACTCACTTGCCTAGTTAAGTTAGCTAAAAAAGACAAAGGTTTGTGAGTTGATTAGATAACCAAATACACATAAAATAAATAAATGTTAGAGAAGCTTGCGAGAACTAGAACCATGAAAAACAAAAAATGAGAATCATATAGCTACCAATGGATCAATGTATTCATAGGCTAGCATCGTAGAGAAAGGAAGGGACTTATGAATCCCCTCTTCCTCCTTGGGAGGGATCTTGAGTTCCCTAATAGAGAGATCATATATTCATGCAATGACAAGTAACAATGGTGAAGAAATGAAATGAAAATCCTCTCAAGAGGTGAGTGGAATGGCCCTTCCTATAGTGCTTGAATGATTCAAAGAGAAAAGAGGATACTCCAAGAAGAATTCTTGCATCATAACAATACCTTGAAATTCGTATTTTTCTGCACACCCATGGCACATATTTATAATGTCCATTCATGGAAATATACAATTGGTTCATAGTGTGAACAAGGGGCCTTTTAGGGCACTTCCTAGCCCTTGACCAACCTCCAAGCTATATTTTTCTCAGATTCAAGTGTCAAGTCATGTTGGGGATCAAGCTGGAAGTGGTTGAGAGTCCGACAAGATTCATAAATGTGTCTTTCATAAGAAGTGCATGGATTTTCTCGTAGACAGTTCTGCATACTACGCATTTTGTGCACAATGCACGATGAGGGTTGTGTTGGCCCGTGCATTCTACGCACAAATGCACATGCTTCATTTGGTGAATTTAGGCACTTTAATTTTTGAACCAAGTATATAATTTTATGCCTTTTTGATGGATTTTGGTGTTGTAGGTGTACTAATTTTTGCTCACATTGATGTCTTTATTCAACCATTGTTTGTAATGTTGCAGACGATTTTATGGTGATAATAGGAGTCATTGTCATCATTAGTGATTTACCTCGCACTTGTTATCATTATAAATTAATGATCAATAATCAAGTGGTGTCTACCATGATCAACATAAAGACATCTATTGACCTGGATAGAATCATACTATTCCGGGGTCAGGATGAAGACCTTGGGTTGGGTAGTCACTATGTTATGTTATTTACCTAGGATGTGATGGAGATAATTTGAATATGTAGAATATTTCAGTAAAACCACCATATTGGAAATCTCACTAATGTATATGTTGTCACATAGATCCAGTATTTTTCTATGGCTATGTTTTTTTCATATCGTAGCTCCATTGTGTATTCTTCCATGGTTTCAATCAGATAATTTCATGGAGGTATCGATCCACATTGTATCTTTGGTGGCGATATCCTTAATCATTACTTTCATGGATCTGCGGTGTATTGGTCGACAACCATGCTTTGAGTCATTTTATTCCAAGCATAGGTATGTCTACCTCATGGATGATACATATATAGTGTTTGATTTTTTTTTGTAGCTTCTACCAGGATCTCCTACTCCAGCACCCTTTCATTAATATTTTTTTAAAGTGTTTCGGCCATCAGTTTCTCCTCTGACATCACACTTTAGGGGGCATCTGTTACACACCTAAATATCACACCAATGTGTCGCACTTAAGTGTCATATGCACCTTACGAAGTGTCACATGAACTTTATAAATTGTCGTATGCACCTTACGAAGTGTCACATGCACTTTATTAAGTGTCACAACTTTGACACCATGGAATAACATTTGTCATAATCCCTGATTATTATGGAGGAGAAAAAATCATCATGAGAAGGTCAAAATAGTTCCTTTTACCTTGATATTTTGACCATTTTTTAAGGTCAACATTTCCCTTCCTATGTATAGGGAGAATTGAACTCATATCAATGTTCCCATGCCCATTTATAGGGATCATTGACAATGCCAAATATTTGAGTCATATCTCGTGGCTCCATCTTAAGTGAAATCAATATCCATGAGATAAGATAAATCCCAACTTATGAGTGCATTCCAAGGTGAAATGGAGGAGAAATGATTTGATAGTGTCAAAACTTTGATATTACAATGGGAAGGAATCCATTAAAGAATCATCATTCTGATCTTGAGATATTCAGGCAAGAGTTGGACTAGAGATCTTGGAGGAGTTGTCACAACATCAATGGTGGTTTTGTAAGTACGTCACCATGTTTTTCCATTAATTCATAACTTGGTCTATTCCCTTCATGTTTTGTATCACTTGCTACATGCATGTCTATTGTTCTAAATTCATCATAGATAGATCTATTGTCACCTAAAAATATAGTGTAGAAGAAGGAGATTCCCCTTGCTTCTTTTAGATCTATTCTTGCACCTAGGAGCTTGGTCAACAAGGTCACAGGTTGGAGCAGTGAGGACAACTATCATAAAAAGGTACATCACCCATCTCTTTCTTATTATTTTTATTTTTAATATAGATTGAAGCAAACATGATCCAAGGGGGATTTCACCTATCCACAGGGGGAATTCACCACAACAATATTACTCTATTAAAAAAAACATCAACACTGAAAAATCACCTTTTTCTCTCCTTAAATCCCTTCCCCAATGTCAAAGATCGGTGGGAATGTCACTTGGAGAGACATAACGATACCCTATTGGAAAATATGATGATCGGTACATGAGATGGATGCCTTTACATCAAGAAAGATACCAGATGGTGCCAGAGTACACTAACATATTCTATACCTTATGATCAAAGTTGGGTAGTAGAGAATCTGAGCAGAACTTGGTTCTGAAGTGTTGGTTACTATTCTTCTATACTATCTGAATTTATTGACCCAGGGTTCATGTTTGTTTGGGTTTCCAACAAAGCCTCTAAAACTACCGGCCCTACTAGTTAACCAGAAGGAAACACAACACAGAATGCGCTGTGCAGTCTCACCCAAGATAACTTTAATGGGTGATTGTAAGACTCAGGTGTTTAGAGACTAGGATTGAGTGTGAGATAAGAGAGCTATATATTGAACAATTTATTATAACTTGTAAACCCAGTATACTATTATTGACGAATAAGCAAGAAATATAACAACTCATTTATTCAACATAATAATAATATTTGAAGACAATAAATATATGCATGCATTCATCACATAACACAGAAGTTACTATGGTTCACGCCCTCCTGGGCTACATCCACAATTATTTGGCTCCCATTTCTTTTATTATAGTATTTTCACATATACAACATCGCGTGCTTACAACTCTTCTCAGTTGGGTAAGATCTGTATGAGGCGGACTAGATCACACCAGACTCCTCAACCTATGAACTTGCTGATTAAGGTTGGTTGTCATTGATGTCAACCCTTGAAGAAAGCCCCGTAGCAGAAAGGTTTGGGTAATGGACCCAATATTGTTTGATGTAAATATGACTGATTATTGTTTTGTCATGGTTGATAAGAATTAAATATGAATGAACTCCAAATTGGTCCCCTTATGGTGAAAGCCCTCACGGGAAGATGCTTCGTGGAGTAAGAGAACCCATGATTAATTATGGAATAATGAGATGAAGGAAACTAAATTTGTCAGGGAAAATATCCTAGATGGATAGTTCTTTTCATGTCATTTCCGGTGGTATGTGGAACGTCACATAATTCCTCACGGTTAGAGAGTTATGGCCATGAGAAGTTGGAGACCCCAGGTTTCGGTAATGGACCCAAGTTTGTTTGATGGGTAATGGTATGAGTTATGATATATTTTCAGATAATAATATTCTATATGGATAGTACATTTGATGCCATTTCTGGTGGTATGTAGAACATCACATAACTCCTCATGGTTTGAGAGTTATGGCCTTACGAAGTTGGAGGACCCTCATATGTCAGCTAGAAGCCCCAAAAGGTCAAAGTAATCAAAGTGGTTTAAGAGATTTTAAAAGGTAAATAATA
>SNQJ01S0007083.1:227073-242859 GCA_010110895.2 Picea sitchensis
AAGATATACCTTCCTGCGTCTTCTCTAGCTCAACAGCTTACACAAAATAGATTATACAACAAAATATTACATATCACATCAACTCATGCATAAGTAAAACAACAATTGTATATCTCTCTCATAAAAATCTCGACTCTCCCTCCCTGATACCTAAGTATCTATATTTATACCTTTATGTCTCTTCATCCATTACAATACATTATCAAAAAACCTAAACCTACCATCATTAGGTCTTCTTCTACATGCGTGCATGTTGTTCTTCCTTCCAGTTGTCGCTTTCCTCATGAACGCTTTCTTTCCCAAAATCGCCTTGATTTTCCGCCTTGGTCTGCCTCCAACATGCCCCCAACATTGACATGTGGCTCATCCTGAGCCAACTAACCTTTGTGTGCTTCCTCAATATCCTTGGTGATCATCTAGAACTTTTCCCTGAGATTTTTTTCCTATGTTTGCGCCTGTGCAGTCTTCTCCTTGAGTGTGTCCACTATTTGGACTGCAATTTCATCACTGATCAATTCCACACACTCTGCCTAGATTTGTGCTATATGTGCCTTGGATTCCTCTGCTTGTGCCAGGACTTTGCTACCCATTATTGCAACGGTTCCATTTGAGCTTGTCACTCCTATTTATGTGTTTGTGTAGTAGTGAGCTCTGCTTGCAATTTATTCATTTCCTGTGCCCCTTTGATGCGTTCTATGATTGGAATTATCTTCTTCCTTTTTTTGAGGTCTTGGATCACTACATTGATCCTTTCTTCTTCCTTGTCCCACTTTTGGACCTGCTGATCTTCCTCTAACTTAGTACACAAATGTGTTGCCTTATCGAACAAGTCATCTGTTGTGCTGACCTATTTCTCTATCTCCTGTAGCTATGTCATTGCCTCTTGCTTCCTTTGATCCTTTACTGATGGTGGTGTGTTTGGTGTGAGCTGATATCAGAGATTCTTGATCTCTTTATGATATTGATCAATTTCCTGTGCAATCTGATCAATCTTTTCTTCTTTTATGATTTTATCTCTTTGTGCGGCCTGTGGAATCTTCTCATAAGTTCTTGCCACTTTCTGCTCCAATCCTTTCATGTGCTCCCTTTCCTCTTGGGTCTCTAACTTAGCCTACTCATAGAATATTTCTAGGGTGTCTTAATTCTCTTTTTCCTACTTCAACTTGGCTAAGTCATTGCGTGTGCGAGACTGTACCTCGTGGTTTACGCTAACCTACAACTTGTGTAGTGATCTAGATGGTATTCGTGTCAACACCAGTTGGATTTGTATTAAGTAATTCAGGGGTGTATGCCCCATGATCTCGTCCATGCGCAAAATATTGGGTGTGATGTGGAATGTTGCATTTGACTACAGTATTGGATGGATTGGATCTTGTTCTTGTTCTTCCACTCTTTCCTCTATCTACGGTGTTGATGGTTTTGTTCCCCTGCTGCTGCTTGCTGTCTGTACTTCTCAGATTTTCTTGAGGAATTGTCATATGTCTACCATATCCTCTTTAATCCTATTCCTGTGGTGCGCAACATGGTCAAAATCCTTGGCTAGACAATCCTAGACCATTCGGGCTATCATTTCTCCATCGTCATTCGTGATCATATACTCTGGGGGTGTTCTTTGTGCCTTCATTTTCTTGTGCGTGCCTCCTGTCTGCATGGTTGTCCTCTTATTTCCCCTTGGTTCCTGTGGGTTGGGACTTGCTATGGTCCCTTGCGCGACCTCAGCCTGTTTTTGCTACTCCTTAGTCGGATGTGTCTTATCCTTCTTCCTATTCTGAGTCCCTATTTTCGTTGGCCCTTCGTATGTCTGTGTTGTTTTTCCCTGGCCCGTTCTTCATCTCTTGGGCACTTGGATTTCCTTTGTCTATGTTTCTCACTGCCTTGACTCTTCTTATGTTGTTCTTTCTGGAAAGTCCTGGGTGAGGAAAAGAATATTCCACTCATTGTCCCATTCGCTGATGACCATGTCGATGTCGCCCTCTGTGATACATTATCACATATGTAGCCATTGTTTATCGAGATCCTTCCTCACCTGTATCCACATTTTATTTCATGTGGCTTGGAAGCTGGCGATGTCTCTATACCATGCGACAGCCTGTGGTGTGATCCTCCACATGTTGGAGATGGATTCCTGTAGGTCATGTAGGTATCCTTCAATTATGGACCCGTTCATCCTTTTGTGCTTAGCATCCGATGTGGCTTTCAGCAGTAAGTATCTCGCTCCTTGGTTTGGCTTGGGCCTAGTAAAAAAAGTTACATACCTTGTCTCTCTCCAACCCATGAAGGCTATTAACATGATTATCCATGAATAGTGAAACTCTGTGCCTAAATCCTATGCATATTTGTAGTCATCCAGGAAAAAGTTCAAGAGTTACGATGCCCATCTCATTGTGGTGCCCTTTGCGTACTAAGATGCAACTGTGACAACCCCAGCTGGAACTTCCTCCATGCGAAATTTTATCAACAACTTACAAGATAAGATTTTTGTGCCTAATTGTGTTGCAACATCATTGATCCTCTTGATAATGATCCCTTTTGTCCCCCTGTTGGTGTCTTCTTCATCTCTTCTTCTAGCACCTTCTCCCTAGATTTTTCATCCATAAACTACGCGGGATCCATGCCCCAGGACGACAATCCTGTTATGTTGGAAATAAGCTCTATGTCTATTGAGACGAGCTTATCCAACCAAATTTATCCACCATGTGTGACTGCTAACAATTGTTTAACAAAACTGGTTTCATACTATCCACGACCGAAATGTGGTAGGTCCACAAGACCTAAAATTCATGTCTTCTCCAACCCTATTTCCCATTGGAGTGGTTGATCAATCGGTTCCCCAACCAAATTTAGGCCCAACGTCTCCAAGTACACTCTCTTTGCAAGTTCTGGAAACTTGTCTGTGTCTGCTATATCATGGTCTAAGTATTTGATCTTCCCTATATGACCTAGCAGGTCTGGTCCTACCTGTACCTCATCTGGTATACGTGGTAGAATTATTGCTACAAGAGGTTGCTTGTGAGGTGACCTGGGTACCTACAACTTGTCTTTCTTCGGCAGTGGTGGTTGGCTTGAAGTTCCAACATCTTCTGGTTGTGTTTCAGAGTACCATTCTAGCCAACTTGTGACATCTTTGACCATTCCTTCTGGTGACTGTTATGATATAGTGGTTTGAGACTCGTCTGGCTCAATTGATGCTTCCATATTCAGTTTCGTTCCATTGACTTTCAGAGCTGATTCGATGTTCTCTGGTTGCATCTCCTTCAAGGTTTCTGTGTCATGGTTCAACTGCTTCTGTACCTCTGCTGATATATCTATATTCGTTCCCTCTGGTGTTAGCTATTGGGTTTCTTCCAGTATAGGTGTGGGTTTCATTGGTGTTGTGTCTGGAGATGGGATTTCATCGACATTGACGATCTTCGACGGTTGTTGTTCACCTTCTTCCACATGTATTCGTGACCTAGTCTGAACTCTGGTTTTTCAAGTGGTCTGGCTTTCTTCTTCTTGCTTTGGTGGTGCCATGGTGGTGAATGTCAAACATTTGTTGGTTTTTACTGGTCTTTGTGACCTTTGTGCACTCAGATCTGTGCTCCTTAACCTCTATCGCTTTATGTCTGTTCTATTTTTGCAAATAGACTCTTTGTTCTCGCATTTGTATGTTGTATGGGCTATGCATGAGGCTTGTTAAGGATGCTTTCTTAATTATGGGTTCAATGCACCTCCGACAGTTTCGTACTTTCCATTAATCTACCTTTCCACCTCCAGTTGGCGTGATTAATGTGGCATCCCATTGGTCCTTTATGTCCTTTAATTCCACCTACCAGCGTCTTATCGTAATGATTTTGTCGAATTTCCTTTTCTTGCTTGTTTCCCTTTGTACATGACCGTTTTCCTTCTCCTCACCGAGTTTGTGTTCCTAAGTGTGCATGCCTTTTCTTCCTCTGGTGCACTACACCTCTGTTGGTACTAATTACAGTTTTTTTTTTTTACTACGTGGTGGGTGGTCGACTGTCCTTGTACAACTTCAGTCGGCTCCCATTGATCATCCCTCTGAGTTTCTCACCTGATAAGTCTCTTAATTGTACATCTCCTCCATATGTGATAGATTTTACCTCATACGGTCCTAACCAATGCATTTTGAGCTTTCCAGGGTGCTAAAACGATTTGCTGTCATACATCAATACTATATCTCCTTCCTTGAAAGTTTTCTTCTTTATGTGTCTCTCATGCCAAGCTTTGTCCTTTTCTTTCTAAACTTGCTAGTGTAATCCTGGTAAGATATGATCTTCCTCCATAGTCATTAAATGATTTAGTCTCTCTTGTATTGTGCCTCGTTCTATCATTTGTGTAATTGTTGTTATGCGCAAGCTTGGTACTAAAAATTATAATGGCACCACTACTTCTTGGCCATAGACCAGTTTGAATGGCATGTTCCCTGTCAACTTTTTGCACGTAGTCCTATAGGCCCATTATACTGTTGGTACTTTGAGGTCCCAGTCGTCTCTGTTGATGTTACAAATCTTTGTCAGCACGTTCTCCAATATTTTGTTAAATGATTCCACTGTGCCATTTTCCTGTAGGTGATATGGTGTGCTTTTCTGATGATGGAATTCAAACTCTTCATTCATAGAATTGATGGTGTTGTTTATGAAGTGTGTGCCTTGGTCTCTCATTAAAACTCTTGGGCATCCAAATCAAGTGATTACTTTCTCAAATAAAAAAATATGTTGTTGTTTTTGCGCTGCAACCCTTCACTAGTTCGGCTTCTTCCCATCTTGTTAGGTACTCCGTCGTGGTGATAATGTACCTATCTCTTGTTCTTTTTGCTAGTGGGTTGATTGGTCCCACAAATTCTATTGCCCACTTATCAAATTCCTGCAATGTTACCTGTGGTCATATTGGCATCTCGTTCCTTCTGTTGGGTTTTCCTACCCTTTGACAGACATTGCATCTTTAACAGTACTCCTTCTAGTCTCTGTGAATTGTTGGCCACCATAGTCCTGCGTGCAATACCTTCTGCGCGGTCGCTTTGCCTGCATAATTCCCTCCTATTATTCCCTCATGGGATTCTCCTAAAACTCATGGTCTTTCATGTTCTAACACATACCTTCGCAAGATGCTATCTACACTCATTTTGTATAGGTGTCCTTCAATTAGTTGATAGTTAGCAGCGCGAACTACCAAGTTTTTCTTCTACGCGGTGTTATACTCTTGTGGCGCAGTACCTATGCTCAAGTATTGAATGATATCTATGAAGTATTCATCAATGATATGGACTGAGAATAAATGTGCATCTGGAAATTTTTCTTCTAAATTCATAGGATCTTCTCCATTTGTGACTCTTGATAGGTGGTCAAGTCCTGCATTCAATTTTACTGGTTTGATGATTACTTCAAAGTCAAATTCTTGGAATAGGAGTAACCATCGATAGATTCTCCCCCCCAACACTGGCTTGTTGACTAGGTATTTTAGGGTTGAGTGATCTGTGAACATCTTAAAGTGTTTTCCCAATAAGTAGTGTCTAAACTTTTGCAGTGCATAGACCATAACTAGGCCTTCCCTTTCTGTAGTGTTATAGTTATGTTCTGATTCTGATACCTTTTTGCTTGTGAATGCTATCAGGTGATCCAAGTCTCCCGCTCCTTTATGTGCCAAGATAGCTCCAAGTGCTATGGCTGATGAATCTACATGGACGTGGAATGTATTCTCCTAGTATGGAAAGACTAATATCGATGTGGTGAGCATCTTTTCCTTTAGGGTATTCAGACCATGTTGACACTCGTCGTTCCACTGAAACTTTGTATCCTTTCGTAACAGCTTTTCCATTGGTGTAGTAATCTACATGTATCCTTTGATAAACTTCTTGTAGTATCTTGTGTGTCCCAACGTCGCTTTTAGCTGACACTCTGTTTTTTATGCTGGTAAGTTAACAATTACTGCAATCTTTGCGGGATCTATGAGTAAACCTTGTTTGCATACTATATGGTCCAATAGTATCCCAAACGATGTTCCAAATATTCATTTCATTATGTTCAGTGATATCTGAAACTGTCTACATATTTCCAACATTAGCCATAAGACTTCTACATGTTCTTGCAACAAACTGTAGATTGTCCAATCATCCAAGTATACTTTGAGAAATTGGTAGATGAATTCCTTAAACGCAACAATGACTACTCTGGAAAACATTGTTGGTGCATTCTTCAATACAAACGACATGACTATGTACTGATAAGATCCTCATTTTTTCGTGAACGTGGTCTTGTATCGGTCTTCTTGTGTTATCTTATCTTGATCTGATGGTAGCCTGAGAATCGATTAGTGAATCAGTAAGCTTCGTGTCCACCTACGTTTTCTAACACTTCATCCATGAAAGGTGTAGGGAATGGGTCGTGTAGGCATGAATCGTTCAACTTCCTCATGTTGACACATATCCATATCCTTCCTTGTTTCTTGTCCTGTACCACCATTGGGCTTATCCATTTTGATTCCTTGATCGGTTCTGTGATGTTGGCTTCGAGCATCATGTTGATCTCAGCCTTTAATTTTTTCTTATATATTGGGTTCAGTCTATATGGTCATTGTCTAATCTATATCGCTTCAGGTCTGAGTGGATATTCATCTCTCCTAAATCTCTGTCTATACCCTTCATATCTTTAATGTTGTGGGAAACAAGTAGCTACATTCGTGCAATAACTCTGTTATTCTTTCCACTATTTTCTCATCTTAGTAATCTCTAATGCTGGCCATTTTGGGATGCTCCATTGTCCCAATGTTGAATTTATTTACTTTGATTGGTGTGGAAATGACTTTTGATTCTATGGGTGTACCTTCCACATATATTTCTCCTTCTTCTTCTTTTATCTGAATATCACATGAATTGTCTTCATCTCGTGCTTCCACTTGTACATGGTAACATGACAATAGTTCCTTGATTGTTTGTTTGTTCTGCAGTTGTTCTTCTGTGATAAGTTCTATTTCTGGTTCTTTGATGAATATCACTCCTCTTATCTTTTTAAGAGAGACATCTATGTTGGGGTTCTCATGCTCGAATGAGAAAGTGACTATGAAATTTTGTTGCAATGTCGTCCAGGTCGTAGTTCCTTTGTACAATTCCTTGTCTGTATAATAGTTCGTTGGTATGCCCTCTAGAGTGTCTATAAAATGATGAGGCCATTCCTCTGGGGGTGTCATTTTCCATAGTGTTCTACACCTCTCCAAGTGTTCCTCTGGTGCCCTTTCTCCATCATATTTCTATTGTTTATTGTTTTTTGTTCTGCGCCAAACCTTATGCACAATAACTGCTTACATTGGTACTGATATGTGATTTTCTCTTTGTGTCCTCCCCACCATCTTGCAGGTGTGGCCTTGAATGCTAGATCAAGTGCTAACAGTCTTTGGTTCTCTAATACTTCATATTCATAATGTGTCAAAAATGTTTCCAAATCGTTGATTCCGTGGAAACTGGGTGGTTCCCTTATTTCTGTGCCTACCCATCTAACTACACGGTCTATTCTTGCACATCTTCTCATGGATACTTTGTGTATCCTTTGTTTCCAGTTCTCTAAACCGATATTTGAGTCTGCTGCACATGAGGTAATGCTATTCCAACTGATCATTCTGTCTGCAGTTGGGTTTACGTAATCCTCATTGTGCACAATTGTTCTGTACAACTGGTTGATTTCCTTTAAGTCTAGGAAGGTAGGTTCTACAAACCTTTCCCCTTCCAACGGATCCAATGGTGTGATGACCCTGTATTCTCTTGACTTAAATGTCATTTTTTTGGTTTTCAAGTTGATTATGGCTTGGTTATCAAACGCCCAATCCAGAACAAGCAACGCTGGGTAGGGTGTTGTGCCATCCACTATTTCAATGACTTCAAAATCGGATTTAGTGCACACTCCATCTAGGTCTATTGTTACTCCTTTCAGTATACCGATTGGTAGGACTCTGTGTTGGTTTGTCAGTTTCAATTGAATAGGTGAATATCCTAATTTGGGTTCTCCCATGCATTTCCATGTCTTCTTTGGTAATACATTAACTTCAAATCCTAGATCTAGTATGATGTCTCCCATATTGAAATCTCCAATATTGGCATTCAGTCTAAGCTCCCTACTTGTTCTTCTTCTTGTGTGTAGGTGATTGACTATTTTTGGTTCTATTTTTTCTTCTGTCTCGATGCTACATTTTTCTAGTATGTTTTGCAATATTTTCACAGATGATGGATCAATTAATACCTTTACACATGATTGCAAAAAGCCTTTGATTGTACTTAGTTGTCCCATGGAATGTATTTCGCTGGTATGATCCAATAACAGACGCATTTCGTATTCGGGTGCTTCCTTACTTTGTTGCAGAGTTGAAGTTGACGCAATGTCTTCCTTCTGGAATTCTTATCATGCTTGATTAAATATCTCATTTTCCTTCTACGCGTCGAACTGCTTCCTTGGTTTGGTGTTCTTCTTCACCCATTGATTTTGTACTGGTTCTTGTTGAGTTGCGTCATTCCCTATTTTAGCTCCTCCATGAGTAACTATGTTGATGTTCCGTCCTTCATCCCTTGATTCGGCTAAAATCCATTGAACATTCTGGTTGTTCTGGTTCCTCTTTTCCTGGATCTTTACTAGTAGTGTCGGAAATTCTTCTGTGTCATGATCTAATGCATGACAATAGATACAAGTTGCTGGTGGAAGTGGACATTCCCTCACATAATGTCCTGGTTGTTGACAATTGTGACATACCACTGGTCCTCTACCTCATATGAAACATCCTCTGTCTCGTCCTCCACCTCTGCAACCTGCTCTATCTCCTCTCAACGCACTATACTAAGGCACCTGATTGTAATGCGTGGTATTTTATTGATGTTGTGTTGCGTTATACCATGGTTGCGTGTTATTGTATGGTTGATGTGCAGTATTATATTGTTGATGCATAGTGTTGTATGGAGATGGAACTAGATTAAACTGTGGTGCGGCTTACCCCATCATCATTTATGCATGCACTCTATATGCGTCTAATATCCTTTCTCGCATCAACTCCATAGTTCTACAATCTTTGTCATCGTGGCCCACTGACTCTCAAAAGGTATAGTATGAATTCTTTGGGACTGTTTAATATTTATGCATCATTGGGCAGTGATAGGGGTCATGACCCGATTTCTTACAGACTTTACACCATGGTCCTCATGTGGGTAACGGGTTTGTCATTTCTGTTGCCATATACTGCGTGAATGTTGGGAATTTTTTCTTGTGGTGCCCTTATGTCCTTCATGTGGTACACCAAACAACTTCTTGTTTTTCCTTACTCTTGTTCTGGTTTAGTTGAAACGTTAAGTTATTCAAGTCCTCCTTCAACTCTTCAATAGATGGTTCTGTCTGTTGGTACTAGTTTTCTTTCAGTTGCAAGGCTACTTGTAGATCCTCTACTTGCGTCTAAAACTTTTGTTGTCGCAACGAATATTTTAAGTGTGGGAGCAGTGAGTTGATAAATAGGTGTCAATGATGCATATCGGTCATGATATATTTCAATTTCCCCTTCATTCGCTTGAATATTTGGTCAATCTCCCATACAGATTCTCTTGGTTCTTGTCGAATTTGTATCATCGCATTCATGTATTGATCCTCTGAGATCGACTTATAGAACTCATTTATCAGTAACTTCTTAATGTATGGCAGTGTCCTTGTCGTCCTAGGAGCACTATTTGCGTCTAGACTCATGTACCAGTCTAATGCACGGTCCCTTAGCATAATTGCTAGCTACAGAAGTTTGGTATCTTCATAAGTGATTTTTTTTTCTTCCCATATCTTTCCACAAATGAACAAGTGTTTCTTAGGGTCTTCTGTTGCTTCTCCTCGAAATTTTGGTAACCTGATGGTGGGGTTGTGTCCTGCCATTCTGAATGTCAAACTACTACCTCTGTGCGTTGTAGATACCTGACTAGTACTGCCTAAACTGGCTCCTCTAGTTGTTTCTCTGTGTGTAGATGTACTTCCTACTGTCGGAATTCCTCTAAACTTCGGTTGTCTAAAAGGTGGTGTTCTCTTTGGTGTATTAGTCGCACATGGGTTTATGGGTTCCACACTGAAATTAATATGGATAATATTGTTTCCTTATCTTCTCGTTCTTGTACCTCTCATCTTCCTCTCATATGTTGTGTGCAGAATTTCCTCAATTTTCTCCATAGCCCATAGATCCTCTACCTCTTCATCATCACTCGCCAAGCCTTCCCTCGTGGCTATGGCTCTCTTCTTGGTATTCACCTTGTATTGTTAGGGTACTCTGCTATGCGTCTTTCCAGTTGTCTCCAAGATCCACTGGATCTGGTTGTCATCCATCATGATCCAGTCCAAGGGTTCCTCCTTTCATTTCTCCTCTTCCTATTAGTGCTTCCCCCCTTCCCCCATGCACGCAGGGAAGTTTAGTTGTCTAATTCCATTGTCATTACACCTTTTTTATATAGTAGTATCTTAATAGAAGTATACAATGATCAAATGTACCTTCCTCGAGGTCCTCATAGAAATTCTTGCTCAACTGCGCTATACGAATTCATTGTGTCAACTGCAAACTCTATTATAAACCCTGCCACAATACTATCAAGCCAAAAATCTACTGTGTGGGATAATTTGTTGTTCACTTGTTGTAACTTCTCAATATATACTGGGGTCCAATCTAGCTATCGGATCCGGTTCGTTGCATGGTTATACTTCAACCTCAGTATCCATTCCTGCAATAGATGTGGAAAATCACAGAAAAAGACTTCGTGTAAATCAATAAACAAGTATTTCTCAAGATATTTGTGAGGTGTTAGTCTAAGGTTTCTGTTGTCTTTTTGTGCAAACTCTAGCTCTTAGCTTCTTAACCAGCTTTTGATCTATGCTTTTGTGGGAATCCACGGTCTCAACATTCCCTTCTAATGGCTCATTGTTGTTTTCCCTAATATTTTCTTGATCCGCCTCTGACAAATCTTCAACTTATCTCATCTACTCAATCCTCTCATGCTCCTACCAACAACAATAGAACCATTTGTTGGTTACTATTATTCTATATGGTATGCGTTTATTGACCCAGGGTTCATGTCTGTTTGGGTTTCCAACAAAGCCTCTAAAACTATTGGCCCTCCTAGTTAACCAAAAGGAAACACAACACACATAATGCGTTGTGAAGTCTCACCTGAGATAGCTTTAATGGGTGGCTATAAGACTCATGTGTTTACAGCCTAGGATTGAGTGTGAGATAAGAGAGATATATATTGAACCATTTATTATAACTTGTAAACCCAATATACTGTTATTGACGAATAAGCAGGAAATATAACAACTCATTTATTCAACATAATAATAATTGTTAAATACAATAAATATATGCATGCATTCATCACATAACACATATGTTACTGTGGTTCACCCCCTCATGGGATACATCCACAAATATTTGGCTATCATCGCTTTTATTATAGAATTTCCACATCTACAACACCACGCGCTTACAATTCTTCTCAATTGGGTAAGATATGTATGAGCAGACTAGATCGCACCAGGATCCTTAGCTTGTGAACTAACCCTCAATATATACCTTCTTGTGTCTTCTCTATGTCAACAACTTACACAAAATATATTATACAACAAAATATTACATATCGCATCAACTCATGCATAAGTAAAACAACAACTGTATATCTCTCCCATAAAAATCCTGACTCTCCCTCCTTGATATGTAAGTATCTATATTTATACCTTTCTGGTTCTTCATCCATTACAATACATTATCAAAAACCCTAACCCTATCATCATTAGGTCTTCTTCTGCATGCGCACATGTTTTTCTTCCTTCCAGTTTCCGCTTTCCTCCTGCACGCTTTCTTTCCCAAAATCGCCTCACTTTTTCGCCTTGGTCTGCCTCCAACATGAAGTACCAAAATGGCATACACATGTAAATCCAAATATATATGTATTTCTTGGACATCTCCTCACTGATCAGTGCTTATGAATATGTTGTCAAAATCAAGAAAATAATTAAGCAGTGAAATAAGTGGGAGTTTATATCTATGAATCTGCAACAATAGAAGCATGGAAAAGGTGGCCCTAACTAACTGAACAAGGGATATAGAAAGGAAGGCCAAACTCAAGACAACTATTCCAATCGATAGGCAAATAAGGGTAATGGGAATATGAAAAAGGGAACTGGAAAGTGGTGTGAGTTCCTCAAAATCCCCTAGCACAACATTGATGAATGTCTCTCAAAACAATCATTGTTGTATGCGATTAAATAAAAAGAGTCATACACCGAATTAGAATTTGATTTAGAGTGGTATAAGGGAAATTGGATCATCGATGCATAACCCAATTCTACCATCACAACCACAAAGATCCAACTAGGTGAGTCAAGGGATCTTGAGGAAGGGGAGAGCCTATTCCATTCACATATGTGGGTGAAGGGAGCCCCACTGCATTTCATTATTGACATACAGAGATAGAATAACCTAATATCATCCAATGTCATCAATAATTGAAGCTACCGATGATGCCACACCCCAAACCATACAACATTGGTTGGTTGAGTCAGGGAAGAGACCTTCACGTCAGTGAGAAATGTTGCTTTCCTAGGGCATCAATCCCTTCAAAGATGAGGTATTATGTGATGTAGCCCAGCTTGAAGTTTGTGATGTTATTTTAATACAACCTTATATGTGGAAAAACCATGTTTTTTGTGAGTCTCGAACCCATACTGTCATTATCACTTTGGGAGGTCATCCCTATAGGTTACTTGACATAGTTTTGACTACTACAATTTTGTTGATCTCAAGAAAACATTGCCTAAACTTAATCTCATAGAATGCAAAGTTTGTTCCCTTCATGGTTTGATTAGAAGGTGAATGAAAGTTCATTGTGACCACCACAACTTCAACACAAGGTATCTGTAACACCCCAAGGTTGAGCCCCTGCTGAATTGTAATTATGTTTATAGGTTGGTGGGCCAAGTGTTTATAAGCTAGAATACTTATGTGTTTATTAGGCCGGAGAGTCCATATGTTAAGGCCAATCATCCTGATTTTGTATATGTAAATACTCACATAATTGATCAAATTACATCATTGTGTGTATACCCACCACAAAGAAAGAGTTATGGGGGACTAAGCTCCACTAGGTAGGGAAAGGGAAGGGGCTAAGTGTCTAGGAATAGGGGCTAAGCTAGAGGGCTTACCTTTAAAGGAATAATATTATATTATTATTTCCTAGAGGCTAAGGTTTCACATAACCTATGTTTTCCTAAGTTCTTGGGGAAAGGGAATGAGTGTTAAGTGGAGATCGTGTAGCTTCAGGAAGACATGTGTCAACCTGGGCGCGTGCAGTGTTTAGGTGGGAAAGTCATCTTGTTGGGGATTCTCTCACCATTCTCACGATGGTCTTCAATTTGGAAGTCATCCATACTCCCCACTGATGCACATACTGAGACAGGAAGAGCCTTGACACAACCATCCATTGCCTCCATCATTGATCTATGCAACTTCTGAAACCCTCACACCTATATTACGAAGCTAACCATTTTCTTGTGAAGCAAAGCATGACTGCATAGTGTCTGAGCCATATCCTGCCTTAGCCTTTGTTTTTTCTACCCATGTTTTCTCTGGACTGGTGTGGATTGTTGTCATTAACATATCCCATACCCATTTTTTGTTGCGGAGGTTACCCAATGGACTTAGGAGCTGGATAGAAGAGGTAGGTTGTCTGGCTTGTGAGAAACTCTCTCCAACTGAGAGAGTGTGCTAAGGAAGTGAGTTCTCCTGGAGGGAGTTCCATAGCAACTACAATACTCTAAGACTTCCAATCTAGCCTGTTGTTGAAGCCCTGGAAGGGAGGTGGGCAGTCGATGGACTTGTGATAGTGAAGGTGTACACTCCTGGGGTGGGACAGGCGTGTGGGGAATGAGGGTCTATGGGCTATGGGCGTAAGTGGCTCCTAGGAGAAAATCATTCATGTTGATCTGTGTGAATTTCATGTTATCCTTTCCAAGCCCAATAATGCCTTTCCCGGTGGATTTTATTTCCAGCTTGGGGGTGACCCACTGTTGAGAGTGATGAGCAGCGTGGTCTAAGGCTGGGAGGTTCGTCAAAGGTATGCACGTAGTTGGTGGTCATATATTAAAATATAAGTACCAAATATTTGTTCTTTGTATGATGTGTATATTGAAATCAAGTTATAATGTTATTAGAATTGTTTGTATATGTTGCATGTATGTTTTAATGTTGTTTTCGCATGGATAGGTGTATGAACACAATGTTATAAATGTTTAAATTGCATTATATAGATATGTATATAAATATATATGGTATCAAAGCATGAAATTTATTCGGTTGCATGGCCTGGCCCATTGGTTTAAGGCCAAGAATGTCTCAAATTAGTATCAGAGAAGAAAAAAAAAATACAGTTATTTAGGTAGTGTTACTCAACAGAGGTTTGAGGGTCGGGGATATTACAAAATGGTATTAGAGCCAGGTTTCGACATTGATCCTAGATGGGCCATGTTAGTGGTTAACGAGAACAATATTTTAGAATGAATTGTTGTCGAAAGGGACAAAATTTGAAGTTCAGAGCGTCCCTGGGTGCCAATAGAATGCCTTGGTCGTGTTATGAAGATCGGGAGGTATAACGGTTTATGGAATGGAAACAAAAAAAGAAGCCACAACAAATGTTGTGTTGGGCCCCAAGGTTTGAAATTGGGCCATAAGATCTGTTCAGGAGGAAGCAGATCCTTCACAACCATTAGATCTGAAGAAAAGTGCATGAAATTTAACCCATATGTACTTCAGACTTCACGAATTCGGTGAAGTTTATGTGTTATAAGAAAAAGGGGTCGAAGCCCAAAGTTCCAAAGTTCTAGAGTGGATCTACACCATAGATATAGGGATAAGTTCTTGACTGTTGGATTGGTTGAAGATAGATCAGAATTGTTAGGTTGAGTCAAGAGCAAGAGGTAAGGTGCAACGATGAAAAACAGATCTCAATCGTCATATCTGCGTGCAAGTGATTGTGATCCGTAAATCTCACAATAGTTTTGGAGATCGGTGTTTGGGAGAAAAAAAGTATGCTAAGGTAAAACCTTATTGTAATGACCCTTTTCTTATTACTGTGAATAACTTCATAATTAATCCTAAACATTAGCTAAATTATAATTAATTATTATATAACCTTAATTAATTATAAGTTATTATCTAATTATTTTGATTATACTTAGCTGAAGTATGATTAACTCCTTGATTAGGGGTTAATGAATGAGTAATTATTAAATGAGACATTAAATGATTAATTATTAAATTAATGGTTAGTGATTAATTGATTATTAATTAAAGTAATTGATTAATTATGTATTAAATTGGGGGAAAATAAAATATGGGTTTAAATGGGTTACGTATCCTGTTATCTCCCCATAATTTATGGGAATCATCTTATGACTTGGATATTATCTGCATCTGGTGATTTGGTTCACAAATGATATTGCATTCTTCAAATAATTTGTGAAAAAGAAAATAAAAAGAAAAAGAGAAAGAAAAGAGAAAAGAGGGCAGAAAAGAATTGAAGCAAAGGCCCCATGCATTAATAACAACTTGGTCATACCTTTCAAGCATGACCAAGTTATTTTAAATTTTCAATGCTATTAGGTTAGTGAATGCATCTGATCATACTGTCTAATCTTGATCAGATAGCCCCTAGGTTAGAATTAGTGAATGCATCTGATCAGACCATCTAATCCTGGTCAGGTAGCCCCTAGAAAGAATAAAATCTTGACCCAACTGTTTAAT
>SNQJ01S0007084.1:5299-67690 GCA_010110895.2 Picea sitchensis
CGTGCGTAACCCCTGTGTGAGAGGGGGATCCCAGGCAGACTTATACGATAACTGGATTTACTCTCCCTAACTCAGGATGCTAATGTTCGTTTTGACAACTTTGGAGAGTTATGCTCAGAGCCTAATCCAAAGTACTACGACTATTCTACTGTTGGTGGAGGATTCTAGCAAAGAAAAAATTCTAGATAAATTTTAATTAGCGTTGATTTTTATGGCTGTTCTTTACGCAAAGGGGTGCATGGAAGTGAAACAAATGGAATTATGACTCAGACCCAAAGAATGCATCGATCATGATAAACAGTCATTTCCTTTCGATGAACATCTAGCTAAGGGAGAGAGAGAGTCCTTTCAATGACAAGCACAACTACGGAATGCCTTCAAACAATTCTTTTCTCAATCAAATCCTGATGTAATGCAAAAACTTTTAAATGCCTTCTAATATGCGCAATCAATCATGAAGATATCTTTATTGTTCGCATATGGATGATGGTCAATACAATCACAATGCTTATCTTTGCTAATTATCTTCTTGGTATGAATGAAAACCAAACTAGCATAAGCAAGAGTAACACAAACAATATACCCTTCGTATTAATCAAAATGAAAAAGCGAGAAAAAGGAAACAATCAAAGAGAAAACAAAAATTTTTACACCCAACAAGCAAAAATTGAAGCATAAGGACCTTGACTCAAAGCGAGATGAAGAGGTCTACAGGCCTTTGATGACCTTCACCAAGGTTTTTTTACTCAACTGATGAGAAGAGAAGAACAATGCATAAATCTCAAATTTCACTCAACAAGGAAAACCTAATGAAAAACGGTGAAGAAGGCTGCGAGATCCAATCAACAAGGTGTTTATTCTTCAAAAAGATTAGATGTCAAAGATAAAAGGGAAGACAAATTGACTCACTAAATCACTCAGCAGAAGAACACAGAGGCAAAAATCCAAAAAAATGCAAATTTTTAAGTTTTCTGTGCCAAAGGAGGCTGGCGCTCTGTTGCCAAGGGAAAAGAGCGTTATAGCGCTCTGTGTAAAGCTACAAAAAGTGCTGGCACTCTGATAACACTAACTCAGGGGCTCCAGGGTCTAAAAGTTCCAGAAATGTCAAGAAAATTCAAAAATTGAAGTTCCAACTTGACAAGGATGCTGAGTATGATGGGACAAGGAGCCAATCAGCTCATGAAATTAATCAAAGAGGGGTAAACCAGGTCTGAAACAATCAAGGGGCGGAACAAGGTTAATGAGGAGAAAAATCCAAACAATAGGTTTCGATTGTGAGGCTATCTCCCCAGTGGAGTCGCCATTTTCTGTTGTAGGAAAATCTGCCTGCGGACAAGTAGATCGACCTCTAGAGCTTGACCTTAACCCTAGACAGAAAAATGCTTATCGTGGACACTGACTTCCTTTCAAACCTATCTAAGCCTAATGCATGAGAAGGGAGAATAACAGAAGTACCTTTTAACCGACGTTTGTCCCTGCACGCTCTGAGTTGCGCTCCAATCCTTTTGCTCCTCGCTGAGGTCTGTGGATAAAACAAGATATGACCACTTCCTACTCTATTGACATTAGCTTGAAAACAGATCTATCAATAAATGATAAGTTCATGTAGTATCAGACACAAACTAGAAAGAAATAGGCCAAGCGTGTCATATTTGAGAATAACGACAGCAGTGCTTACAATCGTAGATGCGAATGCGATAGCTTCGTCAAGTCCTCTTCGTCCAACCCTTGCCTGAAATATCCACAACCTGGATGGCAGCAGCTTCACTAATCACTTCTCTTTGGCTGACTGTCAGTTTCCTCCAAGATCATAAGTTTCACCTATTCAGTTCTTTTCCACTTTCCATCTTCCAACACCACTTATGAGATCATAAGTTTGGTGTGATTCTCTAATTTGCAGTCTCACTTATGGGATCATAAGTTTGACATTCTCTATTATGCCCTCCCCTTTCACCATTAGAAAGCTTGCTTATATAGCCTTGGAGAGGCTCAACAATCTTGAGATATCCTTGGGGAGGTTGAGGATTTGCCTCCTTCAGTTGAGGATCTGCCCCAGGATCATGATTGGACTAGGGATTCGAATCCAACTACCTTCCAAGAATGAAAATACGCTTCCCCCATTCATCTCAACAGCTTAACAACTTCCCAGAATAGGTAGCGCTCTCTTAAAAGGGCCATCAGAGCGCTGTAGCGCTCCCTAGTAGGCTTTAGGGGGCTCCAACGCTCTCAAAATATATAGCGCTCCCTCAAAAGGGCCAGGGGAGCGTTATAACGCTCCCTGACAGTGTATGGGGGAGCGCCGACGCTCCGAGATAGTGTAAGGGGGAGCGCTCCTCTCCAAAACTCAGTTTTTGAGGTGCTTTCAGGTGGTAAAAGGTTTGCAAGCCTGCTGACTCATTTCTCCTCTTCCAAATCAAATGTTTGAGGTGTTTCAAGTGTCTTTCTCATGTCATTATAGGCACGACATAGGCATCATGGAAGTATGCTTTGTTTTATGTTTGTGACACTTGTGAGCAACATGCGACACTTGCGACCTTGTGAGAAAAATGCGACACTTGCGACCTTTGTAATGACGACACTTGCGACACTATCAAAGTGAGTAATTTTGATGTGTAACAACAGGTCCTTCAGAAAACCCCACCTGTGCGAACATGCACAAGGTGTGAGCTTCACTTCCATGTGACCACGATGCTATGACCTCAGACCACACCAAGAGGTGCCTTTCACGAATTGGGATTCATGGGTTTCAATTGCAAGTGCCCCGATTATTCTCCTCTGAACTGTCGAACTCCGAAATGGAGTCTAGTTCCTCCCTTGGCTCTCATTCACATGACCACAACCCTGTGATCATTGGATAATTCTCAAAGGGCCTATCGCATTTCGCGATATCACAATTTCACTTACAAGTGTTCCTGGGTCCTTCCATCTCCAAACCCTAGAAAGGGCCTAACGTATCTTTGGCTCCTCCCTTAAGCATTCCTACGTGTGACCCGGTCCTATAACCTAGGGCTATTCCTCTGCATCCTTCGGCTTTCGCGATTCGGGGAATTGCGATGAAATTCCTTTCCTCCTTTCCTTTTCAAATCCCCGAAACCTGAAGACTTGATACCATCCGAGTCTATGGTCCAGATCCTCCTCCTCGATCAATGGTTTAGATTGAATCCTAGCCTCCTGCCTTTCAGGAATTCCGGCAGGGTCTTTACCTCTAAACCCCCGGTGATCAAATCCCTGTCAGTTTTCAGATCTCTGTCATGTGTCCTCCGAAGTGGACACCCCTGATTCTTTCAGGGAATCTCCTTTTGCGAGTCTAGGAAAGTCTTCCCCTCTAATTTCTCGGTGCCCAAATCTTTGATGGGTGTGGATTTTCGACACCTATCATTCCAAATCCGATGGCTGGAGTGATTTCACAATTTTGGCGATTGCAAGTACTCACTCCTCGCCACTCTTGTGCACCTATGTTTTGAAACCCCGATGGCTTCTAGATCTTTGCCACCTGTCCTCCAAGATGGACGGCTATGATGCTTTTCGGGACTTCACGGGTTGAGAATTCGAAAGACTCCTCCCTTTTTCCTTTCGATACCCGATTCCACGAAATACATGGATCTTCGCCACGTGTCCTTCCAATGATCAGGTAATCCTGATATTTTTGAAACTTTGACGGGCCTTCTCTCCTCTTTGTATACGAGGGTTAAACCTCATGCACCTTCTCCCGGATCCGACGACTATCATTCCATGCACTCAGATCTGATGGTTCAGGCTTGTTTCCTCCTTGCGTGCTCTTTTGTGCATCTGGACGTGAATTTCAATGGTCCAGATCTCATGTCTCTCGTTGATCTAACAGTAGTTGTGCTCCTTCCTCCTGAGCTTGAGATTTCTTCCTGACTTGGAATATTTTCTAAGTGTCGAAGGTCTCAGCCTTCATTCTTTCTCCTTCCTACGAGCCCTGCAACCTTGGTCTCGCTTGTGGTCTTGGAACATTTTCCCTCCTGAGCTTCGGGACTTAGAGTAAGTCCTCTCTCGGCTCCCACTCCTGTGCTTGACCTCCTAAGCTTCGTACTTGAAAAAAAATCTTCCTACACTCACTCCTTGTGCTTGACGAGCCTTCAGAGGGTTGTCTATCAACACTTCACTCGAGTTTTGGCCTAGTGAAATCCTTACATAGGTATTTGTCCTCCTTGAGCTTCAACTGCTCGGTCCTCAATGGTCTCTACGCCTTTCTCTCCTTAAAGGGATGGAAGTGCCCTCTTCTACAACTTCCTACTCAAGCACGCCTTGATGAGCCTCCAGGGTGTTCACTAACCTTGTGAGTGTCTTCCCTTGACACTTCCCTTATCTCAGAACTCGAAATAGAGTTCTCTCCTGTGCCCTCTATGCACTCGCTCGATGCCCTCCTGACAGAGCTTCCAGAGAACCTTCAGTGATTCTGTCTTATATCTCTCTCTCTCCCTCTTTTCCCTCCTTTGCACAGTCTCACCTCCAAGGTGTTCAACAAACTTGAGGCTTATACCCAAGTCTAAGACTTCCTCTAGTGTGCTCTCCTGGCATGTCTCAGTCTAAATTCCGTAGAACTCAGAAGTGCACTCTTGCACTGGCTTTCAGAACCCTCATTATTCTGTCATACAACTCCTTGTATGAAGCCACAAAGAACCCAGACAAAGCCAGAAAACTCATAGATAGATAGAGAATTCTATCTATCACCTGCAGATGGAACCTAACATACATCTACAACATATAAATGATCACCCACATAGAATTTATGAAAACACATAAAAACACAGAGATATCACGTGCAGGGAAAACTGCTCTTTTCTCATTAACAAAAATGTATGATTACAATATGTTCGATCTCGGATTACACAGAGTCTCAAATCTCCTTTCCTAATATTCCTATCTTTTTTCCTACCTCTCGTAGAACTCCCTCCTATCCTGATCTCTTATGTCCTTCCTACTAAACTGAAAACAAAAAAGAAAGATCTTTTTACAAAAGGGGCCTCCTCGAGCTCTTCCCTCCATCTCACCAACTCTCATTGATTTTCATTGAATTACATTTAATTACAATAAATGGGCCATCTAATCCACATTGGATTGAGATCCCCATGTTGTTATCCATTAAGGAGACGCTATTTGCAACCTTCTCATGGCATGGCATAGCCCTGCCAAACCTTACAAACATTAAATTTTCATTCAATTATACATTTTGAATTTTTCAAATGAGAGGGTTGGCGCCTCTCTCCTCTTGAATGTGTTTTGATGTGCTACTTTGTTGGCGCATTTGCTAGCGTGGAGAGATGCTCCTGCATCATACTCCACAGCTGTGAAAAATTCATGAGCTCCCGCTCATGAGCTCTTTTGCTCCATGGCTGAGATCCAAAACAATTCTTTGGAGTTTTCCATCTGCTCTGCTACCTCGTTGTTGTTGTTGTTGCTTCCTTGCTGCTCTTGCAGGTTCCCTTCTGTTCAGCTTTTCCTCACTGATAGCTTCTGCTGCTGACCTCAACATCAGCTCCCTGATATTCTCAATCACCTTATTCAGCTCCTCAACCTGTTGGCTCTCCTTATGCAGTCTTCTCGGTTGCATTTCCTCTTCCTTACGAGTGGACAAACCTACTCGGTTCCCCATGTTGTTTTTATGTCTCTTCGTGGCATCGAATTGCCACTCTCCTACTGGCTTCTATTTCATAGTCTCCTCATCAAGCTGTTGCTTGACCTCTTTTTGTGACAGCTCTGTTGTTGTCAATTTTCCTTGTGTTGGTGTATTTCCAGCTGCTCCTTGGGCTAGTATGCTTCTCCATCTATTTCCAACTTGAATTGTTGGATGTGAAAACTTTGCACCATCACCCTCCTCTCCATGGCTTCAAATTCTTCACATAGATCAACAAAATCTATGTCCTTTGCTTCCTCTTCTTCTAATTCATTTTCTGCAGCCTCCAGTACCGCAGTTACCCCCTGTTCAACTTCCAGGCTGATAATCTCGAGCAATTATGTTGAATGATCTTCTTCTTCTACTGGGTCAAATCCTGATGTATGTCCCATTTCTTCCTCTTCTTTGATCAGAGTTGGTTGTCCTTCTTCTGTTGTTCTTCCTTCTGCAACACAATTTTTGGCCTCAATTGGGCTACTTGACAGGAATATTTTTATTCCCCCAATGATCATAAGACTCATTTGATCCTTCTCCTAGGTGATGAAATTTTTTAACTTGTCATCATATTCATTCACATGATCTGCTGAACCACATGAATCTTCATCTATCATCGCTTCCAGCTGATATGAACTCTCAACAGATTCCATCTTCTTTCCCATGCCCTCCTGGAAAATTGGGATTTTTTTCCTGCCCACCTGGTTGCCTACGAGATCAACCGATCCCATCTCCATCAACACTCCTCGTTGATCTAAAATCATCTCTGAGCTTATGAGACCCTCACATAGTCTCATCTCACATCCCTTATCCAGCTGGAAATCTGGACTTTCTTCTTCACTGCTCACCTGGTAGTTCATGAGATCAACTGATCTCATCTTCTCCCCATCCTCATTGCTGAGATTTCTCCCAGTTTCTAGTTCACACACATGAACCACTTCCTCCTCCAGTTCATTGAGGTCTTCATCATGCCTCAGCCATCCTCTTATCATCCTTCGTTGTTCTCTGGCCAATAATTTCTGAATCAGCCATTTTACCTTTGGTTTCATGGGCCATCCATACACCCATCGTGCTTTTGCACTCTCTTGCAATTGAAATGCAAGTTGTTCTATTCTCGTCCTTATCTCATTGAGCTCTTTATCTATCTCATCCTTGTTTTTCTTCTCATGGTATCTTTTTGGACCACGTTCATGGCCTCCAGTAGCCATTTCCTTCCCTCAAGAGTGTGACTGGTTCTTCTGGCTCAACCCACCTGGGTGTCTACCATTTGTTGCAGACCTTGCAACAATATTTACAGAGAATCAACACTCTATCTTCTTCTTCTTACTTACTCGCCTCCCTCTTCCTGCTATCTACAGAAAAAAAGTGGCTCTGATAATACTTGATGCAGACGCCCCCCCCCCTACCTATGCATCGACAGGGTCCGCTGACCTCCAGGTCAAGGATCGTTCATACACTTCCCTTTGAGCCGAAGTGGCTCTTTTAGTTCCCTGCTGGAACCCTTTGAAAAATTCCACAAGTCCTTCAAAAAACCTCACCTGCGTGAAAATTCACAAGGTGCGAGCTTCACTTTCACTCGACCACAACGCTATGACCTCAGACCACACCAAGAGGCGCCTTTCGCGAATCGAGATTCACGGGTTTCAATTGAAAGCGACCTGATTGTTCTCCTCTGAACCGCCAAACTCCAAAATGGAGTCTAGTTCCTCCATTGGCTCTTGTTCACGCGACCACGACCCTGTGATCACCGGCTAACCCTCAAAGGGCCTATCGCATTTCGCGATATCGCAATTTCACTTACAATTGTTCCTGGGTCCTCCCTTAAGCCTCCCTATGTGTGACCCGGTCCTATGACCTAGGGCTATTCCTATGCATCCTTCAGCATTCGCGATTTCGGGAATCGTGATGGAATTCCTTTCCTCCTTTCCTTTTCAAATCCCCGAAACCCGAAGACCCTATACCATCTGAGTCTACGGCCCAGATCCTCCTCCTCGATCAATGGTTTAGATTGAATCCTAGCCTCCTGCCTTTCGGGAATTCTGGCGGGGTCTTCACCTCCAAAACCCCAGTGATTAAATCCCTGTTGGCTTTCAGATCTCTGCCACGCATCCTTTGAAGTGGACGCCCCTGATTCTTTCAGGGAATATCCTTTCGTGAGTCTGGGGAAGTCTTCCCCTCTAATTTCCCGGTGCCCAAAACTCCGATGGGTGTGAATTTTTGACACCTATCACTCCAGATCTAATGACTGGAATGATTTTGCAATTTCGGTGATCACAAGTCCTCACTCCTCGCCACTCTTGTGTACTTATGTTCTGAAACCCCAACGGCTTTCAGATCTTTTCCACTTGTCCTCCAAGATGGACGGCTCTGATGCTTTTCGGGACTTCACGGGTTGTGAAGTCGAAAGACTCCTCCATTTTTCCTTTCGAACCTGATTCCATGAAATACGTGGATCTCTGCCACGTGTCTTTCCAATGATCACACAGTCCTGACCTTTTCGAGAGTTTGATAGGCCTTCTCTCCTCTTCGTATACGAGGGTTAAACCTCATGCACCTTCTCCCAGATCCGACGGATATCAGTTTGTGTGCTCAGATCTGATGGTTCAGGATTTTTTACTCCTTGCACACTCTTCTGTGTGTCTGAACGTGAAGTTCAATGGTCTAGATATCATGTATCTCGTTGATCTAACGATAGTTGTGCTCCTTCATCCCGAGCTTGCGATTTCTTCCTGACTTGGAAGATTTTCTAAGTGTCAAAGGTCTCAGCCTTCATTCTTTCTCCTTCATACGAGCCATGCAACCTTCGTATCGCCTATGTTCTTGGGACGTTTTCCCTCCTAAGCTTTGGGACTTAGAGTAAGTCCTCTCTCGGATCCCACTCCTGCGTTTGACCTCCTAAGATTCGGACTTGAAACAAATTCTTCCTGCGCTCACTCCTTGTGCTTGAAGAGCCTTCAGACGGCTATCTATCAACACTTCACTCGAGTGTTGGCCTAGTGCACTCCTTACACAGGTCTTTGTCCTCCTTGAGCTTCAACTGCTCAGACCTCAATGGTCTCTGCCCCTTTCTCTCTTTGAAGGGATGGAAGTGCCCTCTTCTGCAACTTCCTTCTCAAGAGCGCCTTGCTAAGCCTACAGGGTGTAGATAGAGAATTTTATCTATCACCTGCAGATGGAACCTAACATACATCTACAACATATAAATGAACACCCACATAGAATTTATGAAAACACATAAAAACACAAAGATATCATGTGCAGGGAAAACTGCTCTTTTCTCATTAACAGAAATGTATGATTACAATATGTTCGAGCTTGGACTGCACAGAGTCTCATCTCTCCTCTCCTAATCTTCCTATATTTTTTCCTACCTCTTGTAGAACTCCCTCTTATCCTGATCTCTTATGTCCTTCCTACTAAACTGAAAACAAAAATGTAAGATCTTTTTAGAAAAGGGGGCTCCTCGAGCTCTTCCCTCCATCTCACCAACTCTCATTGATTTTCATTGAATTGCATTCAATTACAATAAATGGGCCATATAATTTGCATTCGATTGAGATCCCCATGCTGTCATCCATTAAGGCGACGCTATCTGCAGCTTGTTCAAGGCATGGCGCAACCCTGCCAAACCTTACAAGCATTAAATTTTCATTCAATTATACATTTTGAATTTTGCAAATGAGAGGGTTGGCGCCTCTCTCCTCTTGAATGCATTTTGATGTGTTGCTTTGCTAGCGCATTTGCTAGCGTGGAGAGATGCTCCTGCATCAAAAGGTAGTTGTGGATTTGATCTCATATGTCTTCCTTTAGGTGCCAGAGCTGAAACAATGGAGTCGCCAGGTGCAAGATCCAATCTTCAATATGCTGAGTTCTAATGCACCTTTAGGACTAGTATACTGTGTTGTTTAATCCCAAGGAAAATTCTTCAAATCGTTCCCCGACAACAACGCCAAGAATGTTAGCACTAGGAATCACCTTCAGATTGCATGGAAGGCAAACCCAGTACCCATCAAGTTATATATGAATGTAAGAGTCTTTTAAAGGGTCAAATGGAAAGGGACTCAAAATGATAATGTTCCAACTCATAAAACAGGGCTAGCATGCACCAGCAATCAAGGTCTTGGCTAACTTCAAGCAGTAATTTGGGAGTAAGTATGAATATAGGGAAGACTTGAATAAGAGGAATGTAAGGGCTACTGCAAACATCAGGTCTACAAAAGCCTAAGGAAGAAAGTTTCTTAACACAAGATCTTCTTGAACTCAAAAACTAAGGAAGCTAAATAAACATCATCATAATATAGTGATCAAACATCCACCATAACATCACCACAATCATTCATGTGAATCATTCAAAGGATGAACATTTAGCATCAGAAGAAAATACGCTGAAAGAGAAGTTGATTTGTATTAGCCAAAATGTCTTAAGTCTAGTACATAGCTAGATCACAGTCACTTCATCAAAATATTACAGTCTAAGGGAGCCTTTCTCAACCATCCGACATCTTACCTATGCTCCTTAACAAGTAATAGGGAATATTCATCTAAACCTTACCAGTAAAATGTAGCAAAAGCCTTATATGGTACCGGTACAATGTGTTAAATCTCCCTTCACATGTAAAATATCTCTGGATGATCTTCAAAATCTTGTCAAACTGTTCAATCAATTGACCCCTTGGCACACCTTTAGACAAATCATTGGCTTGATGTTCAGGTTTAAAAAGATCTTTGGCATAGGCTGAACTCAAAACCATGGATTTGAACCACTTTTCACCTATAATGGGAATTTTTGTTGCAGCTGAGATAGAGGCTTCAGTAACCTCAAATTACAAATCCCCAACCTTAGTTCTCCTGCCATCAAAATGTAATGCAAACTATCTTGTTATCTCTGTATGGCCTTTGTGCATATTCTGGAAGAAAGAGACGCATCCCACTTTTTGAAAGACCTCTCTTGCCATGGGCTCTGTATAAAAAAGATGCATGTCCACAGGTTCTATCCTAACCACCTTGCCACCTTTATGTGTCTTCCTCGATTAAGGAGTCTCCATGGCTTAGAATGAGAGCTTTTAAAGGCTTATGGGATAGTAATAACCAGGAAGACTTAAAACCAGGATTCAAATGTACAAGGTTGGCCTTTTAAAATAGACTGGTGCTAGTAAGCCAAGTTTTGATTGTGGGAATGACACCCTTAGATTTGTACAGGCACTGGAGGTTTAAACAATGAGAGGGTACTCCTGCAATTTTTCTTTTGAAACTGGGAAAACACGCTCAACTCGAATAACAAAGGAAGTAGGGGAGACACAGTATGGTTAAGCAACGCCTTTGTGTAGCGCGATGTGTATGCAAAGGATAAATTGTAAGCTCAATGGCTATGGTGGATGGGTGTTACAGACTTTGGCATACAGGTGTGAAGTTCATAGGTTTGAAATGAGATGAAAAGAGAATAGGGTGCGAGGAAAAGTCTCTCACAACTTGCAAGCCCGATAATCCAAACTCTAAGTGCCAACTCTCTGTGAAAATTAATGTGTAGAGGAGGTAATGTGGGATACCTGTGGATTAAACACCTGTTTGAATCTTCGGCGAAATCTCAAGGTGAAGTCATGAACTTTTTGTTCTCTGGATCTACCACAACATCAGATCTGGTCACACCATTGTCGCCTGATCAGAAATTGTGAATTTGTGCAGCGCAACACTATTGAGTTTTTCAAAATTATAAACCGTTACCAGGGCTCATAAATGCAAGATCTTGAAGGCATCCTTCAACTGACTTCTGGCACTGAAAACAAGGAACATGACATCAGTCATGGTAATCATAACCCGTGGTGGAATTATGATGAACGGGAAAGGCACTACAGAACTGCCTGATAAGTGGGAAACACTCCAACTTAAAAAATGATTGGTTAGGTAAGCAAGGACAACAAGGCATACCCACAGGGTCATGAATAGGGAGAATGGTGTGTCACATCAGTCTAGTTGTGGGAAGGATCAAACCTAGTGTCAAATCATGGAGAGGATCAAATCTTAAGTCATGAGCTAAAATGGTTCTATGTCCAAAAACCAATTTAAGGATCAAAACATGAGTTAATAATCAAAACTTTATTTATCTAAGGGGTCCTAACAAACATAAACTTTAAACAGATAAAACTTAAAAAATTTAAATCGAAGGCTTAAAAAAGGATAAAAAAACAAACTAAAAACCCAAGGCATTGTAGTGTGATAACATAACCCATGAATGAAAGGGTGTTGGAGATGGCTTGTAATATGTCATCTAAAACCTATCAAATAGATCTTTGGCATACTTGGATTGAGACATCATGATTCCTTAATCATTCTTTTTTATTTAAAGACCAAGAAATTAATGTAACAGTCCCATATCTGTCATAGAAAACATGTCATGTAAAGCGGTCTTCACTGCAACAAACCTCTAGAGAGAAGATAAGATTACATTTTAACATACCATGGCTGAGGTGCTTGAAAGTCTGTACAATGACTTCCTCAACCTACAAACTAATGATGGATCCTAAACATATCCCTCTAGCTACTCCATGTATATATATATATATATATATATATATATATATATATATATCCTCATGAATTTTTCCATGTAATAATGCATTCTTCACATCCATATGGTGTACCTCCCACTTTCTAGTTGTTACAATAGGTAGAGCTAACCAAATGGAATCAATCTTGGCAAAAAGGGAAAACGTCTCATCATAGTCAATGCCTTGTGTGTGTGTGTGTGTGTGTATATATATATATATATATCCTCATGAATTTCTCCATGTAATAATGCATTCTTCACATCCATATGGTGTACCTCCCACTTTCTAGTTGTTACAATAGCTAGAGCTAACTAAATGGAATCAATCTTGGCAACCAGGGAAAATGTCTCCTCATAGTCAATGCCTTGTACTTATGAGAAACATTTATCTACTAACCAAGCCTTATAATTTTTAATGTGTCCACCAAAAACCCTCTTTGTCTTGAAAATCCACTTACATTTATCAAGCTTCCTCTTGGAAGGTAGAGGAACCAAATCCCATGTGTTGTTCTCTATCAGGGAATTGTACTCTTCTTTCATAGATTCCTTCCAATGGGGGTTTCATTTAGCCTATGCATAATATTGAGGATCTAATCCAAGTACCATATAAAAATAAATAGGTAGCAATGGCTCCATGGTAGTAAAATCTTGTGGAGGCACCACAAACTAATATCTAGTTCTCTGTGGATTGATAAAATCACCCACTAGATCACCTGCTTCTTTAAGAGTTGGTTTTTCCCATCATGGTCGATGCTATGGAAATGAAAATTCTTGATACTGATTAGAAATATCAATATATCATATTCATATATTTGATCAGAAATATGATCAGAAGAAGTCTCACGAATTTCCGCAACTAGTGGCGGTGGAGATGGAAGTGTGAATTACTCCAGAAGTACCTGTAAAGGACCCTCTTCAAACTTAACACTCCTTTGAATGAATAGTGTATCTGAAGTAGTATATAATAACATGTATCTCTTCACTACCTTTGTATATCCAACAAAAATACACTCCTTACTCTGATCTTCCATAGTTTTCTTCCTATCAGAAGGGATCATATCCCATGCACAGGAACCAAAATTTTTAAAGTGAGAGACTTCTAGTTTCTTCCCGCTCCAAGACTCATATGGAGTGAATCCCTTGACTAATTTATGATTAAATATATTTTGAATGTATGTTGCATAGTTGATATCTTCATCCCATAACTTTGGAGGTAGTGATCTATCCTGCAACATACAATTGGCCATGTCTTTTAATGTCCTGTGTTTTTTCTTCGCTGCCTCATTATGTTGTGGAGTATATTGAACTATGTGTTGCGAATATATACTTGATTCTAAACAAATATGCTCAAAATAATTATTCACATACTCTCCTCCATTCTTTGTACAAAGCCTCTTAATACTCTTCCCTGTTTGGTTCTCAACTAGATGTTTGAAATCTTTAAGACACTCAAAGACCTCAAATTTTAATTTGAGAAAGTAGACCCATGTATATCTCGAAAAATCATCAATAAAAGTAAGAATATACTTATCTTTATTGATTTATGGGTGTGGGAAAGGACCTATAATGTCACTATGAACCAACTCTAGAAGTGATGATGCCCCCCATGCTTTATCTGTGTTAAAATTCTCCTCGGAGTGTTTTCTTAGTACACAGCACTGGAAAACTCCATCTGTGTACTGAATGTGGGGTAATCCATATACCATTCCACCCTTACTAAGTTGATCTAAATATTTAAAATTTATATTCTCAAACCTCTCATGCCATAACCTAGACTCTTCATTAGCATGTGTTAGAAGAGATACATAATCATATTTATGAGTAAAGGGAAAGAAGGTGTACAACCTGGAATTGTGATTAACCTCACCAACAACAATTTTTTAACCATCTAACAAGTCGGAAATAATAATTGAATTCATAGTGAACTCGACCTTCTTCCATGAACATAAATGAGTGATTTTATAGATTGAGAGAAGATTCATTGAAAGCTTCGAAACATGAAGTACATCCTAAAATCATCCACGGTCTAGATCAAATCTACCCCTACCACACATCTCTATAGGATAATCATCTCCCGTGAAGATCAGTGGTCCGGAACAAGTCTCCAAGTATGAGAAAATTCTATCTAATGAGGCCATGTGATGGATAACCCCTTAATCAAACACCCAAGAATTAAGAGAAGATGAAATAGAAAGTAATGCATGACCATTACCTCTTTCTAATGATGGATTTTTCCTTGTGTTATCTGGAATACAATCTTAGAGATGATGTTGCTCAAGTGTTTGTGCCATGAGAGCTATGGTCTTTTTCATGCAAGAACTCTCAGGATGGAACCCCTTGTTACAATAGGAACACTTTGTCTTCTCCATCTTTCCTTTTTATTCCTTGGAGCTCAAACTCTCATACGTGTACTTTTGTTTACCTTCCTTCTTCGTCTCTTGGTCCTTCTTACCCGTGCTCTTCTACGTATTCTTCTTTCAACTTCCTTGAGTTGTAAACACATGGGGCTTGGAATTATTAAGTGCCACTATTTGGATGAACTTTGTTTTCTCATGGATACGTGACTCCATGAAATAATCTAGGGATGGAATATTCCATGTAGAATCCATAGCTAACCTGGTAGTATGAAAAGAAGAAGTGTAGACATATTACTTTGGTCCTAGTTTTTTTAGAATTGAAAAGATTAATTGTTCATATTTCTTATCAATTCCACAAGCCTTAACATGAGAAAGAAAAGTATTAAAATTACATAAGTAGTCCTGTATGGTATTGAAATATCTTGGATTCAATGCATGTAGATCATTCTCCAACTGATGACCTCTTAGATTGTCTTTCTTTCCTAGTGAATCCTTCAAGTTTGTCCAAACATTGTTAGGAGTCTTGCAAGTATCGACATGAAAGAGGATATCTAGAGAAATGATAAAGAACAATATCATGTAGGCTTCATCCATTCTATTGACATATTTTTATTTATCTATGGCTAAAGTAAGCTCGACCTCAGTCCCCATGGTGATCTTATACAAACCCTTGCTTCAAAGTAGAATCTCTATCTTGGGCTTCCACTCAAAGTAGTTTAAGGGTGTCAAGATCACTGAAGAAGATGGTTGATCCATAGTTCTTTATGGGATGTCCAATATGATCTATAAACCTGTAATAAAAGTGAGCACTCCCTCATAATAATGGATGTGATACCATGTATGATTAAACCACAATCCAAGACCTAATTGTGAGAAGGAAATACTACACTAGCTAATTGCAAAAGAGAGAGAGGAGAGAGAAAAATAGAATCAATATTCACACATAAGAGAGTAAGAAACCAACTATGATCACAATGTATTAATCCTTGATAACGAGTACAATATATAGGAATCTCCACATGAGGAGTATTGTGCACTAGGTTGGGATTTCCATGTGTGTGCTCAAGAAAAAAAAAAGTAACTTCTCCCAATAGAAACAATTAACTAAAGTCAAAAGTTGATAATAATAAGAAAAGGTAAAAAATATAGGTGTGAACTTAGTGAGAACTCTACATGAAGTCAACATACATTCCATAATAGAAAAAATCTCCTAGAATAAGACTAGAGTCCTAGAATGGAACTAAAGTCCTAGAATGTGCACTTCCCTACGAGGATAATATTCTTACCAAAGTGCGTTCTATAGCCATGAAATAGGAAATATCTCCTGAAATTAAGGAAATATGAATTATCTCCTAAAAAATAGGAATTTTCCTAATGGTGGATAAAAAATAGGAATTGGCCTAATGGTAGCTAAAAAATAGGAATTTTCCTAATGGTTTTTTATGAGCCCATGGTTTTGAAAACCCATGGTATTTTCCCATGGTATTACATATAGGAATCCACCGGCTAAAAATAGGCATGCTATAAATAGACATGTTATATATAGTAGTTGTTGTGAACCTAAATAGATATGAATTCAAAATACCACAATAGCACCAAATATATATGAATGCAATCACCACACAAGATATATGGAACAATATAGAAAACCACCACTTTATTATATCAAACCCTTAGGATAGAGCAACACCATTCAATGGATCATATTATAGAAGGGATCATCTCTTGTTCACTTGCATCTTTGAGGGGGCATCCTCCAATTGAGATACACGCTCCAAATACAATAATTTTATTTCCCCCATTACAATGCTTAAACCCATTTATATAATGCTATCAACCACCTAAGAACATTCTAGAGGAAAAACCTTCTATAAGTAGAACCTTCTAAGAAGTCCTCTTACATTTATTATGTCCAACTACCATAGAGGGCCTCATTTAATACTATAGTGGATCTAGTCCACCTTACATTGAATGGCCTCTACTATTATCACTATGGGCCCTACGCCCCCTCCCTCCCACTACCCTTATAACTACACTACATTTCATCCCCCTTAGGAGAGCGTTGTACCCAACACTCGTTATGAGGGTATACAACCATATACCAAGGTCCCATGGATAAGTGTGGACCATAGTGCTGAATTTGACTGGAGAACCAGGGTCCCATGAAGAAATGAAAGCCACCATATTGAAGTAGTCTAACCACCACTGTAAACATGGGTCCCATGTCCAAGTTCTCATGTGAACTCCACACAGAAGATGTCGAAACTCACGAACAAATTGAAAATGATCCTCCAAAAACATACACTAGTCATATGGGTCGAAATATGTAGAATGATCAACCATTCATCCACTACTACTAGTGAATAATAAAATGGAAGAATAATATGTAGGGAAGGCTTTGTTGTACTCTTCAGGATGACCTCTACATGAGGTGGAGTAGAGTCATCAACTAGAATATGGAAGTGGTTGTCATCCTAGAAATGACAACGATACCAATCACCACAATTATCCTTAAAAGCATATAAAGTAAACATTTTTTTATTATATTCAGTCATGATGTCCTCCATAATATATTCCTCCTATATGTTAGCTTTGTACTTTCTCTGACTATCCTGTAAGTCATGCATGCAGGCTTGGAGGGCTTCGATGTGTGGTTTCAAATCCCTTTGGATTCTTTTACATAAAGTATCCTCGATGATTTGACATAAATAATCCATTGGAAACACCACATAAAGTAAATCTATTAAAATAATCTATACAATGACACTGCTCTGGTAGAAATCTGAGCACCCTGTGACAAGTTATGAATTTTGCAGTCCTGCCGCCATCACAGAAACCCCTCCAAAAAATGGATGATTTTAAATCAGCGATATATTCACTTTTGAGGCTTTGATTCAAATAATTTGTTTTTTGAAATTGGGCGAAATTATGAGAGGGACTCCAATATGTAATGTTTTTGAACAAATTTGGCCTCCAGGTGCTACAAAAATAAAAATAAAATTGTGAGACCATATGCGGCAAAAACCCTAAAAATTTTCATATTTTAAAATGTCGATAACTTCACTTCTCGGACTCCATTTTGGATGATTTGTTTTTTGAAATCGATTATTTTTTAAAGAGAAATTCATATATAGAATCAGTTTCTATAAATTATTCACCAAAAACTACATAAATCATCTAGAGTGTCATGGTCCTATTTTTCTCCTTCGAAAAAATATCTACAAAATAAAAAAGATGTTCCCACAATTCCAGCCAAGGAAAGAGCTCTAATACTAATTGTTGTGAACCAAATACTTGCATAAAGAAACACCATAGATATTCTCAAGCACAATATAGAATAAAACCACTCTTTATTATAAGAAAACCCTTGAGGTAGGGAAACACCATACAATGTCTATTGGATGCAGGCCTAGCCAAGAAGAAATGTTGTTTTTGGAGGAAAAACATGTGAGGAAAAGACAACTGGAAGGAAAAGAAACATGTGTAAGAGAAGCAGGAGAAGCTCACATGCAGGGAATACCTAACGACGCTAGGGTTATGGTTTTTGTAATGCATTGTAATGGCTGGTGAGCTGAGGATATAAATAAGTAGTACTTAAGAGAGAGATGGGGGGGAGGCGGATAAAGATGACACACATGGAGAGACAAACAGAGAGAGAGAGAGTTGTAGAACTCTATAAATCATTAAGTTGGTGATCTAGGGAAGGAGTGAGTGACTCGATCTTGAGGGTTAGATCGCACGCTGAGGATCCTGGTGCGATCTAGTCAGCCTCGCAGGGATTGAGGAGCCTGTGGGAAGGAGGCATAACTAATATTGTAACCACGCGTGACATGATATATTTCTAAACTATAATAAAATATCAAGAGCCAGATCTTTGTGGACATAGCTCGGGAGGGGGTGAACCACGGTAACACCGTGTTATGTGAATGAATGAATGCATCTTTATCTCTGATTAATTGGTAAATGTTAGATAAATGAAGCAACTAAGTAGATATGGTATTCCACATGTATGCATAGAATGAATGTTATAACTAGATGCTGGATTGAATGAATAAAGATTAAAGTGCACAACCTCAAATCTCACTCAACCTCAGGTTGCAAACACTTGAGTATTGCAGCCACCCATAGAGCTATCTCTGGTGAGACTGCGCATTAAATTATGTGTACTGCGTTGCCTTCTGATTTACCAGAGGGGCCGATAGTTTTAAAAGGATTTTGTTGGGAAGCTTACTAAATATGAACCAGGGTCAATCTGTGAGGAAAAAGTAGGAGCATAATATCCCATAAGGAATCCCCTAGACCAACATAAGAGTATATATAAAAACCAACAATGTATCTTATTATGGAAGGGATCATCTCCTGTTCACTTTCCTCTTTGAGGGAACATCCTCCAATTGGGATACATGCTCTCAATACAATAATTATCTTCCTCCCATTACAATGCTTGAATCCCTTTATATAGTACTACCAACCACCTAAGAACATTCTAGAGGAGGAACCTTCTACAAGTCCTCTTACATTTACTATATATAACTACCATAGTGGCCTTTATTTAATACTATAGTGGACCTAGTCCACCTTACATTGAATGACCTCCATTATTATCACTATGGGCCCTCTGGGCCCCCTTCACTACCCCTATAGCTACACTACAACAATCCTCCTAAATAGTAGGAAAAATGGAAAAAATGAGTATGACACAAAGTATGTAGTTGAACATGTACCCCAACACTATGGATATGATATAATTTCAACTGGAATATGTAATTCCATAAATCAAACCAATGAAAACAATTGTTATATTCTTCACAATGTAGAATCTATGAGGGAGATTTAAATGCAAGCATTGTCCAACATAGACTCCATGAAATGAAGTGTAGACTAATGAGGTGGTAATAACCTTATAAAAAGAAAATTTTAGAAATCCATTCCTACCTTGGTATTTTGTATGAAAGGGTATTTTATATACCAAGAGTGGTAGCATGTACAAGTTTCCATTTTCAAAATGTTTTTCCCTACCAGAGCTATATCTCATATTTTGCAAAATTTGATTATAAACTATATGTATATAACAAAAAAATATTAACAATAATGGTTTCTTATCCACGGTGGGAAAAAAAAACTATGAACTATTGCCTACATCTACCCATCATAGTACTAATTTTACCATTTTTTAACAATGTTAGTCAATCCAATTATTAAGGAATATTATCCATAAGCACAAAGATGTAGCCAACACACAATCCACCGATTACATACTCTTACACTCATAATAGAAAAACCAAAAATTCACAGATCGTTGGAAACGACATATCAAACTTGATTCAATAACTTGTGTAACTGGTATAAATGCCACATAGACTATGTTATAATTTTTTTCATTAACATATTCAATTGCTACTAATTAGATTTGAAATCCACCTCCAAACCCCACACTCAACTTTTATCCATGGATACCATAACAACTGAGAGTAGAAATTGCCTTGTTGAAAAGAGTTCCATTTGGAATTGGTTGGTGGATTATTGAACATGAAAAAAATCATCCAAGTAAATTTACGATAGGGTTAATTGTGAAAGTGATTCCATTGAAAATATAGGCAGTCAAAGAGCAGGACACCTCCATTTATCACTTTGTTTCTATGAATTTGGCACATCAACACCTCCGTTATTGGTAGATCTTCAAATCAACATAAAAATCTTTACATTTGTCTCCAAATGCCCTAAATGTTGAGGGTTTTATCACCATTATAAGTGCTAAATAGTTCAAATTCTCTCTTTGAGCCATTTCTGAGCCTAATTTGCAAGAACATCCACCTTTAATAGACTTTGAATAGCCTCTTATACTTTACTCATACCCATCGTGATATTTCCTTTGTTGTTGGTCTTGTTTCCTGGTATATGCAAACAACCCATCAAAACCATTGGAAAAAAGCTAAAAGGATATTTCAATATGTCCAAGGTATAGTTTAATTCGAGATACATTACAACTCGGGGGGGGGACTTCTTTATTGGTTGGTTTCACTGATTTAGATTGGGACGACGACCATGATGATCGAAATTCTATTGTAGGTTATATTTTCAGCCTTGGTTTAGGACCTATCACTTGGGCATGTAAGAAACAATAGGCTATTTCTCTTTATTTAGAAGAAGCATAGTACTGAGTATTAGATAATGTAAGTCAAGAAGCGTTGTGGCTTCAACGGATCCTTTCGTAGTTTGGCTTCCAATAGTAACATCCAACTACCCTCTCGTGTGATAATAAGAGTGCCATCAAGTTCGCCAAAGATCTAGTTCAACATCAGCACAACAAACACATGGAGATACACATGCACTTCATTAGAAATCTCATTCATGTTCGAGTTATTAAAGTGCCATTTTTCCCTATAGAATATCAATTTGCAGACATTTTCACAAAGTCTTTTATAGAAGCGAAATTTTCTAAACTTTTGTCTAAGTTAAGAGTTCGGGAAGTTGTCATTAAGGGGGGATAAGCTCTAATGCCTCCTTCCTCCTCCTATTGTGTCGTCTTTGTAGATCCTTCAATTATGTCCCATGTTTTTCTTAACGGGGGATGTTAGGATATTTAGACACTTTGGTGTTAGCTAATATCAACCTGGTCTAATGTGTCATTAGATAAACGTGTGTTTCTTAGTGTGATTGTTTAGTATGCATTTATAGTTAGGTAATCTGATGGTCACGATATGTTTCCGACATAGAGTGATCTGAAAGATCATATTCTCCCCGATCTTAATGGCTACATAGATATGTGGCTTAACACTCGATTGGTCCATGATCTCTATTTAAAGAGCATGGAGGATCATTTGTCGATGATCGATTGTGAGGAAAACTCTTGTAAATCTATCTGTAATATTTTTCTTTTGCATTAATAAAATTCTCCAAGTGGCCACATTGGTTGGAGTAGTGGATGTTTCCCCACAAAGGTTTTACCACGTAAAAACATCAGTGTGTTGATATTTGATCTGGTTGTGTGAGTGGTTAGTGAAAGTGTTTATCTTCTGTTGGAATACATGTGTTGTCGAACAAAAATAAGGTAGGGGAAACTCAAGGTCCCATCCTTAGAATGGAGCCACTCGTGTGACCAATATCTCGCTGAAGGAGCTTGGGGGCAAGGTCATTGGAATGAACAACCAAGACGAGCCAGGTAGCAAGGTCGTTGGAATGAACAACCAAGACGATCCCAGTAGCAGTGGAACGAATCTGACAATTGTAGGTGAGATAAAAAGTGGTGTGCTTCTATAGGGATTGCCTTACAATACATATGATTCTATAAAATGGAATGCCTTGAGGCTTAATTATAGAAACTTTTTCCTCATTGTGCAACGAGCTTCATTGCCTAACTCTCTTAGACAAGTTCAAGCTAATTCCTCTCTGCCATCATTGATTTATCCATATGCACCTTGAAGAGCATCCTCATTCTATTGTCTTTCATTCATCCTTCCAAGTTTCTAGGAGAGTTTATGTTTCCATCTTTTGCTTATCCAAAATACATTCATTCTTCATAAATGTTTCGAACATAGCTAAAACATTTGAATCACACAAAAAATCAAAATGATTCCTCCAAATAACTTATCGATTGAAATTTGCAGTGGCAGAGCACAAGGGAACAACTCAAACAACTCGATATGGAGTCTAGAGAGTTGGATTCTGCGGTTGCCAATGTTTTGAAGTATCTCAATCAATGGCCCTCTAGAAGCTAACTCAACCAGTGGCTGGAGCGCCCAGGACTAACAACATCATGGTAATAAATGGAGATAGCACATTTTCTACAATTTTGTTTGAGTAATGGGGATGAATTTGTTTGTTTTTTTTTTTTTATGGCCCGGTTTAATGATCTTTTTTAATGATAAAGATGGTTTCTATGAACATGATTTAATATTTTTAGAATATTCTTAGTCGTCACAAGAAATTGAGAAGATTAAAATTTTATGGATTATCTTCGTTGCATAGTTTGATAATAACTGAAGCTGAAACTCTGCAGAGCTGAAGCACTTGGATCCAAACACTGCTAAAGATAACAACGTCGATGTTCATCATCAAAATTCATCAATATAGTTGCTGAATTGAAGAAGGAATTGGACGAATTCAGTAAATCGAATTAAACCGAATTTTTTGCACAATAAATCGAACTTCTAAATTTCCATATTAATTACTGTGATTCAACAAAATCTGGTACCTATGTTTTCAATATAAAAATGAAAGAAGAATTTATATCTACACAAAAGCAAAAAACCTACACCCTCTTTTTTATCCTTTTGGAACTAATAAGCAGTGGGTATTCTTCATACTTTTGGAGTCAAGAAGCAACGAAAGCTTCAACAAATCATGTCCGAAAAGGATCATACTTTTGGAATCAATAAGCTGCGAATTAAGAACCGAAAGATTATTCTTCATACTTTTGGAGTCAGTAAGCAACGAAGCTTCTTGATGCCGGGAAAGAATAAATCATGTCTGAAAAGGATCGTACTTTTGGAATCAATAAGCAGCGAATTAAGAACCAAAAGATTATTCTTCATACTTTTGGATTCAGTAAGCAACGAAGCTTCTTCATGCTGGGAAAGAACAAAATCCTCTTCAGAATTTTGGAATCAATAAGCAATGAAGCTTCTTCATGCCGGGAAAGAACAAAATCTTGTAGATCCAAGGGCAGGTAGGAGTCGAATCGTTGACTTTTAGCTTAGGAAACGGACGTTCTCTTCACAGAGCTGCAAGCGCCGCTTCTTATGCATATAATTTGCATCTGCTCACACCAAGTTGACAATTTTTAAATATTTGACTATATATATGATATATTTAATCAAAATAACTTTTTCGTATAAGTGGACGTGCCGGAGTGGTTATCGGGCATGACTAGAAATCATGTGGGCTTTGCCCGCGCAGGTTCGAATCCTGCCGTCCACGGTATTTTTCACTTGGTTAAGCACATTTGTGTTTTCTCGCTAATGAAAAATTATGGTGAAATAAGTTAGCTTAAAATTTTAATGAAAAATTATGGTGAAATAAGTTAGCTTAAAATTTTAATGAAAAATTATGGTGAATCGCTAATGAAAAATTATGGTGAAATAAGTTAGCTTAAAATTTTAATGAAAAATTATGGTGAAATAAGTTAGCTTAAAATTTTAATGAAAAATTATGGTGAAATAAGTTAGCTTAAAATTTTAATGAAAAATTATGGTGAGATAAGTTAGCTTAAAATTTAATGAAAAATTATGGTGAAATAAGTTAGCTTAAAATTTTAATGAAAAATTATGGTGAAATAAGTTAGCTTAAAATTTTAATGAAAAATCATGGTGAAATTGTGTTTTCTCGCTAATGAAAAATTATGGTGAAATAAGTTAGCTTAAAATTTTAATGAAAAATTATGGTGAAATAAGTTAGCTTAAAATTTTAATGAAAAATTATGGTGAGATAAGTTAGCTTAAAATTTTAATGAAAAATTATGGTGAGATAAGTTAGCTTAAAATTTAATGAAAAATTATGGTGAGATAAGTTAGCTTAAAATTTTAATGAAAAATTATGGTGAAATAAGTTAGCTTAAAATTTTAATGAAAAATCATGGTGAAATAAGTTAGCTTAAAATTTTAATGAAAAATTATGGTGAGATAAGTTAGCTTAAAATTTAATGAAAAATTATGTTTTTAATTTTAATGAAAAAATATTTTTTCTCAGTGAGATAATGGTGAAATAAGTTAGCTTAAAATTTTAATGAAAAATTATGGTGAAATAAGTTAGCTTGAAATTTTAATGAAAAATTATGGTGAGATAAGTTAGCTTAAAATTTAATGAAAAATTATGGTGAAATAAGTTAGCTTAAAATTTTAATGAAAAATTATGGTGAAATAAGTTAGCTTAAAATTTTAATGAAAAATTATGGTGAGATAAGTTAGCTTAAAATTTAATGAAAAATTATGTTTTTAATTTTAATGAAAAAATATTTTTTCTCAGTGAGATAAGTTTAATGAAAAATTATGGTGAAACAAGTTACTTAAAATTTTAATGAAAAATTATGGTGAAATAAGTTAGCTTAAAATTTTAAAAATTTAATAAAAAATTATGTTGGTGAAATAAGATAGCTTTAAATTAAAAATTATATGGTGAAATAAGTTAGCTTGCCCAATTGTTTTTAATTTTAATGAAAAATTATGGTGAAATAAGTTAGCTTACCCAGTTGTTTTTAATTTTAATGAAAAATTATGGTGAAATAAGTTAGCTTAAAATTTTAAAAATTTAATAAAAAATTATGTTGGTGAAATAAGATAGCTTTAAATTAAAAATTATATGATGAAATAAGTTAGCTTGTCCAATTGTTTTTAATTTTAATGAAAAATTATGGTGAAATAAGTTAGCTTACCCAGTTGTTTTTAATTTTAATGAAAAATTATGGTGAAATAAGTTAGCTTAAAATTAAAAAAATTTAATGAAAAATTATGTTTTTTAATTTTAATAAAAAATTATGGTGAAATAAGATAGCTTTAAATTAAAAATTATATGGTGAAATAAGTTAGCTTTAAATTAAAAATTATATAGTGAAATAAGTTAGTTTTAAATTAAAAATTATATGGTGAAATAAGTTAGCTTAAAATTAAAAAAAAATTAATGAAAATTAATGTTTTTAATTTTAAAGAAAAATTAAGGTGAAATAAGTTAACTTAAAATTAAAAAAATTTAATGAAAAATTATGTTTTTAATTCTAATGATTAAAATTATGGCAAAATAATTTAGCTTAAAATTTTAAAAATTTAATGAAAAATTATGGTAAAATAAGTTAGCTTTAAATTAAAAATTATATGGTAAAATAAGTTAGCTTAAAATTTTAATGAAAAAATATGTTTTTAATTTTAATGAAAAATTATGTTTTTAATTTTAATGAAAATTTATGTTTTTAATTTTAATGAAAATTTATGTTTTTCATTTTAATGAAAAATTATGGTGAAATAAGTTAGCTTAAAATTAAAAAAAAATAGTGAAAATTTATGCTTTTAATTTTAATGAAAAATTAGGGTGAAATAAGTTAGCTTTAAATGAAAAATTATGGTGAAATAAGTTAGGTTTTTAATTTTAATGAAAAATTATGGTGAAATTATGCTTTTGTATTGGATTTTTAATTTTAATGAAAGGTTTTAATTTTAAACTAAAATTATGCTGCAATTAAGAAAAGATAAGAGAAAAGTTTTTAATTTTAACTAAAATTTATGGTGCAATACAGAAATATAGAATAACAGAAAATTAAGATACTAAAACACTGTAAAGAGGTTCTTAATCTTAATTTAAAAGATCAGAAGTATTTCTTTATTATAGTTAGTTTAAGAAAGAAAATCAACATTGTTAAAATAAGAATGAATTCTCACTAGCTCCATTGTGGAATAAGGTGTTGAACTATTTCTAAAATGTAGTAGGATGAAAGAATGTGTCATCTTTGTGATATTAAAAGGTAGAGGATGAAAAACACATTTTCTTAAATTGTTGTGGGTAATGTCCATATTAAATCTGGATTCAAAATCTCTGTAACAATACCAACCTTCCTAACATGTTAATTCATAAAAATTATGGAGATGTTGCAAAGCTTTTCTTTAATAAAATTCTAAAGTAAACCAAGTAAGTTTTTACCATCTTTCTTAATTCTAAAGTAAACCAAATAAATTTTTACCATCTTTCTTCAAGTGGGATATTGAATCAAAGTTGATCTCAATAGATAGCAAAAATCATCTTCATCATTAAATTATACACAATATATTGCTACCCATATAAGCATTGTTTCTAAATTTAAAAAACAAATTTATTTGAAAAAAAATTAAGATGCAAAAATGTGAAAATGATCAATTTACATGTGAAAGGACCCTAAGACGACGACGACGATGACGATGATGGTTATTAACATCCACTGAGACCAATGTTGGCCTATTGGACCTTAAAAAATGGTAAGAAAACACTTGATATGCTTTATAAATTGATTTATGTGTTCAAAAAGCTCTAGAAGCATTCCTAAATCACCATAGTTTTGATTAATTAAAAGGTTAGGAAGGTCAGTATTTTAACAAATATTTTGAAATTGAGAGTTAATGTGGGTGTATGCATGATATTCAAAGATAAAGTGATTTTCATCTTAAACCTTCTTAGTGTCACAAACATGACAAATTATTTCAATCCACGACGTTTTTGGAATTGTCCAATGCCTATTTCATTATGAAGCTTGTGAGTGTTTTTTCTTATTTTAGCAATGTTGATTTTATTCTTTACACAAGTTAAAACAAAGAGATATTTTTTCTCTTCTAATTGGATTTGATCATCTCCTTATAGTAACTTAATTTTCTTTTATCTTCTAATTCTTTATAACACCACAATTTCTCCTTAAATTTAAATGTAATAATAATTTTAATATCATCGTTATGTATAGTGATTTCTTCTTCAATACCTCATTGACTCAACCAAGACATGGCATCTTTATGCCAACCTCGTTTGTGTTGTTTATGTGTTATATTTTTTGAACGATCAGTGTCGTGTGTTATACGTTGCACCGGGGGTCATAGGGGGATGGAGCCCCTGGAGAAAAATGTTTTGCGTTGTTTTTTGGTCTGTTTTTGGATGGTTTTTTTGCCCATTGTAATATAATTTCAATTAAGGAATCTAATCCAGGTTGACGAATTAGGGCTTTGGATGCTACAAAATCATATATATTGTATTGTAAATGGTGAAGTTAATACAATGAGAATTGGAGGTGTGGCTCTAAACATTTGTTGGTTTTCCTAGTAAAGGGTTTCCAGGGTAAATTTCTAAGTACTATGTGTGAATGCTATTGTTTCTTTTTTGTTTTCTAAAGAATATATATGTGCATTGTTATATTGTAATGGTTTAAAACTTACAACTTGAGTCGTAGGTGGTTTCACTTGTGCTTGAAGAAACCTTAGGAAGCCTCTTGTCTTCCATGTTGTGTATTTTGTTTTTGTATATTAAGTACCTAGTCATAGCCATGCTCTCAATGAGAGAAAGATCTACTTGTATGAGGAGGATAGGATAAGGTGTATTGCTTTTAATTTCAAAATTACTAGTTATAAAACATTTTTGTATTTTCTCTATCTTTATCCACAATTCTCTAGAGATGTTGCAACCGCAAACTTCACAACCATATAAGATAACAAGAGGGACAAGATTCTCAAAGAGAAATTTATTCTTATTCCAAATCCAAAGGTCCATTGATTTACAATTGTTTTCAAGTCCATAATAAACTTTCCACCCTCCAATTATCATTTTCTCAATGTTGTAGCTCCAGTTAAATTTGTGATGAAGATCAATCCTGAGATATTTGTATGAAGTCACTTCCTCCAAGTTGTTATTGTTATACATGAAATTAGAGTAAGTGATCTTTTCGGATTTTATAGTGATATAGGAGCATTGCCAACAAAGCACAAGCGAAGGACAGTTATGCACACTAGGGCACATTTTGAAGAAATTTAAATTTTTGAGGAAGTGTATCATGCAGATTGTTTGAAAGAAATTGTAATTAAAGAACGTATTTAATGTTGTCAAGCTGGATGGTTCATGAAGACATCAGAGAATGTATTTTCTTTTAATGTAGCCGAGTGCAGTACAGATTAGATATGTTTGATCTGATCTATCTGTCACAAATATTTATTGTAATAAATATTAGTAGTTGATAGATTTTAATTCGACAAGATAGCTTTAGAGTAGTTGGAGGGAAGATCTCGAAGAGCCCTCTTGTATAAAAGCTTTGTATTGTTGCCCATTAGATGTTGTTGTTGGGTTGTTGAGAGGTTGTTGATAGCTGAGAGTTGAGGGCTACCGAGAAGCAGTGTATGAACATATGTATTTCTCAGTTGAATGAATATAATAGAGGAGCATTGTCCCAAATGTATGGCATTGATGCATCTATCTGAATGAATGAATGGTAGAGTTTCTATTTATTTTCAATTCCCTGTTAATTCTTGTTCTTGAATTTATGCATGCATTTACATGGCTAGATGTATGAATCTGTGAGATATTATAAAATTTTCAATTGTTTCTCTTCTACGAGCAAGTGCAAGTGTGCATAGTGTCCGCAAGGTGTGCATTGACAGGGTGTGTTTCGACTCATAAGCTCAGAAGAGATAACGTGAACATATGTGTGCAAGGAGTGCATAATGTCTGCAAGGTGTGTGTGACAGATTCCATTTTGACTCATAAAGTTCTGGAGAGGTAGTTTCCAGGAAGTTTATCCTCAAGGAGTGCATGGTCGAGTCTTATGACTCAGAGGCTCAGGAGGAGTAGCCAAAATTTCCCACAGAGTGGTTGTATTTCAGAGGAGAACCTGTTGGAAGGTGTGCATAGGTTGAAATTCGACTAAGTGTCGAAAGGAGTATTCAAAGGGGGTGAAGGTTCGAGGAAGAATAAGCTCAGGAGGAAGAGCGACGAGAAATATTCTAAGGAAAGAGTCATTTGAGGTTTCCCAGAATTAGCCAAGCAAGATCTGTCCAAGAAGGATTGGAGTCGTTCCAGACCGTCAGATCTACGAGAAGGTGTACGAAGGATAGTCGTGAGGTATTTCAGAGGTCGGAGTTTGGGATACTTCAAAGCATCGAAAGGTGATATCCCTGAAGTCGCGAACTCGTGAAGCGAATCTCCACCATTGGCTACGAGGAGACATGTGGCAATGGATTAGAGAATCCATAAGTTAGAGACTCGGGAGAAGTAAGTGTGGAGTAAGTGAAGTTTCGCGAAGCCATGAAACCCGAAGCTTAGCTGGACCATCAGATCCAGGGAGACACAAGGCAGAGACCCGTGAATTTGGATAAATTTGTTTCAGAAGGAAACAGAGGAAGAGATTGCAGTATTGTCGGAGCCTGAAGCGGTGAAAGGTTGGCCCGAGGTCATAGCTCGTGGTCACGTAGCGGAGAAAGAGTATATATCAAGACTAGTACCCACAAATCGGTGTCGCCAAGCGTCAGAGAGAGTTGTAATTGGTCTGAACTTACACATGACATCAAGGGGACATGTGTGAGTGCATATATTTCTTAGGGTATATTGAAGGCCTGAAGAACCAATTAGGTTCAGAGAGTTGAAGATCCAAGAACAGGAGGTCGCAGAATCCTCAGGGGAGAAGGAGGGGGGTTGTCGTCAGATATCCATAAATTTTGTTTTATCACTATTAACATCAATGATCATACCCATAATAGAGAAAAAATCCTTGAGAAGTTTTAGTTGATTGTCGAGATCATATGGACACCTCGCCATAAGAACAATATTGTCAACATAAAGAATTAGGATGATGACTATTCCAGTTAGAGATGTATCGATATGTCTTGCTTCTTCCAAACAACCCTTTAACTTGTTGATGTATATGTCAAAAAGAATAGGGGATAACCTTGCTTTAACTATTATATTACAATTATATTTTCTACCCATTGTTTAGTATTTCTAAACTTGGAAATAATATTCTTGTACAACTTTATTGCATGCATATGCGATAAGAATAAACAATGATATAATAGAATATCTTAATAATTGTTAGTGAGATATTATTAATTATTACATTAAATTAAAAAGTGTATTAAAAATATTATATTCTAAATAATATAAAAAAAAATTATTTATAACAGAAATTTTAATTGAAATAAAGTTTTAAATATAAAATGCTTAAAATTTTAATCCATTGGAATGTAAATATGCTGTGTTGGAACACTACATTCTACATGTTATCCGAGGTTGTTAGTTTGGGGTTGAATTATAACAAAATTAAGGGGTTTTATAGATTCAAAACTTTTTGGTGCATTGCAATAACAATATCGATTTAAGGTTATATCTCTAATCTTGACTTTTATCACTAAGACGATGATCATCAACAAGGGTAAGCCCCTCTCACTAGAAAATTCAAAATTTATCATTTTAGTAACTAGATTGTTTTTTTATGTTATGGAATGGAGAGAAAATAATTTGGAATCTACTGATCTTATTGGTTGTGCTGTGTCATCTTGGAAATGGTGATGATTTTGGAAATTTTTAGGCCCTGAGCACATGGTACATTTTTTTTCCCTACTATTGTTGAAGGTTATCAAAGGTCTAAGTTAATGAAAAAATATTTTTCTTTTTATTAAAATATTTCTAACGATCTATTGTGCACCTCAACAAGATAGTTATGGCCTTAACAAGATAGTCATGAATACTTACCCACCTTTGACACATGTGAAAACCATGTTATCCCAATGACTCATCCATTCAAAGTTAGTAAGGTATCTAAGTCCACTACAAACTTTTAAAAGCATCTTGAAGATTTCATGATGATTCTAAAATTGTAAACCTAACCCTAATTCTAGATATCAAAAACCTAACAAGAAAAAAAAAATGGTTTATTTACTTCCATAGTTATTCCATAAAAAGAGTTGTAAATATGAAATTGGAAAAATATTTCGTAGAGAACTATACAAACCATAACGTATCATAGCTTTGTGATGAGTTTGGAATTTTTGTAATTTATATTATAATCTCCATTATATTAAAAAAAACAAGACCCAATCCTTTTTTCTTTGAAACTTTTCCCTAAAATTTGTAGACTAAATTGAACAATGATCATGTACCTTCGATATTCAATTATTATGCATGGTCATCCATGTGCAGTTTATACACGACCTCATTCATGTTTGGGTTTTTATTTGTTGCAACGTATTTAGACATATGCAAATTGACAACGGCCTTTAGATCTACTATGTTAATTGTGCATGCATTTACTGATCCTAGTTCATCAACGATTGGCAACCACCACTATTACATATTTATGCAACGACTTTGTATGAGGGGTATTTTTTTTTTTTTGGGGTCAAAGTAGTTTTTCTAATGAGAAAAAGTTTCACCTTTTTCATTCATTTTATTTAAAATTCGATAATTTGGGTCATCTTAAAGTGGGTCAAAGAGAACTTTTTATGGTCAAGTTCCCGAATTGGAATTTTAACTTCTGACAAAGTTTTTGTTAGATTTAGAGGCAATTTCTACTAGATAAAAGTAGGCCGTATGTGTAATAACTACGAAAGAGGCATGCAAATGAGGGTCTCTCACTACAAGTTTTAATGTGGACAACCTGTATCCAAATGTTATTGTTAAATTGGAAACACAAATTTTGGATAAAAAATATATAGACAAGAATCACATATTGTTGTAAAACCAAGCTACACGTGGGTTGAAATAAGTAGTATCCTTCCATAATTAAACATAGCATGTTCTCTCATGTTTTTTTTCTCTTATGTTTTTATAAAAGATTGAATTTGATGAACAATGAAGTTACAATTAAAGTAGTTTTGAGCCATAAAAATGTCATAAATCTATTTGCCTTGTTTGTTACTGAAATAATTTCTATTTAGTGGACACATTTGTCCACTATTGCTCATACATACATATGTAAATTTATATCACTCATATGCTTTTTTATCTTTTACCTATACAAAATAATTTTATGCTTTGTGGATGTGTGGAGAGTGGTTGCCTCACCTTCACATGGTACAAAAATATGTAAATGAGCTACATGGACATTGTCCGATACTTAGTATGGGCTTTTAAAACATTGTGAGTAAAGTACACCTAATTTTTCCTCAGTTAAGTTTTGGATAGACAGAAGAACATTATTAACCATAAATTGGATCCATTATCACACACCATTTAGACATTAAAAGATGAAAATAGATAGAGAAAGCCAGAGTACAATTATATGACCTTATTTAACATGTGTTTATCCATCTTGGCCATATTTTTAACTTGAGGTATGTCATTCTCTCAAGTTTACATTTTCCTTTCATTGGCTAAATATGCACTCCCCTGTGACTTTGAACTTTGAATTTTTAGAAGAAATTGAACCTTATAATGAAAATCAAGAATATCAATGACATGTTTGTTGTATGGACTATTGCAGATTTGTGTCTCCATTTCTAGAGACACACAATTGTCACAAAGCCTTCATTGTTCGACAACATCGGTATTCCAATAGAGGATTAACACCTTTAGTAACCACTCACACAACCAGATAAAAGATCAACACATCGATGTTTTACATGGTAAAACCCTGTGGGGAAACATCCACGGTCCCAACCAATGTGGCCACTTGGAGAAATTTATTAATGCAAAATAAAAATATTACAAAGATATTTACAAAAGAGTTTCTCGCGATCAATAATTGACAAATGACCCTCCATGTTCTTTAAATAGAGATCATGGACCAATCGGGTGTTAAGCCACAAATCAATGTATTTGTTAAGATAAAAGAGAATATGATCCATCAAATCACTCTATGTCGGGAACATATAATGACCGTTGGATTACCTAACTACAAATGCATACTAAAGAAACACACTTTTACCTAATGACACATTAGACCAAGTTGATCTTAACTAACTCCTAAGTGTCTAAATATCCTAACATTCACTTATCAAACAACCACAACAATGCATATCATTCTTCTCCTATCATAGAACAATTGTCAGTGCATAGCCTTCACCACCATGTTGTATGTTAAGCATTTAATATATGGCATACTTGGTTTCTTTGGTAAACAGGGGAGATATTTTAGTGTTAAGTCAATTTATCCCATTACTTGCTCAAACAATGGTAGCATCAATTGAAATTTGTAATCTCTTCTCTAACTTGAAAGCCGGATTTCACCAAAAATGAAACTGAACATTAACATCACCTTGATATGAATAGAGTAAAGTTTTTGATTGGTTTACATAAAGCTTCAAATGAGAAAGGATAAAAGTTCGGAAATATCAAAATTGGGAAATAAATAGTTTTATTATTTTTGTATTTGGTTCAGTTCTCTAATTTAATATTATTTACGAAACCAAAAAATGGAAGGCCTCCTACTATCGTTCCTCCTTTGACAAGAACTAATAAAAAAACTTGAAAATATAGTTCCTCCTTTGACATGAACCAATAATAAAACATAAGAATAGGTTAATTATTTAATAAAATGAACTTTATCAATGTTTTTTTTTTATCAAACTTTGTTAGATTAGCAATTCAAGGTCTCAAATCATCCCCCCACCCTCATAGGTGGGGGGATATATTATATATTAGAGAAAACATAAATATAAATATATTAGAGAAAACATATTTATGTTTTCTCTAATATATCCCCCCCATCTCGACCCCCCACATCATTGAGGGTGGGGGTGGTGGGATATATTAAAGAAAAGTGTTTTCTCTAATATATCCCCTCACCCCCACCCTCATTATTAGAGAAACATATTGGAATGTTTTCTCTAATATATCTCCCCATCCCCACCCTCATTATTAGATAAACATATTAGACAAACATATTAGAGAAACATATTAGATATGTTTTCTCTAGTATATCCCCTCATATGTTTCTCTAATATATTAGAGAAACATATTATATATGTTTTCTCTAGTATATCCCCCCATCCCCACCCTCAATGAGGGTGGGGGGATATATTAGAGAAAGCATATCTAATATGTTTTTTCTAATATATAGCCCCACCCCTACCCCTACCCTCATTGAGGGTGGGGGTGGGGGGGATATATTAGAGGAATTTTGTTTTCTCTAATATATCACTCGAACCCCACCCTCACCTACCCTCCCCTCATTGAGGGTGGGGGTGGGGGATATATTAGATAAAACATTTTTCTCTAATATATCCCCCCATCCCCACTTTCTCTAATATATCCCCCCACCCCCATTGAGAGTGGGGATGGGGGGATATATTAGAAAAAACATTTTTCTCTAATGTTCCCCCACTTTCTCTAATATATCCCCTCACCTCCACCCCCCCTACCCTCATTGAGGGTGGGGGTGGGGGGATATATTAGAGAAAACATTTTTCTCTAATATATCCCCCCATCCCCACTTTATCTAATATATTCCCCCACCCCTACCCTCATTGGGGATATATTAGAGAAAATATTTTTCTCTAATATCCCCTCACCCCCACCCCCACCCTCATTGAGGGTGGGTGGGGGTGGAGGGATATATTAGAGAAAACATATCTAATATGTTTTCTCTAATATATCCCCCCACCACTACTCTCATTGAGGGTGGGGGTGGGGGGATATATTAGAGAACAAAAAAATTCTCTAATATCCCCCCAACCCCACCCTCATTTTCTCTAATATTCCCCCACCCCTACCCTCATTGAGGGTGGGGATGGGGGGATATATTAGAGAATTTTTTCTTATCTAATATATCCCTCCATCCCCACCATCAATGAGGGTGGGGGGGTATATTAGAGAAAACATAAATACATTTTCTGTAATATATCCTGCCACCCCCACCCTCAATCAAGGTGGGGGTGGGGGGATATATTAGAGAAAACATAAATATGTTTCCTCTAATATATCCCCCCACCCACACATACATTAGAGAAAACGTATTTATGTTTTCACTAATATATCCCCCCACACCCTATTGACGGTATGGGGTGGGGGGATATATAGAGAAAACGTAAATATGTTTTCACTAATATATCAATAGGGTGGGCGTGGGGGGATATGTTAGAGAAAACATAAATACGTTTTCTCTAACATATCCCCCCACCCCCACCTTGGGGGATATATTAGAGAAAATGTAAATATGTTTTCATTAATATATCAATAGGGTGGGGGTCGGAGGATATATTAGTGAAAACATAAATACGTTTTCTCTAATATATCTCGCCACCCTCATTGAGGGTGGGGTGGGGGGATATATTAGAGAAAGCGTATTTATGTTTTCACTAATATATCCCCCAACCCCCACCCTATTGATATATTAATGAAAACATATTTACATTTTCTCTAATATATCCCCCAAGGTGGGGGTGGGGGGATATGTTAGAGAAAATGTATTTATGTTTTCTCTAACATATCCCCCCACGCCCACCCTATTGATATATTAGTGAAAACATATTTACGTTTTCTCTATATATCCCCCCACCCCCACCCTCAATAGGGTGTGGGGGGATATATTAGTGAAAACATAAATACGTTTTCTCTAATGTATGTGAGGGTGGGGGGATATATTAGAGGAGACATATTTATGTTTTCTCTAATATATCCCCCCACCCCCACCCTGATTGAGGGTGGGGGTGGCATGATATATTAGAGAAAATGTATTTATGTTTTCTCTAATATACCCCCCCACCCTCATTGATGGTGGGGTTGGGGGGATATATTAGATAAGAAAACATTCTCTAATATATCCCCCCATCCCCACCCTCAATGAGGGTAGGGGTGGGGGAATATTAGAGAAAATGAGGGTGGGGTTGGGGGGATATTAGAGATTTTTTTTGTTCTCTAATATATCCCCCCACCCCCACCCTCAATGAGGGTAGGGGTGGGGGTGGGGGGGTATATTAGAGAAAAAACAATATATCCCACCACCCCCACCCCCACCCTCATTGAGGGTGGGGGTGAGGGAATATATTGGTGAAAACATATTTTTATTGAGGGTGGGGGTGAGGGAATATATTGGTGAAAAAATATTTTTATTGAGGGTGGGGGGATATATTAGAGAAAACATAATCATCTCCCTCATTGAGGGTGGGGGTGCGGGGATATATTAGTGAAAACATAAGGTGGGGGAATATATTAGTGAAAACCTATTTTTATTGAGGGTGGGGGTGAGGGCATATATTAGTGAAAACATATTTATATTTTCTCTACATTGAAAATCCCCTCACCCTCATTTGATCCACGCCAAAAGACCTCCTCGTTTTTCTGTACTTTTTATGACTACATTGAAATCTCTAGCAATAACACAACCCACAAAGTACTTTGTTCCTGTAAGGTTATTTAAGGATCTCCAACATGCATATTTATTCAGAGATCTATTTGACATATATACATTTATCACTGTAAATTTTTTATTGGACTTAATTGACTTGAATTTTGTTAACATCCAATGTCAGGTTTTGTGACTAGAAATTAGAATTACATCATTTTTTTCCATATTGTACACAACCCACCTGAAGTGTCTCTTGAGTCAGTGGCAATGGATGTGTTGTAATTCCAATGTTTGTCTCCTATATTTGAAGTCTCATATGAGCTCAGTTTGGTCTCCTGGATGAGGAGAATTTGGGGTTTTTTATGTTCTCAAAAGGTCTTTGAAGGCATTAACTTTGAGATTTCTTCTCATCCCCCTACAATTCCAAGAGAATAGCTTCATCATTTACAAGGGTTTGATTAGATACCACATCTGTTGCCTATATTTACTCCAAGATTCTTCACATATTTGGGGCCACTTATCATTTTAGGAATAATTTTCTGAGCACCTAGCAGGATGTCTTTGTTTTCTTTCTCCCCATGAACCATTTTGGATGGCTTCCAACTGAATCGTCTTGGTACAATTTCTTCATATGATCGGTCTTCCATTTCTTTGTCCTCGATGCTTTCACTTTCATATACGTATCTAGCTTCTGAAAAAGTGATTTTTGCATATTTGAAGATCTCCCTTTCATTCCTACCAGCGATTGAAACCCCTGTGACAGTTGGTGCATGTTTCTCTTCACAAATTTTGGTGAGACAAGTAGCAAGAGTGGGGTTCAGTATTCAAAGAGTTAAATGGTTCACTTGGGTTTGCATAGTTTCCAAGGTTGTCCCTGTCATAGGTTCTACACGATCCTCCTCTGTAGTTAATGCTTCATAACTGTTCTTTGAAGCAAATCTTTCATCTTGGTTGGCTTAAATGGCTCTGTGATTTGGTGAATAAGGGGACAAATTTATGTTACTCAATCCAACAGAGGAGGATGGGGTTGAATTTTCATGCAAACCTGATGAGGTGGGGTTTTTATTTCCTTTCCCACTACCAGAGTTTATATTTTTTCATGTGTGCACATTTTGGCGCGACCTCTTGCCACTGCCTTTCCTTATTCATCTTCGATGGGTTTTGGGCTTCCAATTTCTTACAATTCTTGGAAAAATGGCCATATTCATGCAATCCTTTGACTTAAATGGGAGTTGTTCATAATCGAGATGTTGAACATGTTGCTAGTTATCCAATGAAATGAGTACGACTTCAAGAATTCCTTTCTCTAGATCTAATTCCACACATATTCGAGCACAAGAGAAGATGTTCTCTTTGGGTTCAACTCGATCGATGTATTTCCCTATTGATTTCCCAATACTTCATAGAGAATCATCGCTCCAACAATGGATTGGGAGGTGGGGAAACTTGACCCTGATCGAGACCACAGAGGGGATGTCATTTTCTGGGTTGAAATCAGGGGTCCATTTATTGAGATACATGGCCCTCGCACCTAAAAAAAATGGACCGCTTCAAAAGTTAAATTCATGATCTTCTTTAAACTCAAATAGAAAAGAAAAAAACCCTCGGCCGCAGAAGAAGTGATTCAAGGAGTCTTTGATGAGAGGCTTCCAGTTTTTTCTAACCAAAATGCCACAGTTTTTGGTGAAGGCCAGATCCCTGTGAACTAGTTGATCAAACCTCAATCTACGAAGGAAAGAGCTTTCTTCCTTGATGTTGATGGAGGAATTACTACTTTTGGGATTTCTTCCAGCTTTTTAACAAATTTTGTCGAATAGGGTTTTGTATTCTTGATTGAAGCTGCCACCATGGTCTGAAATTCATCATCTAGAGGGGGCTAGTATGTCCACCCCCCCCCATCGTTGATCATTCAAGCAATCAAGCGAGGGCTTCAGGAAAAAAACCAGAGTGCATCCTGAACATTTTTGAATGTCATCTCCCTCCAATTTTGCAATTTTGTTATGAGCTATAAGTGTAATGTTTTTACTTTTAGAGTTTAAAATAAGAATAAATATGTATCTATTGTTGTTTTATGATGAATATTTTTTATTATTTTCTTTTTACTTTTATTTTATGTGAATCAATATACTAGGGAAAATGACATTAAATATTGTCATTTTTTTACTTCAAATCTATAAATTATAGAAAAAAATGTTTTTTTTTTTTTTTACTTTTTTTGTTCAATTGTGTCCATAAAAATGTTTTATTTGACATTTTATTTTAAGCACATAACTTTCAAAATGTATAGGTTTTTTAATTATATATGGCTTTAAAATGTATATTTGTTTGCTAAATATTTAAAAATGGCATTATTTAGCTACAATTATTTCATATGTATTGAAGTAAAGGTAAAAAAATGTGTTAAAAATAATATTGTACACTATATTTAAAAAGTATGGCACCATAAATTAATTAATGAGACATAATTATATGAAAAATCTTAATTTCAAAAAAGTAAATGATATACAAAAATTTTAACATTGAAAAAACATGGAAAAAATATTAAAAACGCCATTGAAAAAAAAATAGAGATTTAGAAAAAATTCAAAATAGTTGAAAAAATGAGCATTTAAAAAATGGGGATACATTATGGATAAGAAGATTTAAAATATCAGAAAACAACCTAAAAATGGGGGGTGGGGGGTGCTACCAGTAGCACAACTTTTCGAAACAAGGTAAAAAATGCGACCCCTAAAAACAAAAGAACTCTACATAGTTCTCATTAAGTTGATAACTTTGTTATAAGTGTTTAGTTTTATAAAAAGAGATAATTTTAAAAAGCATTTTCTATTTTTATTAAACAAAACATGTTAAAATAGAAATTTGCATGCTTTGTTAAATAGAGTGAGGTGATGTTTATTTTTAAATTATATTTTTGAATGCATATGCTTTGCATGTGTATATAAATACGCTTCTAAAATTCATGTTTTTTTTTCTATTTTAGAACTAGTAAAAAAAAGTCGAGATTTGTACTTTATTCTATATTGAAAATCTCAAAAGTAAAAAACTTGGACTAAAAGGGAAAAAACATTTTGAATCTCATAATGGATGAGTATGTTTTGTTAAATCTCTATGAGGTCCATGTTATTGGATAGCATCCTCTATAATTGTCTTGTTAATATAACAAAAAATATTCAACATGTATTGGCTCGGATAAGCTTTTATATAACTTTTTTCATATTAGGTTTTCAATACAACGATAATATGTTTTGACAATTTGATAATGAGAGGATATAACTTATTGTAGCGAAATGGGAGAAGAGACATTTTCTTTACACACATCAAAACTATGTTGAGTGCACGATTTAACAAATAATTGTACACATATAAATACATCAAGCTATGCCTTAAGATAGACACTTCATCTTGGAACACTAACAAACTCATGATAGAATATCTCAACCACACACCAAAATAGGAGCAAACTAGTTGGAGAGAATCTCTCTTATCCAACCAGATCTAACAACCTCCTAAAACTTAAAAAAGATACTTCTTACATCGAGACAAACTCTACCTCTTAATGACCAATGCAATAAAAAAACACAATCTTCTCATATGATCAAATATCACACATTAAATCATAAGACAAGTAGGAGTTACTCATTCCAACACTCCCCCTTAGCGAGTACTTGTCTCAATATTTGTGAGGGCCAATCTTCATCATCATCTACGACACATGCTCCTCTAGATATTGAAGATACTCCTTACTAACAAAGTTTGTCTTTTTTCTTCAATCAAGAACTTTCTTCTTCTGGAAATCTTCAATTTGTAGAAGTCCATATAAAGAAACATCCATCCATTGGAATACATGGTTACCTAACTATAACTATCGGTTTAGTAGAAATCCCTTCAAGTACATGGCTCATTCAAATTATTAATGAACTCCCCTTGAATGTTCAACTAATTATGTTAGCATTCTAAGAGATAATCGATGCAACAAATGCAACCACTCTCAGTTAACCCTTGTTCGTTGATTCTTACCTTGTTATGACACAATAAACAACTTTTTATATAGGTTTTTGGTCCCATAACATCACCCCGAGTCTACAACCAACATATGTTCCACTCATAGATAATTCTACTAACACATGGCCCACTCCTCCAAGTGTTGAAAAACTCCTTATATGGGTGAACAAACTCCCTCTTTAGGGTTCAATACAATAATAGGTGGTCATTTTAGGGACTCAACTCAACTATGTCATATGGACATACATCAACTGCCCTCATGCTCAAGCAAGATTGAATGGCCACTTCAACTTATGTGCCCAAGCACGAGGATGCACATCCAAATGTTCTAGTTAAGTTGCACTCACGTATTCATCATAGAGACACTAAAAAATCCGATTGAGAGTCTCTAAAAAATCCGATCCCCTAATTTTTTCCTAAATGTTATATTTTTAGTTTTATTCGTCAATTAAATTGAACTAAAATGAAAATCTATATCTTAAAAATGGTATTCTAAGTTTCTTGATTCCTTACCAAGAACAACAAAATATGTAGGATACATAAATATATGTATAATTTATTTTTTTTAATTATTATATTTGAAAATTATAATAATAAATAATAAGTAAATAAGAAAAAAATGTGTATATGTTTCACCAATTCATGTACATTGTGTTCATGAAAAAAAATTCACCATAAAATATATTTAAGTCAATTAATTATGGAACATATGAAGAACACCCATTATCCTTTTTTACAATTTTAAAGAATACACTGTAAATAAAAACTAAATTTGAATCAACTTAATATGTTATTTTATTATTCTTCTTTTTACTCCATATTAAAATTGTAAATGTATATATGAATTTTAAAATATTCAATTTTAGAAACCTTATAAAATGTGACACTTAAACACAATGAGAAAACATTGAACTACCCATTTTATTGCCATCATAAATGTATTATATAGTTTTACACACAATCATTTTATTGCTATCATAAATGTAATATATAGTTTTACACACAATAATGAAACATTAAACTACCCATTAAATGTGCACCATATTTTATTTATCAAAACAAAACATTTCAACAATAATATAATATATTATATGTACTTTTTCTTCTCATCAAAACCTATACATGTGGTTTATAATAAACTTGACATCTCTTCCCATGGTAAAATCTTAGATTTTCACTTTGGTCACAACTTCAAAAGCCACCTAAAATCTTAGATTCTCACTTTGATCACAATTTCAAAAATCACCTAAACAAAACCTTTAGACACCAATTTTTTTTTATTATACTAATCTTAGATTCTCACTTTGGTCATAACTTCAAAAGTCACCTAAACAAAACCTTTAACTTTTAGACACCCAATTTTTTTTTATTATACTTGGAGGCTAAACACAATAATCTTTCTAGATGTGAGTTGTTGACCCACATCACTTCCCTATTGTAAGTGCAGCATGCATAACTTCGTGTAAGCATGCTCTAGGAATAAATATTGTAAATTGTACACCCAAAGCTAAAATTGACACTTTACATACATGTACACTTAACAAAGAACTAAAATGGACACTTTATATATGCAACACTATTTTACCAATACATATTTCATTTTTCATTTTTCCTATAGATTAAATCACTCATTAAACAATAATTCAAATCAAATTTAATAAATGGACACTTTACATACATGTACACTTAACAAAGAACTAAAATGGACACTTTATATATGCAACACTATTTCACCAATACATATTTCATTTTTCCTATAAATTAAATCACTCATTAAACAATAATTCAAATCAAATTTAATAAATGGAAAAAAATATTAATTAAAATTTAAATATATTAAAAAATTATGCAATTGAAACATATATATAATTATAAATAAGGTTAATTGAATTTAAATTAAATGGTTGAAAAGAATGTGTTATCTTCCCACCTAATTTTAATTCTCCCAAATAATATATTGAACTATAATGAACATATTCCAACTAACAATCAATATCGATATCCATATGTTATCTCTGTCCTATATACTCGTGATATTTTAAATATATATTTTTTAACTTCGAAGAAAATGCAACACCGGTGTTCTACTACATAATCTTTATGTTCTTTTAACTATTCAAGTAAATCCTTGAATATCTTAAATTATTATTAGAGTAATTTTTTTCATTAAAACTAATCAACTACCTCTATAACACAACTTCAGATCTTCCCATCTTTGGGACTTCAAACAATTGAAACACAAATCTCTGATCAAAGATGTATGTTTCACTTTTCTATTATTTAATATTCTATATATTTATTTTTGTATTAGATTTATATTTTTTTATCTTTTTCTTATATTTCATCTTTATATTTTAAAAAACTATATTTTATTTTGAAGCACTTATTTTTCATCTTTATAATTTAAAAAACTATATTTTATTTTGAAGCAAAACAGTCCCCTATTTTATTTTGAAGCAAGACAATCCCCAAGAACTGCGCAGGACATCGAAACTCCTCCATCCACTCTTCAATTTCTGAAGCTTCGCGACGCACACTCTTCAATTTCTGAAGCTTCGCGACGCACAGAACCTTTTGCCGAAAATTCTTCGGGGAAATTTTCGAGCACGGAATCGATTTTAAAACTTTTTGATAAAGCTCAAGCTGCTTCAATTAATTCACCAATTTTTTATAATTTATTCTTTAATTTCTTTCCAAAACAAAATATTATTTTGTTATTAATTTCCATGAATAATTTCGGCCCGAATAAATTTTGAATTGTCCGTTTGCGGAGATGAAAATTCATCCAATACAGCATCCAAGATCCGCTCCGGACATCGAAACTCCTCCTTCTACTCCTAAATTTCTGAAGCTTCGCGATGCACAAAACCTTTTGCCCCAAAACCCTCATAATGCTGCAAGCGATCGTCCTGTGTTTAAGTAAAGAAGAATGAAAAAGAGAAAGAATATGCGATCATGTACGAGAACAGATTAGCAAAAGCCGACAACAAAGGGAGAGGCACGCCAAGCAAAAATGCCTGCCACGGCCTTCCCGGCAAGAAAGAAAAAACGAATTTCATTAATAATGTTTAGACCCGCCTGCAAGCGCACCCGCAAAGGCAAGGTCAGGGAAATTACTCACACACAAACCCTCGCATGGCCTCTCACGGCCCTAAATACAATAAACAAATTACAGCCATAGCTAACTCGATCTACAGATCGAATCCCGTGCCATGCCTTATTATTCATTGTACAACGATCAGAAACTGTCCTTCAATCCCGATCCATAAAGCCACGGCCCGATCTTCATCTCTGATTAGCGATATCTCGGTGAACATCAGAAACTCTGGGAGATCAGTTCTCGAGCGCTCAGATCCTCGACTACATATACATAGAAACACAAAATAAAATGTCAAAGATTAGTCCAGGGAAAAAAAGAAAAAAAAACAGATATTTCCTTCATGGAACAAAATAAATGCATAATGCGAAGACAGAAACCCTGCAAATCATCATGCAGATTGAACGAATATAGATTTCTTCGGCCCTAACGCGGTCATTTAAAGACTGCGTGGATGAAATGGACGACCAGGATCAACCAGTAGAGAATATTCTCTGGCGAATATGCGGCGATCTAACGGTGAGCTTGAGTTGATGCTTCATCACGACAACTGTAAAGGTGGAGAGTGGTACGCCTAGCGGGAAGGTGAGCAGGGCCACGTGATGACAACTACGTAAAATCCCCAACGGTTCCTTTCCTTTCCCTCTTATTCGCAATCTCATTTTATTGAACTCTTTATAACTTGGCTTGTATGGTTGTTCTTCTTGTTTCTTCAAACCTCATAGAGATCTCTTCTATGTTAGGCTTCAATTGCCTAGGATTAGAGTTCTCTATAAGCCTCTTATCTCGAAGTAGTTCAGCCTGTAATAATTGTGGGGTAAGGGATCAATGCTCTTTGATAGACAATGGGAAGAAGGAGGGAAGAAGGAGTTAGGGGAACTATCTGTAACATCCTCGGTTTTAATCCTCGGGAATTGTAATGTACATGTACATATGTTAAATAGGTTGGTAAGCAAGTATGTTTTGGGTTTGAGAGCTTGAATTGATCAATGATCGAAGAGCTTAGCATTGTAATTTGTACTTACACGGATTAAATAAAAATACATCATTGGTTGCAATATGGGAGGGGGACAATAATGTTTGGGGGGCTATGATTCCACAAGAGAGGGGGCTAAAGGGGGTTTTGGAGGGGATCCCATATGCCTAGAGTCCTATGCCACCTTTATAAATCATTTTTTCTTATTATCTAATTATCCTCCTTTGACTTATTAACCCAATCATTGAAAGCATGCAAGAAGTTGGTGGGAAAGTCATCTCACCTAGTTAAGAGAGCATGGGCTAAGTACACTCATGATGGGAATTGTGTAAGAGGTGGGCGAGAGGGTCATCTCACTTAGTTATGACAACATGGGTTGAGTACTATCTTTTTGGGGAATTGTGAGAGAGTCAAGTATGCATGGGAGAAAAGGAAGAGGAAATTCTAGTAGAGGGGGAAATGATTTTTTGCAGCTAGGGGAAGAAAGGAAAAATGGAGTTTAGTGTTGGAAAAAGATAATGAGCTAGCCATACTATGTGGATAAATAGCCATGAGAGGTTGGTGATAGACATATTGGGTGCAATTATAAATGGGTTTCTCAGTGCCCCCATTTTACTAGACAAATCGGTAAGTGCCGACACGAACTAATTTCCCTAACTTCAACAAAAAATTAGAACAAAACATGACATAATATGAACTTCTCCTTAGATTTCCATTGTAATGTATACTAGTTCAATGAGGGATAAACGACATACCGTTTAAACGTTGTTTGATCCTTGTTAGTGTTATCCTTGCTTCATCTCAAGGTTTGCAGGATGTTGAATCTGTTAAGAAACACAAACCAATAAAGAGAGAGAAACAATATATATATTCCAATGAAACCTATGCATAAGATCAAGGAGTTATGCAATAAAAATGGAGACACTTTTATAGGGAAGAAATGTATTACTGCATTATATTGATGCAAGTGAAGAATACAACCTATGCCTTGATGTTGCAAGGTCCCTTCTGATGACCCTTTGCCTCAACACACACACCTTTGCTCCAATGCTTTTGATGAAGAGTATACACAGCCTGACTTGGAAAGCTAAAGCAAAGCTATCACAAGAACATTCTTCAAAAAAATTCTTCATACATAAGCCAACCTAACTTTTCCCATGAGAGATCCCTCCTTATATAGAGTGAAGAGGGATGGACGAAGATATTAGGATGATCCCACTAAATCAGAGAAGCGAGTGAGATCCAAACCAATCGGAGGCCACCTCATCCTTTCAAAGATTTCATTCTAGAACCTTCGAGAAATTCACCTTTTTCCTTTGTTTGAGCATCGTCGCACCCTCAACATCAGCAACCTGTGACGACGTCGCAGGCCACTATGGTGCAGCATGCGATGATTTGGGATCGTCGCACACTTAACACATGCAAGGTGCGGCGATCTTATTTGATAGGGTTTTTCAATAAGGAAAAGATGATTCCATTTCTCAGGGAAAGTCTTATTTCTTCAATAGCCTTCAGGGAACAAAGAAATAAGTGATACACATATCATTGGTGGTCACGGGGGTGATGAAAATAATGTGTAACAAACTGCCCCTCAAAGTATGAAGCTGGAAACGCATGACAGTTGAAATACTTTGTAGAATGTGTGTGTCGAGAACAAGGAGCATATCACTCGGAAACCTGTCAACAAACAAGCATCTGCATAATAACATACCATTTACTAAGGTAGGCATTCCCATACTCAGAATATAAGTGAACTTAAGCATAAGTGTCAAATGAATCATGGCCACCAATCATACACTGTGGATCCATGTCATTATGTTTCAACATAGCCACGAGAAATACACTGTGGATCTATGCTATAAAGATTCAAATTTGAACATAGCCACGAGAAATACATGGTGGATCTATGTGTTAGTACAGACTTATGAATACTCCATTGCAACTTGGATCCATGTGACAGTATCCAGGGTCTTCATTTCCATCGTCCCGCAGTACAAATCTATCCATGTGATTACAGATGTTGAAGTCGAACATGGTAGAAACCACTTGATTACCGGTCATTAATGGATACCGTTAACAAGTGCTAGAGAAATCACCATTGATGTCAATGAACCCCAAGGTACTCTAGTGCAATCCAATGAATGTGAATTAATGAGATGAAGTTGAACACTCGATGGAATTTTCCAATCAGGGGCCAATGATGTGAACCCACTGTCGAAAACGAGGAAACCTTCAATTGAGGCATGTAGGTTCCAAAGTACTAACTGATTTCTAAGTCAGATTCCTGGATAATGAGTTTGAAGTCGATAGGAAAAGATTCGTCATAGGAGAGACTTAATGTATCCCCCATCAATGACACGAAACATGTAATAGATTTGAAGTAGATCAGAGTATAAAGTGATTCAGGACTGACTCGAGGAAGGCCGACATGGTAAGAGTTTGAGGATTACAGATGGTTAACTCGATAGAAGGCTTGTTTCATTTGAACTTCTCTTGAACATATGAACGACAAAACAATTGTCTTGGCAACATTGACTCAAGGAAGATAAATATACAGACTTGCGGATGATCAAATGAGAGACAAATGGACTTCCCAACCCAGAGACAACAATGAAAAGAGGTGTCATGTTCAAGAGCGACTTACAACCACTAACACATATACAAATATACATTTCTTTCCCAATTCCCCCCACCATTTCTGGCGAGTACCTATTTATTTTTACACAAGATTGAGGAGGATAACATATGCTTGAAATGTAAGCTCATCCTTCGGATGAGTCCCTCGGAGTATTTTTAACGAACCCTAGGAAGGAATGGTTCGGTCCCATATGGGCCTTTCGATGTTTGTTTACGAGTCCAAATAAAGAAAACTCAGGGGTTTTTCATGTTTAGAGAGTCTGAAAAACACTTAAAGAAAACTCTAAAATATCATTTTTCGTAAAGTAGCTGATGAGACCGAAAAAGAGATAATCTACCGCTCAACAAACGTTTTCTTCAAATACTTTAACGAGCGTGAAAAGAACAAGACTGCTCTGCAATCTTTTCATGTTTAGGGAGTTTGAAAAGAGATTAAAGAGGACTCCAGGGGGGTTCCTTTTTCATATAGCCTTTACGAGTCCGAAAAAGTGATAAAAGTTTACTCGGTTACATTCTCATATATTTACGAGCATGAGAAAGAACAAAGACTTTGCTCGGCGTTTTTTACTAAAAAAACTTAAAATAAAAAACACGTAAAAAACAATAAAAGGGTTGATCCATATCAAAATTCAAGTCGCCCGACCTGTATCCTGTAATATTGAAACTTTGAAATGTTCATTAGGGCTAACATAGGTGAAAAATAATTTAATTTTAGGTCAAAAATGGTAAAATAGGTTAAATAAGTCAAAAACTAATTCATTTTTACCATTCCATTTGTATTTCACCAAAACTAGTGTCAAAACTCCCATTTTTACCTGATCTTCAAGCGACGATTCCGGCGCGATTCATGGATGATTTTTCGAGCCATCTCCATGAGGTTGGTGCTCTTCCTTTCCTCTCTCTTTCTATAGCAATTTTATTCAATTTTTATGGTCATTTCTGAGTTTTATGGACAAATTTCCAAAGGGAAAAGTGCCTCCAAATCATCGCAGGATCTCTATATCAGGAACTGCGACGATTTGGGATCGTCGCAGGGGTTACATGGATGAAATACGATGATGTCGCACTGTGCTAAACATGTGACCTGCAACGACCGCAACTCAAAAAGAAAAAAAGAAAAAATGAACTAGGGAAGCCCACAATTTTAGATTGCCAATGGACTAACTCATCTTTAAATGTTATTTGGCAGACTTTCCACAATTCATCATGCTTGAATGGAGGGAAAGAGAACATGAAGAGGAGGATTATATTGCAGGGAATGAGCCCAACATAGTTATGGCATTCCGAGAGTGTGGCTTTCTTAAGTTCTTCAAAGTGCAGGGCATGAGGGCCCAATTAGTTCTATTAGAGCACTTAGTCCAAATGAGGGACGTGAATGGACACGTTTTCCATGTTGGGGTACATACACTCACTTTGGATATTGACGATATCTATTTCTTGATTGGTTTATCTCTTCATGGCTCTCGAGTGTCATTATCAGAAGGAAAAGGAGGAGGTGAGCCAATGAATTACTATATCGCGTAACACTGCTCGACTGGTATGAAGAAACATACTGGTAAGGTTCCCATAAAGAACGTCCTTGAATTATCTTTGAGGACCATACTCTTCACTATCACCTGTGTGGATGGGAGTGCAGCTCCACACATGGCCTTGCAGAGTCAGTTTCAGTATTCTATTGAGTGCATGGAGCCTCAAGTATTCAATTGGTGTAACGACCTCTTCAAGAATATGAAAAAACAATTAACAAAGTGCAGGACTGGTTGACTGAAACAATTTGGGTACGGATCAATTTTGGTATCGTTTTTCCTAGAAAGGGTCCCACTGCTGCATCTTCAAAATGTGGAATGGGGTGTGCCTCCTCCATGAGATCCTCGCATGAGGAGGTGGGTCAATTTGATGGCACACCATGGTGGCGTCCCAACTATTACATATGGGCCTACCTTTTTCCGGTGGATGAGAGATCAACTTATCATAATCGAGGATTACGCTTATGCTGGGGATGATTTCTGTGGTGATCCCGACTTGGCACTACCCGAGGGTGCACATTGGGGAGAGATAGGTAAAAAATACTTTTTCATTATATATATATTTTTACATTTTTATTATGAAATTTTTATGTTATGTATCTAAGACTAATCAAAATCTCTCAAAATGAAGACGTGGAACCTTTCATACCTCCAGGATCATCTCCAATCCAAAGACGTGGAGAGGTAGGTGCAATGGTTGGTCGAGGAGTAGCATTTGAGGATCTTGAGGAGATCGAGAAAAACCTCGAGGGATTGACTATGGACATCCCTGACATTGTAGATGAGCTACCTCAACACTACCAATGCCATATTGTTGGCATTTCGACATCTATTGGTCGATTGCTTCGTTGGGTAGCACGTGTAGTAGTTTTTTTTATCATGAGCAACATCCATGATATATATGTATATGAAGCCATGTGCTTCACTATTTTGGTCTCAAGATACACTTTTTTGTAACTTTTTGCGTTATAATACAAAAATTCTACCAGCTTACTTGTTTTTATGTGTTTGTGTTTGGATTTATAAATTGCACAAATGTCTATCTAAAACATAATTGGCTAAAGCATATGTTAATGTATTTAGATATCTAGGAATGTGTTGATATTCGATGTATTCAAAATTCCTTTCCAAGATGCGAATTCTCAAGTATACCCGTAATAGTGTAGGGCTTCTGATGGAATAGATGTTGCTTAATTGCAACACCACAAGTTGAGAATCGAGTCATACAATTAGATGATGGATTCCAAGTGAAATGGCGTCAGTAAATAACTCAATGACCTCACTATATTTCACAATGTTATTAGTTGCACGACCCAGGAAAATACCATGTAGACTTACCAACTCATCCGTAGGTGCATATATTTCCCATGTAGTAGACGCGAGATTCAGAGTACTGTGACTAGCACCATTAGTAAAGCCAATATAAGGTAGTGAGAACATAGACATATGGAAACCAAGCACAAGGAAAGGTAAGCAGTTTGAGGGCAGAAAAATAAACGATAAAAATAACACTAGAATATGATACATTAAAGTACAAAGCAATCATGCAAAACATTTTAAGCATAGTACTTCTTTAGGTAAAGCCCGTTTTTGGGTTCACCCAAAGGGATTCCATAGTAATAAACTAGCTTGTAAGCCCCTTTCTCTAATACTCGTTTAACGATATAAGGAGCACGTCACATGGGATCGAATTTACCTTCCCTCAACAAGTCATGATCTTGGTCATAAAGGAGAACCAAATCGTCTTCAGAAAAAACACAAGGTTTAACATATTTGTCACATTGAGCCTTAACGTGTTTCTTCTAGGTTTCTATTACTAACACAACATCACGACAAGTCTCGTCTAATTTCATTAAATACAACAGACGTTCTTCTTCAGCTGTGGTGTTGGGGAGAAGTTCGACGATTAGCTTCAGAGACGGAATTTCACATTCAATTGGCAAAACACCTTCGATACCATACACTAATTGGAAAGGTGTGAACTCTGTAGCATATTTAACTGACGTCTGATAGGCACATAATGTCGAAAAAAGCATTGTATTCCAACTTGACTTATGAATCCCTATCATCAGTCGAATCATAGTGGTTAAAACTTTGTTGATTGCTTCAACTTGGCCATTGGCCTATGGATAATAAGGGGTTGAGTTTTCATGCTGTAAACCCAACTTATTAGTAAGATCAGACATCATAAAATTGCGAAAATAGGTGCCATGGTCAGTGATGATGGCTTGAGGGATACCAAACCTAGTGATGATATGATTGAATATGAAACATGTTGTAGTTTTCCCGATGTTATCAAATGTAGGAATCGCCTCGACCCACTTAGTGAAATAATCCACAACTACAATGATGTATCCATGCCCCCCGACCGAGTGAGGGTTACATGTCATGAAGTCAATGCCCCATTTAGCAAATAGACCAACGGAAACTACAGGATAGAGAGGAGTAGGATGAGAATGAATCTTATTATTATAGGTTTTACAAGCGTGGAATTTTTGAACTGCGAGAATGAAATATTTGAAAAGCGAAGGCTAGAAGTAACCAACTCATAGGATCTTTTGGACAGTGGCATACCTAGACATATGACCACCACATTCTCCAGAATGACAGTCATTTAGTGATTTATCAACTTCATCATATGTTAGACATCGTCAAAACACAGAGTCAATACCATGACAGTAAATGGTATCACCAAGGATAATATATTGACGGGCTTAATACCTAATACGACGATGATCTATACGAGATACATCAGGCCAGAAAGTTTGGGTTTGGAGATAAATTATTATCTCTCGATAACATATATCGTTTGAACTGATCAGAAAGAGAGATTCATCAGGAAAATAATCTTCTGCCACATTTTATGTATCAACGGAGGGAAGGTCACATATCAACTCAACCAAGACCAAAGATTTCTTTGACTTGGATTTCTCAAACTCTAAATCAAACTCTTAGAGAATCACAATCCATTTGGAGTATCTTCCCCCTAGAAATTGTTGTGTAAGAATATGTTGCATAGGGTTGCAATCAGAAATAATCATGGTTTTGCGCAATAAGATATAGTGACAAAAACATTGGACAACTTGAACAAATGCCAAGGCCAATTTCTCCACATGCATGTATTTGATTTCGATGGTCATAAGACTTCGACTTAAATAGTACATGACATGTTTGTCATGCGAATCATCCTCTTGGACCAGAACCATGGTGATGGTGTGATCTGAAGAAACCAAATATAGGAAGTAACATCGATTGTAATCTGGGGAATATAATAGTGGTGTGCGGGTTAATGTAAGTTTCAAAGTGTCAAATTCTTTGTTAGCGGTGTCATCCCACACAAAATCATGACCCTTCTTAATAAGTCAAGTGAAACCTTTCGTTAGTTCGGCATAGTTAGGAATGAATCATCATAGAAAGTTTGCCTTCCCTTGCAAACTTTGGAGTTGGCATAAGGTAGAGGGAGGAGGAAAATTGATGATGGCTTCAACCTTCAACGTATCCACTCTGACCCCATGCGTGGAAACAATAAATCCTAGAAGTCGTCCAGACTCCACACAAAAAACACATTTATGCGGATTCAATTGTATACGGTAATACAGACACCAGAGGAAAATACTTCTTAAGTGTGTCGAGTGATCTTGACGATGCATGGAATGCATCGGTAAATCATCAAGATTAGGTTGTAGAATATGCTTGATATCATTAAAGGCATAAGACATTGCTCTTTGAAAAGTCGCACCAACATTCTTGAGACCGAAAGGGAGTTTACGGTACGCGAAGGTACCCCAAGGACAAATAAAGGCAGTTTTGTGTTGATCCGTGGGTAAAATATTTATTTGATTATAGCCGAAAAATCCGTCCATTAGAGAGAAGATTTAACTTCTGGCATAGTCATCGACGATCTGGTCAACGAAAGGGGTTGGATAATTATCTTTAGGGAAATCCTTATTAATATCCCTATAATCAACACACACATGGATCATTCCTTGTTTCTTCGTGACCGAAACAATATTGGGCACCCAATCAGTCAATGCTACAGGGTAGACAAAACCAACTTTAAGAAGCTTATCAACTTCAAGTTTGATTGCAACGAATTTTCATGGATGAACTGGGCGAAGTTGTTTTCGAACGGGCTTAGCATGAGGGTATGTCTTAATTTCATGTACAACGATAACTGGATCAATTCCAGACATCTCTTCATAACTCTAGATAAATACATCACATAATTCTTGGAAAAGGGCCTTATGAGTTTGAATCTCATCGGGAGAACATGAGGCACATATGTGAACATTTTCCACAATTCCAGGCTTAATCGAAATATCCAGAGGGATAGTAGGTGAAATATTTCCTAAGTTTCCTTCATACAAAACATCACGTGTTGGTTCCAAAAATGGAGGGAGATTAATAACTCCGGACGGATTCAAAATCCGTTGATAACTCGCGATAGTCTCAGGTTCAAGGACGATGATAGAATGATGATGTCCATCATCCCATGGTGTGTCTTCCACATACATAATTGCCATGATTGATTCATCAGTGTGAAATATCATGTGAAATGGATTAGGAGACGTATCAAAGAGAGAGTGAGAATAAGGAGATGTCAATTGAATATCCTGATAAGCCAATTCAACTAGACTTAGTGACATTTGTTTGCCATAACGAGGAAATTCTTCCAAGCTAGGGATTTGCAGCTAGTGACAGGATTTGAGAGCAAAATATAAAACCAGAGACACTTTTCCATAAACATTGTTTGTCAGTTTATGCATATTAAACCTAATATTTTTTCTATGACTATATGTTGGTGGGGTTGTCACCCTGCACCCCTCTTGACTATAGAGACAAAAACACATAATCAAAATCATGAATTCTAGTGAATTGGACTTGGAGGCACCTCAGGAGGGGGATCTGCAGCATGTGAACAATCACTCGAGCTATGACTTGGGTCAACACCATCCACATTCATGCTTAGGAATTGGTCTATTTTTCGATTCATCTTCAGAAACTCCATTTTCATTTCGTCAATTTGCATAAATATCTCCTCATGTGCCTCATTGCACTCAACAAGCACTTTCCCTATGATTGTTTTAAGAAGCTAGTATAATTCCACGGTTTTGGTGTAGAGTGTGGCACGTTCTCTGTAAGATCTTGGGTCTGGAATCCATTGCCCAATCTTGGCATCAACTGCAGCATGGTCGATGAACCTACATAGGACATGGGTGTCAGCCTCAGCAAGGTCGAGCTCCTCTCGAATATGCGAAGGGGTGTGGGATTCATAAACCTCGGTGGTAGGGGAAACTATGGCACAGGTAGTGCTATCAAGGACAACACCTCTTCGGTTGCGACCCATCTATCTCTCCCCCCCTGTGCGACATAATGGAGGCGAGAACATTGGAGGTGGGAAAATAAATAGGACCAGATAGGTAATGAAACGACATAGAGGTGAGGCAAAGATGATTCAGATAAGATGTAAGATGGGAGAGAGACCAAGACTTATGCCTATTTGGGTGAGGAGGAGCATTCAAATAGTCTATCCAACAGAGTCTGGAGTGGGAATTCATGGTATCAGATGATGCCATAAGTCTCTTTAAATGCTCTGGAATCATGAGAGTGGTCGAAGTAATGAACCTAGGACCAAATGTAATAATCCCCATGCATGGAGTATAAACTTACGTGATGGTTAAATTAACCATACTGACAAGTGTCCGGAAAAGTGGCAGTATTGCTGCCATGAAATTATATTATGTCACCAGGTACAGGGCATGTCGTAACAGTGTATGAAACTTGTTGTACTTCCCCAACAGAATTAAATTATATATATATTAATTATAATTGAAATTCTAAAATATTTAAAAACAATATTTACAAAATTATAATATAATATTTAAAATTATAAAATATTAAAAATAATGTTAATATAATTGGATTTCACCATGTTATTGAATTATATCAAAACTCTTCTTCATTTGAAGATTGTTTAAATTTCGTTATAACTCATAACATTTATTGTGTAAGTCTTCTCCTCCATGACAATCCTCCATGACAATGGAGAGAGTCCAACCTCTTATTTGATTATAACAAAAGTCTTCGCTCCCATAGTACTATAGAGACATATTTTTATAAAAAAAAATTTCATACTTTTTAATAATGGTTTTAAAATGTTTTTTTTTTATAAAATATTTTTATATAAAATGAAAATTATAATAAAATAATTATCTATAAAATAAAAATGATGATAAAATATGAGTTAGATATATAATGTTATAGAATTTATAAATTATGATAAAATATAAAATAAAAATGATGATAAAATATGAGTTAGATATATAATGTTATAGAATTTATAAATTTTAAAATATGAGTTAGATATATAATGTTATAGAATTTATAAATTAAAATTTATAAGATTGAAAATCATGCATACAATTAAACAATAAGCTATGTAATATCAAGGAGGAAGAAATGAAATAAAGTTTAATATTAAAATAATGAATTGCATTCCATTGTCCATAAACATACACGGATTTAATTAAAAGGTAATTTTATAATTATTAGTTTTTCATAGTCAGTAGTAGGTTGTATCTTAAGTACTAAGTCGTGTTGCATTACATCTTTATTTGGAGGTAGGTGGCATGTTGTGAGCTTCAATGATTTTATTAATTATTTTTTTCTAAATATAACAGTGAGCAAGTGAAAAGGCTAATGTAAGTAAAGATAATGGATAAAGAATGAAGTAAAGGTGTATAAGGCCGACAATAGGACAATGACTAAGTGAAGGCCTATACCATGGTTTGTAATAGTTTCAAACCTTATTCCCGGGATTTATGCAGTTAATGGCTTGGGTGGAGGAGAATACCTCTGCAGGTGGAAGCTCTCTATAAAGGAAAAATCACTATTAGGGGAGTGAAGCATGTGAATGAGTTTCACTTAGCCAATGAAGTGGGTTGGAAGTAGTTTTATTGACTATAGTAATTCTTGACATTGTAATTTGGATATGTAGTGGGTATATGACATAAGAGTATGTTATCCAGAGACAATAATTATCTGTAAAAGATGTTGTTTGTAGTTTTGGTGTGCTTCTTCTGGAACTTATTATAAGAAGAAAGAATACAAATTATAGTTTGCTTAGATTGTGTAGTGAACTATAGTATGGGTGGTTAATATAGAGTAGCCAAGAAAGAGAGAGGATAGTGCAATCTCGAAGTGCAATGGTATTATTTGAATGATCGTAAGTTGCTATTGATGTTTGAATGTTTATTGTTTCAAATTTAGGTGTTCTATACTGGAAGTTGGATGTAGACAATTTTGAGAGAGATCCATAGCTACAAAAAATTCAGAAGTTCAAAGGAAATAACTATATGGTATTTACTCAACTTTTGTTAATGAAATATGTTATGCAATTTAGGAAGATGATTGAATTTTAAGCACAATCATCTCTATACTTCCCTTAGATGTTTACCACTGCTTGAGATTTTAAATTCTTCAACTATGAACCCTCTATATTTTATAACAAACCCTTAATTTAATTACCATCGAATATTTCTTCCCATTTCCCATTTCAAAACATGGTTAAAAGTAGTATCCATTCTGATTTTGCAGAGTAGTTTCTCACTTCTTTGTTTAGGTTTTTTTTCTCTTGTTTCTTTCATTCTATTAGTCTAGAATCTATTATACAATGTTACTTTTCTAAATTAAGTTACTATAACATACAAATATAAATTGTCATGTTGAAGTGCTTTGGAAGTGAGTTGACATGGAGAGGTTTGTAAATTGAGGCGAGGTTTAATGGTTTCACATACAAATGGTGCACATAAAATTTTCTATTGATATTTTGAAATCCAATGAATATAGATATCATGATTTTTTAAATTAAATCATATAACATTGTTTTATAACTATATTTTCATATATCTTTTAAACATAAAAAAAAAATTGATATTTTGAAATCCAATGATTATAGATATCATGATTTTTTAAATTAAATTATGTAACATTGTTTTATAACTACCTTTTTAGGAGAGTGATGTATTTTTAAGCATGATGATCATAAAATTTTAATAAAATAAGTAATTTGGAAATTACTATGAATATAATTCATCATTAAAATATTTTAATAAAATTATTTTCCACAATTTCTATTATCTTTTAAACATAGGAAAAAATCTTGGTATTTTGAAATCCAATGAGTATAGATATCAAGGTTATGGTTTTTTAAGTTAAATTATGTAACATTATTTTATAACTACTTTTCAAGAGAGTGATGTGTTTTTCATTGCGATCATAAAATTTTAATAAAAAAAATTAATTTGAAAATTGTTATGACTAGAATTCATCATTAAAATATTTTAATAAAATTAGAAGTAATGAAATTAAGAAAATATGATGATTGAAATTTATAAATAATTATATAGATAAAAGTTATGAAATAATGAATTTGAATTAGTAATTTAAATACTATCTCAAGTCTCATACAAATTGTAAATAGCTAAATTATGAAAATTGAAAATTCATAAATAATTTATGCATATTTCCCAAATTACAACAAGAATGGAATGTGTAATATGCATTTAATATCTAAATTTTACTCACTCAAAAATGAAAATTGCAATGAATGTTCAAGGGATTTTGCCAATTAATTTTGATATTTCCCATTGTATAGAGAGGCCCTGAAGCTATTTCGAGAGGAAGTGCAATTATATTTAAAGAGTTTTTGCTTTGCATCTTGTTAAACTTTGTTATAAGCATAACTATTGGGTAATTTTGAGTACATTAGTCAGACCTAGTTGAATTAATTTCAAATTAGAGAGTTGTTATTTCATAAAGTCTATCAAAGACGTGCCATTTAACTTGTAGAAACCGGTAGTTTAGATTATTGCTAATCTAATTTATTCTATTTAGCAACATTTACTCTACTGAGGTGAATCAATGTTAAATTGACATTTTCATATCTGAACTCTCACTTAAAATATATAAGCCTATAAAAAAAAACTAATATTCCATTTAGGAAAAAAAATCAACAATGCAAAATAAGTTTGATAAAATTCGCTATTGAGTTTTCCCTCCATCAATATTACAAAACGTTTGCTTATCACTTATGTGTAGGAGATTAAGAAAAATTACGAGCCCTGACATAATTTGGACCATGGCATATAATGATTTGTGGTTGAATTTGGAATATTGCAAGGTCCAGTCTAGCATTAAATTTACCAAATCTGGCAAATTTCAAATTGTTAGTCCTTAAAATTCTTGAAAATGCAAAATGTTTTAATAAAAATATGCAAATATAATACAGGCTGCTTTTAGATTTTTTACATTTGTAATACCAAGTATTGAAATTGTGATAAAGGGTATATGGTTAGACTTGGAACTTACATGATAAGCATTTAGAGCACAAGGGTTGAGTGCAATCCAACAACTGTAATCCAACAACAACTGATGGCCAAATTACGAGATCCCCCTTTCCCACTCTTCAACAATTCAATGAATTTCTATGAAGAAAATTTCATCCATCAGAAGTGGCGAAAGAAAAAGTAGAGAATTTAATTGGGGAACTAAGGGGATATGAAAATTTCATCCATCAGGAGATGAAACTAAGATCAAAACAATGGGAAGTAAAGGTATATCTACTACTAGTTCTAGTTCTTCAGTTCAATATATTGAATTGGAAAGTGTTCTTAATCAACATAAATGAAGTGATCTTTTCCATGTCAGGGTCATAGTGAAACATACAAAGATAGATACTTTGTTTGATAGTGGATCTCAAGTGAATTTAATATCTGAAGCAATTGTTAAGAAGTTGGGTTTAAATACCATGCCTCATGTGAAAACATATCCATTAGGTTGGGTGTGTGAGGATGCTAAGTTGCAGGTAACTCAACAGTGTAAAATAAGATTTGCAATTACTTCCAAATTCATTGATGAGGTTGAGTTGGATGTAGTGCCACTTCACATTTGCGATATTGTCTTGGGTAGTCCATATTTATTTGAAAGGAAATCCATATTCTATCGTGAAGAGAAAAAATATCACCTTTTCAAAGATGGGATTGAATATATTGTTAGAGCTCACTGTATTAAAAATAATATTTCTTTAGTGAGCACGAGACAAATGAAGAGACTTGTAAGTGATAGTAAATATTTTGTTCTCAAGATGATGAAGCCAAAAGAGGAACATGTATCAGATGATTTTTCACATTGTGATCCAAGTAATAAGCAAGAATTGATAAATATCATTTCTAACTATGATGAGTTATTTCAGGAACCTTCTGGTTTCCTCCCAAAAGGGGAGTTGAACATGAAATTTATTTGCAACAAGTTGCTCCTCTTCTTAATATTGGTGTGAAATAGGTCTTTCAGTGGGGAGGCGAGCAACAAAAATTCTTCGAGACATTGAAAGAGAAAATAAGTATCACACCAATTTTGGCTCTGTTGGATCTGCAACGACCATATGAAATACAAACCGATGGAAGTGGATATTCCATGGGAGTAGTCTTGATGCAACAAGGTAAACCTATTTATTACCATTATGAAAATTTTACTCAACCAATAATTAACTATCCAACATATGATAAGGAATTGTATGATTTGGTACAAAGTGTGAAAAAATGGAAGCATTACTTAATGGGAAAGGATACAATAGTTCACATAGATCATCAACCATTAGAATATTTGCAATCACAAACCAAGATGCAACAATCATGAAAATTTGGGTGGATGGGTTTCTTACAACAATTTAATTTGGTAATTAAGTATACGAAGGGAATTCTTAACAAGGTTTCATATATGTTTTCAAGACCATTAGTCAATGTGTCTACAATACTAAAGCATAATTCCTTAGCTCATGAAAGTTTTGTTGAAAAATATGCCAGAGATAATGACTTTAAGGATGTGTATGGAAATCTACATGAAGAATTGGATTATCATGTGCATGATAATTTATTGTATCATCTTGGAAATATTTTTATACACAGATATGAAAGAGAAGATGTAATCAAGGAAGCCCATACATCGCTCATTTCTGGTCACTTCAAGGTAGGAAAGACAATGGCACAGTTGCAAAGATATTGTTATTGGCATCAAATGAATGAAACAGTTTCCAAGTATGTAAAAGGGTGTGTTTTGTGTGCTACAAGTAACCCAAGCACCATAAAGTTGTGGTTATATACACCACTTCTAGTACCTTATCAACCACGGGAAAGTGTGTCCATGGATTTTGTGGGAGGTTTTCTAATGTCCATAATAGGTCATGATTATTTATATGTCATGGTGGATAGGGTCAGTAAGATCTATATATTAATGCCTTACAATAAGCAAGTCACAACTGAACAAACAACACAATTTTTCTTTGTTAATGTTTGGGTTCATTTTAAGCTACCTACATCTATTATATCCGATTGAGATTCTTGATTCTTGGGGAAGTTTTGGTCTAGTTTGTGGGAGTTAATGGACACTAAATTAAATAAGAGCATTACATTTCATCCMCAAAATTACGAATAAACAGATGCAGTGAACATGACAGTGGTACATTTTCTACGAGGGTAAGTTGCAGTAAACATCCTAAGTTATGGGATGAACAACTGCACTATGTACAACATGCCTATAATTGTTCCATGCATTCTTCTACTCAAAGATCTCCTTTTTAGGTTTGTTTGGGATACTTGCATAAACTACCTATGGATTTTTCTTTTGGAGAAGTGAGAAAAGAGGACAAAAAATATGATTTCGACAAAGCTAAGAGGTTCACTAAGAGGATCCAAATGGTACATCAGGTAGTACATGAAAAATTGGAGAAGACCCGAGCCAAATAGAAGGTGAGGCATGACAAACATCGGGTTGATCATCAATTCCAAGGTGGTGATCAAGTATGGCTACATATCAACAAGGACAGAATGAAGGGTGAAGTTAAAAAGTTCAAACGAATACGATATGGTCCATTTAAGTTTGGAAAAGATTGGTACTAATGCCTTTCGTCCATATCAACCATATTATATGAAAATGTATTCAGTAGTGAATGTTGAGAATTTGAAACCTGATGAACCTCCTATGATTATGGATAAAGATGAAGGTGTTCAAGTTTTGATAGTTGATTGTTTTTCTCTTGAGTACTTAAATGAGATGTAGGAAGATGTTATCATTGACAGAAGGATTGGGACATCACAACAAAGTGATGTGGAGTATCTTCGAGTTGGTATTAAAGGGGTAAAACCAAGAAAATAAAGATGGATTGAGATCATGAAAGTGAGGGAGGTTTATCCTCACTCAGTTGCTAAGTAATCCAGTCTTTTGGTGGTCCAAAAGGATTCCAGTGCAGAGGAATGATCCAGATGGCTCTAAGAATGCTAAAAAATTGATCATCTCAAATGTTAATGAAAATGACTTCATTACATAGAGCTCGATGAGAGATTTCCAATGATGTGTAAATCACCTCAAGTAGACGTCATATGAATAAGTTATGATGTTTTGAATATTTTGAACAACAAGAAAAAATTCAAATAGGGAATGACACGTGGGAGGCCCACGGGATACCATGTGGTCATCCTTATAATTGGCATGGCACAGGGTGACATCATGATGATGCCATCATGCTGACATGGCAGCATGAGAAACTACCACATGTCACTCAGTTTTGGCGTTTTTGGCACTTGGATGGACCAGTTAAAAGTTGCCATGTGGGACCACTTAAAGGGTGACACACGGAATGTCGTACAGTGATGTTGTAGGTGACAAGTGGAAATATGACAATGATATGACATTGACAGGTGGCAGCTGACGTAGGAAGGTTGACTGTTCACTGATGTGGCACTGACTATACAATAGGTGGACCAACCAAAGGATGACATGTGGCATCCTCCGATTGGCCAATATTGGCTAAGGAGTATCAAATTTGGTTGGGTTCATAAGGGAATCAAACCCCTGAGCTCCTTGCACTAGGCCAATGACTTAAACCATACACCACAACCAATCGGGCTAACCGTATCATCGAATATTCTATTGGGATTTAATATATTAAAGTTATAGTTGTAACTATATGACTAAAAACATAGCCCGTGGGGTTTGAATCCGAGACCTTTGGCCAGAATATTCCAATGAATTACAAACAATGCATCGACCAATGCACCATGGGTTCTCTTTGTTTGAAACCACCATTGATATTCTATTTAAGATTTTTTGAGAATATAGGGGGTTGGGTGGGAATTTACCCCCTGACCTCCCTTATTTAAAATGATTCTTTAACCAATGAAAAATATGGAATTGCATGCCAATATTGTAGAGGGGATGCATCAAAATTTGTGCCAAGATGTGATAATATTTTGATAGTGCATTGTTTTACATGCCATCAAATTCCTTGAGAAAAGTATAGGGTGTTTATAATCATTTTTCTCATAATTTCGAGAGGAATTCAGTGGTGATCTCTGTTTCTGAATTTGAGCAACAATTTAAAATCTCATTGTTAAAAACATCAGTTGGATCCAATATTTTATCAAGCATTTGAACATTAATAAATAGGCCTCTCATTTGGAAGTGGACCCAAAGATGTAGCCCAAGATGGGTGAACTCCATTATCAACTTGTATAATGTGCCTTGTTCTTGTTATTTCTATTTCAATCAGTTTTCTTACAAGTTATTCATCATTAATGAGGTTTTGGATAAGTAAGTGAATTCACATGTTATTTTACAAATAGTCAAGATGATCTTAATTTTTTGAATCAGGTTAGAAGTTAATGTATCTTAAGACTTAATTTGACATTTAAGGATTTTCATATCACTAGGTCAAGTCCGTGTCTTTCCTTTCAATGTCTTGCCTTGCAATGTTCCAAACTTTCTAGAGTGTGTGAGAGTGTGAGAGGGAGAGAGAGGAAGATAGAGAGGGTGGGGAGAGAGAGAGAGAGAGAGAGAGAGAGAGAGAGAGAG